>JAOXYA010000022.1:51769-68523 GCA_028565675.1 Sorex palustris | reverse complement strand
ACGCTACAGCCTGGGGCTCTTTCTCTGCGCATGCGCAGTAGCTAGATTTCATCGGATCTCACAGGTTTTTAGCCATGGATCTGAGCTCAATAAAACAAGCAAAATGGGTTTTTCTTTAAATGTCTTTAAAAATACAAACATTAATCAAAAAAAGAAAAAGAAAAAGGGGAGAAACCAAGCATTGGTAATGGTTCTTTGCGAGGTAGGATAAAGAATAAATAATGTAGAGGCTTCCTTTCCGATTCACCATCTACAGTGGACCCACCATCAAGATGCAGATTTTTGTGAAAAACCTTGTGGGGAAGATTATCACTTGGACGTGAGGCAAGGAAGGAATTCCTTCCAGTCAGCCAACATTGGTCTATACCGGTAAGCAACCTCAAGGTGGACATAATTTGTCTGACTACAAGATTCCAAAGAAGTCCACTCTTCAGCTCACTTTGAGACTTTGGAGTAGTTCTAAGAAAAGGAAGAAGTAGTTGTACACCATTCTCAAGAATAAGAAGCATAAGAATAGTGGGGCTGAAGCAATAGCACAGCGGGTAGGGCATTCGCCTAGCACACGCCGACCCAGGTTCGATTCCCAGCATCCCATATGGTCCCCTGAACACTGCCAGGAATAATTCCTAAGTAAAAATCCAGGAGTAACCCCTGTGCATCGCCAGGTGTGACCCAAAAAGAAAAAAAAAAAGAGTAAGAATCATAAGGTTAATTTGGCTGTCCTGAAATACTACAAGGTGGATGGAAACGGGAACTGCAGCCACCTTCGCAGCGATGCAAGTGACTGTGGTGCTGGAGTTTTTAGGACCAGCCACTTTGATAGACACTACTGTGGCGGATGTTGACTGACATACTGATTCTACAAACCAAAAGACAAATAACTACCCATATGGGTGAATAAAGGGCATAAACTCTTAATATTGTTAAGCTCTGGACCACTAATTAAAGCATAAAAATAAATGACGTAGAAGGGAGCAAAGCAATAGTACAGCAGGTAGGGCAGCATTTGCCTTGCACACCACAGACCCAAATTCAATCCCCGGCATCCCATATGGTCCCCCGCACCCCACCAGGAGTGATCCCTGAGCACCACTGGGTGTAGGCCCTTTGCCTCCACTAAAAAGTAAAAGAGGGCTAGAGAAACATTACAAGGGTTAAGGAATTTGCCTTGCACACAGCTAATATTGGATTGATCCCCAGCACCACACATGGTCCCTCAAGCACCACCAGAAGTGACTCCTGAGCACAGAGCCAGGAGTAAGACCTGAGCACTGTCATTTGCAGCCCGTTTCCTCCAAGGTTTTCTGAAATAAGAATGAATAAATGTTATTGAAACTATATTCTCAAAAACTGAATCTGACAGATTTAGAAATAAATTTTTTAAGGTAGTACTTAAGTTTTAATCATTTGGTGATCATTTTGGTGATCAAGCTATCCATATATAATCCACAGCCTTTAAAGATAAAAATTTTAATTAAATAATTCCACTTCTAAGAAATTAGGCCATTAGCCTAAAATACAAAACTGCTCAAGGATGTATATACACACTTACAAAAGTAAAACATTAAAAACAACTTTACTTTCCAAGAATTCATTCATGAACAGTATTTATTGAATACCTACTACGCGTAATGCACTGGAGATACAGTAATGAACAAACTGTACAAAACAGACAGCAAAGAACCTGCCCTCAATGGAGCGCACAGTCTAAGAAGGCTGACGGATGGGTACAAACAATAAACGTGAGTCAAATGTTCAGCACGTTGTGTTTTGACCATGAGAATAAGGGAGGGTGTTATGAAGCATTCTATACATGGTCAGAAAAGGTCTAAGGTGGTGACACTGAACAAAGCTTAAAAGTGACTTATATTCTAGAAATAACATTTCTAAAAAGAATATTCTAAACATGAAAGAGTAACACCTATCCTACTCTTATATTCTGCTCTGGTGATTATGTATTGTCTTACTCTAAAGATAAAGATAGGAATGACCCAGTGATTCCATAGAAGTACCTGGGAAAGTTCAATCTTAACAGACTATTCCTACAACCTTCCCCTATTTTCACAGCTGGCCCAGGTACAAGTGATTCTCTTCACTTATTCTCAGTCTTTATTGAGCACGTTTCAGATTTCTTATTAAAAATTACCATCCAGGTCAGAGAAAGCTCAATGGGCTGACCCTTGGCACCCTGAAGCACCAAACCCGGAGAGGCCCTGGGCAGCACTAGAGGGGTGGGGGGAGGGAGAGAGAGGAGAGATGACCTTTGTAAATGAATAAAGCCCAGTGTCATCACTAAATGTTTCTGTGTGATTCAGAGTTACAGTGACTCAATGTTATCACTCTAAACTTAGATTCGCCAGTCTTCTGAACACAGCCTTCTCTCCAGATTCAAAATGAATGCCCTGACACACGTAGAAACACAAGGCCGGCCAGGCTCTAGTCACAGTACAATTCTAGCTCAAGGTAACTGGGGTTCTGATAGATGGTACACAGAAGGCCCAGTGCCTACTGACACTTGCTCCCCAGTTTACCAGTGGTTCTGATGAATAAAGGGAGGCGCCTAAGCTCTAAAGCCTGCTGGAGAGCAGAGGTCACAGAAGAAAAGCCACTCCTTAAACTTGGGACTAGAGAGCGTCCTCTGTCAAAGCTCTCGATTCCAATTCTGGATAAAATTGGCTGAGCAACAAAATGCCATCCAAACAGGAGGTCAGAGTCTCAATGAAAAGCCTATTTTAGACACTGCCAACAGACTAAGTCTGACATGCAGAAATAACTGGGAGTCCGTGGCTCAGGGCAGAGACCAACAATCTTCTCCACGTAAAGAGCTAGCGAGCAGTCAGTATTTGAACCTTTTATGCCAGGTTTCCTTTTGAACTATTCAATCCTACCAATGCAGTGTAAAGCTTCCAGATAATGTATTTAAAATGGTATGGCTGTATTCCAATAAAAGTTCACTTAAAACGGGGCTGGAGCAATAGCACAACGCGTAGAGCGTTTGCCTTGCACGCGGCCAACGCAGGTTCGATTCCCAGCATCCCATATGGTACCCCAAGCACCATCAGGAGTAATTCCTGAGTGCTAAGCCAGGAATAACCCCTGAACATTGCCAGACGTGACCCAAAAAGCCAAAATAAATAAATAAAATAAGTTTATTTTAAAAAAAAAACTTTGTTTATAGTCCTATAGGCCCTAGTCTGTCATCCACACTGCCACGCATCATGTTAAATGTACACCGACTCATGGGCTGTAGCGATAGCACAGCAGGTAGGGCGTTTGCCTTGTACACGGCCGACCCAGGTTCAATTCCCAGCATCCACATGGTCCCCCGAGCACTGTCAGGAGTGATTCCTGAGTGCATGAGCCAGGAGTAACCCTTGTGCATCACTGGGTATGATCCAAAAGGCAAAAAGAAGTATACTGACTTAAAAACATTACCAGGAGTTTCGCTTTGTTTTGGCTGATGGTTACCTCTCTTTTTACTACCTTGTAGTAGAGGGATACTGGAAAATAAGAAAGGAAAAAACCTCCTTAAATTAGCTGTTTATTTGAATCATGTTTTTTGTAAAGAAATAGGAACCTATGTAAATAAGAAACGACTGCAAATTCTGGATAAGAGCAGAAAAGCTACATACAAAACAGTTTTTATCAAGTGGGCTATGTGAATTTTAATCCACCTGGAAACTTAATATGATGAATAAGATTTATCTTCATCAAAAGTATTTCATAATAATGAAAAGCTGAGAACTGCCTACATGCTATATCTAGAAGACCAGTTTAATAAATGTTACATGCATACAATGCAACCATTTAAGAGAATAGCAAGTATTTATTGATTTAAAAAGTGCTTTTGCTGTGTAAATTTTTGAACATGTTACACAACTGAAGGGACAATAACATTTGTGGAAATAAATGTACATATACAAAAGCAAGCAAACACAAAAACCACCTGGAAAAATGCACCAATGTATTCATAGTGGTCACCATAGATGATAAAATCATGATTATTGCATCTTCTTCTAGCTCACTTATAATTTCTGCTTATTTTAGAAACAGTGATTTAATAACAAAATTATTTTTAAATATATATTAACTAAAACAGGTGCAGCATTAGTTAAGTCAATATTTCCAAAATCACTCCCAAAATTTAAAAGTAGCACAATTCTTAGAACCTCAAACAGTGATTTCTCCTCAATTCAAATTGCCAAGAAAACTTAAGAGATTACATATAAAATGATGTGCATATAGTTCATAAGAGCACTGGCAACAGGGAATTGCCATGGGAAGTTTGTATCATTTATCAAACCACCACAGCCCAACAAACAAGACTGTTTACAATACTGTTTCAAAATATCTACTTCATAGCTGCCTTTGGCTCAAGGTCTGAATGGGGAAAAGCAACTATCATCACGTCACTGATGAGAGGATCTTCAATCATCAACTTTGGGGGGAAAAGGAAGAAGAGAGGGGGAAAGTCATACTACAATGTGATGGATCTGAAATTCCATGAGAATTCCATACTCGGGGGTCCAAACACATCTGTAAGAGACTCAAAGGCCAATTAATCGTTATTGTGGTAAGTGCTAACCCATTCTACACTAGCTATGATTAATAGCCAGTTGTTCCTGAGGACCACACACCAACCCAATCAACAAAATGCAAATTCAACAAAATCTATCTCTAAAAGAGTTTATGAAAATCAACCTCATCAACCTCAAAACAACAGGGGCTGGACTGATAGCACAGCGGGTAGGGCGTTTGCCTTGCACATGGCCGACCCAGGTTCGATTCCCACCATCCCATATGGTCCCCTGAGCACCGCCAGGAGTAATTTCTGAGTGCATGAGTCAGGAGTAACCCCTGTGCATTACCAAGTGTGACCCCAAAAAAAGAAAAAAAAACTCAATATTGCAACAAACGACATATACACAAAAATGTTACAATTACAGAAAACTATACATAGACCTAGACAAGATCTCAAACAAAAGTAAATTATCTGCTAGGGTGGTGGTACTGGAAGGAGTTTTAAACAGACCAAGAAAAAAAACATTTTAACGCATAATAAATATTTAAAATAGTATGCAATCATTAAACAAATATAATTTATTGCTGGAATAGTGACAGTGATTTCAACTAGGCACACAGAGCAGTCCCCAAAGCACGCACATTCATTCTTGTGGGGCTAAGTCTGATGGCTTCAGACAGCCGCTTATCCAGAGCCTGTGGCAGGTACGGGCTGCCCTAAGGAACCTCAGAGACTGTCCTTGCTGGTGGACATTCATCGCTGCTCTCGTGCTCCAGACACCCATGCTGATGCCTCTGGAAAGGTCCTGGGCACAGTGGCCAAAGGTCCGCATTGGCCAAATAATCCTGCCCATCAGCTCCAAGCTGCAGAACAAGGAGCAGGGGACGGAGGCTCTAGGCAAGGCCAAGTTCAAGTTCCCTGGTCACCGGAAGAGCCACGTCTCCCAGAAATGGGGCTCGACCAGGTGGAATGGCCAAGGAGGAGTGTGAAGACACGGGGGCTGAAAAGCAACTCATCCGGGACGCCTGCAGAATCTGACACATCCCGGATCAAAGGGCAGCCCTGCCTCCTGCCAGCAGCAGAGCTGCCCGAGTCCCGCCCACCAGTAAAGCGGACTTCCTATTCAAAAACAACAATAAGTACATACTTATAAACTCCAGCAGCATGTATGTACTTTACTACTGTACTAGACATTTCAGTATCAAACAGTATGAGATTCTGAAAACTCACCATTCAGGTCCAAAGTTCAGTGTCTGCGTCTCCGCTGCCATTCTTTCCCGTATTTTTACAATAGACTTTTCTATGTGGAGAAACCTGTAAAGAGACAAACCCCTCCATAAAGTTAACCAAGATGAAATGCAGAATTCTGGCCAGAAAGTATAACTAAAAAATGTATTTTGCTTAAGCTCTTCAACCAGTGACATTTGAGCCCTGTGTCTGTAACACTATAGAAGGCAGAATGAACCAAGTCATCTGCCCTGACATTCCAGTCTGCCATCTATATATGTTTATCTTGAAAAAGGAGATATGCCGTAAGATGAAGCTGTAAGATCAGTGAAAAGCAGACCACGTATGGTACTGAATCAAATTAAAATCTTTAGTTTTTATTTATTTTATTTTTTAGTGGGCTGGAGCAATAGCACAGCAGGTAGGGCGTTTGCCTTGCGCGCAGCAGCCCGGCCGAGCCGGGTTCAATTCCTTCGCCCCTCTCAGAGAGCTTGGCAAGCTACCGAGAGGATCTCGCCCGCACTGCAAAGCCTGGCAAGCGACCCGTGACATTTGATATGCCAAACACAATAACAAGAAGTCTCAAAATGGAGACGTTACTGGGCCCATCGAGCAAGTCGATGAACAATGGGAGGACTGTGTTTGTTTATTTTTTAGTGGAACAAAATATTTTTACTGAAAAAATTTAATTGGATGTGATGAGAGTGAAAGAGGAAAATGAAAGAACCCAAACTTCTACACAGTGGGAATAAAGGAGAGAAATACATGTTCAAGAGAAAACACAGCCTTTTTCACAGTGTGAAACACGGAGGAGAGAAAAATATGTTTAAGAGAGAACCCAGGCTTGCCCCAGTGGGAAATGCAAGGAAACAAACACACATTCAGGAGAGAATACAGACATCTCCAGAGTGGAAAAGTCAAAATTTTTCTTCTTTAGCCTTGATGAATGAAAGGTGCTAGGCAGTGAATCAAAGGTACTAGGGTATACATTTTAACTTATAGTGCTTCTTTCCCATCACCATGGGGGGGAGGGGGGGTATGTGATCTTACACACACACATATGATTTTTAGGGAGGGGGGCCTACACATGGTGGTGCTCAGGGGTTACTCTTGGCTCTGCACTCATGATATTACTTCTTATAGTGCTCAAGGGACCATATGGGGTGCCAAGAACTGAACCGGGGCCAGTCACATACCGCACAAGTGCCTTACCCACTGTACTACGCCTCAGGCCCCTTATATAAGTTTCTTAATCTAAGAAGCCCATTCACCAATCTCACCATTTCTGCTACAGCTCACTCACTCACTCACGCTCCCCCACCCCCATCACACTTTCTACTTAGAACTTTACCCTCAAATGGGTCTTGAAAGTTTAGGAGACCCTAAAATACATGATTCCCCCATTTTAATTCCTGAAATTAAAATGAATCTTGAACTGATGCACTGCTGCCAACAGCCGTCGGCTCAACAGGAGCTGTGTCAGCTGTCAGTCTGCTGAGAGTCCAACTGTGATCATCAGTGCTCATGTTGCCGCTGTTCAGCCCTTTTAGCTGCTACTTAAAATCTCTTCATAAAGAGTATCCTTTGGGGCCAGAGCAATAGAACACCGGGGAGGGAGTGCAGCCCAGATCGTCCCCGAGCACTGCCAGGAGTGACCCTGAGCACTGCCACGTGTGACCCAAAAATAAAAACAGAAACAAAAAGTACAATCTGATCCTAAATTAAACTAAATAGACTGTGTCACAGGCAATCCAATTCAGCAATGAGATACTAGTGAAGTAACTCATCATTCCTGGAAGAATGAGTACAAGTGCTACACAGACCTGCAGGGGTAAAAGGAACACAGAGCAGAGGAAACCTGCTATGGTTTGCTGGTCTAGTCTGCACAGTAAGAGACCACGTACAGACCCTAGACTTCCTCTTCTCTCTTTACAACAGGGGTCATACCTACTGGTGCGGGAGGGTGGGGGCGGGCAGGCTGAAGATACTCCCACAAATATTTGGTGGAGATGTGGGCCTGACAGTTCACCATAGGGCCTGGGGCTGTAATACTCAGGCCTAACTGGGACTCAGGAATCCATCAGTCATCCGAGTGGTGCTCAGGGGTCGTCAAGGATTGAGCGCAGAGTCTCACACATGCTAAGTATGTACTCTAACACATGAGATCTCCCTGTTATTCACGCTAAAGTAAATACTTTTGTTTGGGGTGTTGTTTGTTTTGGAGGGAGGAACCACACCCAGCAGGGCTAAGGGTTGACTCCTTCCTGTATCTGTGCTCAGGAATCATTCCTGGCAGTGCTCAGGGGACCAAATACAGTGCCAGGGATGGAACCAGAGTCAGCTACATCCACGGTAAGTGTCACCTGTACTATCTCACTGGCCCTGTATCCCAAAGCTGGTTTTCTGGTGTTGTTTTGTTTTGTTTTGTCTGCTTCTTGGGTCACACCTGGCGATGCTCAGGGGTTATTCCTGGCTTTGCACTCAGGAATTACTCCTGGCGGTGCTCAGGGGACCACATGGGATGCTGGGAATTGAACCCGGGTCGGCCGCGTGCAAGGCAAACGTCCTACCCGCTGTGCTATCGCTCCGGCCCCCATAGTGTTCCTTTTTGACCAGCTGTTGTTGTATTTGGGGTACCAGAGGATGCTGCTTGTGCCTCGCTGAGGGTGTGGGCTGGCTGGGCCTGGTGGGACCCTTCTGCTGGCCTTCCTCGAGACTGACGCAGATGCTGGGGTGGAGTGTGGGGCAGAGCTTCTCACTCCAGGCCTACTCTCAGAACCTCCACGTGATCCCTCCAACTCTCAGACCCCAGACACAGCAGGGCAAAGGGGCAGCTTCTGTGAACGCCGGCGGCTCCTTTTCTGCCAACTTGCGTGGGTCAAATGCAAGGGACAGAAGGAATTCACACTTTTCTTTAATCTGGCCGTGCGGGTGTGACCTTGAGCAAGAAAAATCTCGACTCTTTCTAATTTCCCATCTGTGTGCTCATCTAGAAGAATAAATACCCCCGTCCACAGAAGGTTCTCGGAGTAGACCGGGGGCCGAGGAAACAGGCTCGCCCGGGCTATTTTTACTTCTGTCCCATCTGCCCAGCTCTGTGTGAGGTGGCCAGGAGCAGGTTACCAGAGTAATGGCAAAACCAGTTTATACTCCTGATAATAAATAATCTAGTTCATGAGATAAAATTAACACACGGAGAGATCAAAGTACTAATTCAAGGCATTGTGTAATTAAGAGGCCCGAGAGGAGCAGATAACATACTCAAGGAAGTTGGAGGACAAAGAGATTGGCCGGCCGTGGGGGCTGGGTGCACGCAGTCAGGGTTCAGCAGAGATGCAGGCCAATGCCCGGCTTTCAGGTCCTTTCTGTCCCTCTCTGGATGTGCCGAGCTGACCTTTGGAGAGATGCTCAGCTTCCCTTTGCCTCAGGATCCTTTCTGGAATGTGCTTCTTCTATCCTGCAAGGCTCGGGTGAAGACGTGTTTCTTCCACAGGCCTGGAGGAAACTGTGTTCTGAGTGAAGTTAGCCTCCGGTGCCTGCAGAGAGGCGACTCTGGCTGGAGGGAGGACTGAGGCCGACTTGGTCCAGGGGGAGCTGTGTGTGTGTGTGGCGAGGGGAGGGGGGACACAGGGCCAAGCCTAGGAGCTGTGCAGCCCAGCTGGCTGCTGGTTCCTGGGTGAATGGGAGGGGGGAGGGGCGTTGGGAAGGGTTTGGGGCGGTGGCAGCTGCCATGCAGGGTGAGGGGGAGTGAGTCGGGGGAGTGAGTCGAGGACTCCTGAGGGACAGAGCGGAAAGAGGGGGTGAGTAGGCCCCAGGAGAGCCTCCTGCCTCGTCCCCTTGGGTCCCCTGGCCTTCCCAGGCAGCTGCACTCAGGTGCCAACAGCAGGGTGCCAACAGCGGGGAGCCCACCACCTGCCTGAGTGGGGACTTGAGTCCTCCTGGCTGGGAAGTGCAGACCCCGGGAGCCCACGTGGGCTGTGTCACACCAGGGGACGAGACTGGGTGTGAGTGTGCATATGAGCGTGAGCGTGTGTGTGTGAGAGGGTGAGCGTGAAAATGTGAGCGTGTGTGAGTGTGAGAGTGTGTGAGAACGTGCGTGTGAGGTGCACGAGACGAGTATGAGTGTGGGAGCGTGTGCAAGATGGGAGCGTAGAGTGGGTGCATTTCCTGTGTGTGAGAGAGACCGAGTGCAGCAGAGGGAGGATGAGGAAACCCCCTCCCTCCCTCCCTCCCCTGTGATCTATTTCCCATGGCTGCTCTCAGTCACACTTGGGGTTCCCTGGCGGTGGCTGTGGGGTCTGGCCCTTCTCCCTTGGAGACGTGCTCACGCACACACACACACACACACACACACACGCCCACCCCCACTCTGCCCTCCCTCTCCGCAGAGTCTCCTCTGCCCTCCCTCTAAACCTGGTGTCTTCTGGGGTCAGGGCCCAGCTGGGGTGGATTTGGGGCCTCACCGCAGGTAAGTCTTTCCATTCTGCCTCTGTCAAAACATGCCCATGACCTCGCTACCTGCCCTTCCCTGAGCCCCAGAGATCCGTGAGCTGCAGCGGACACCCCGAGGGGCAGCTCTGTGGCCAGAACCCCGGAATCCTCCTCTTCCCCCCTGCTTGGGGACCCAGCTGGGGACCGTCTTCTGTTTGCTAGTTTACAAAGGGAAGGCTGTGTGTATGTGTGTGTGTGTGTGTGGGGGGGGTCTTCTCCCTCAACCTTTCTGGTGAGAAGAGCTGGGAAGTGGACACCTGGGGGTGGGGGTTCCAGTTCCAGCCTGGCTCCCTGCGCTGTGATGGTGACGCCTGGGCAGCCTTGGGGACAGCAGGCAGGAGCAAGCTAACAAAGGCGTCCGCTCTGGCCTTAGTGAAGGTCAGTGGACACGCTGTGTCTGGGACACCCCCCGCCTCCCCAAGGGAGAGGCAGAGGGCCAGGACCCGGGGCTCCCCGGGACCCCGATCTCAGCCCCTGGTCTCTGGCGCTCCACAGCCCGCCCTGGGAAGTGGGGAGAACGAACGGAAGTTTCCACGCAGGGAGGGCCCGGTGGCACCTTGAGCATCTCGCAGGGCCCGGTGACCTGGAAACGGGCGCCCGCCCCACACGCCCCTCAAAGCTCCCCTCCCCTCGACACTCCTCTCTCCCGTCTTCCCTTCTGCCTCCTTTGACGCCCCCCTCCCTCCACCCGGCTCTCCCTCCGCTCCCCCTGTGGCTTGCCAGCTGCCAACAGATGACATCTCCTTTCATGTTTGGGGCTGAGCGCGGCTTTGAATGTTCGTTTGATTCCGTTAAGATAATAGCTGGTTCACTGTCAGATGCAGACTGATCAGTTAAAACCTTAATCACTGCCTGTCTCCTCACACGGCACTTATTTTTTAAGAGATTAATCCCCTCAGCCCTGCTCCGACTCACATTCGACTTGGGAAAGGGGGAGGGAGTGAAAAAAAAAAGAAGGCCAGGCTTGTGTTCCCCTCACTACTAGTATTGTTATTGTTGTCATCCTCTGTCCTCCGCGGAGACGCTCCATCCCTCTCTTCCCACTCTTCCTCTGCCTTGTGCCTGTCAAGCCCGCGCATCCCCGGCCTTGCCCGCCTCACACGCACGCACACACACAGAGGCACATACACACAGGCACACACACACGCACACACAGGCACACACGCGTGCGCGCACACACAGGCACACATGCATACAAATGCACACACACATGCACACGCACACACACACAAGCACACACGCACACACATGCGCGCACACACACCACAGGCACACACGCATGGGCACACACGCACACAAATGCACACACAGGCACACATGAACACAGTGCATGCACACACACATGTACATGCACACACAGGCACACAGGCACACACACATGTGCACGCACACACAGGCACACACGCATGCACACGCACACACACGCATACACAGGCGCACATACACAGGCACACAAATGCACACACACTCACACACACATGCACACACATGCGCACGTGCACACATGCACACACACGCACATGCACATGCACACACACGCACACACATGCGTGCACACATACCACAGGCACACACGCACGGGCACACATGCACACAAATGCACATACACATGCACACGCACACACACACACACATGCACACGCACACACAAGCCCACAGGCACACACACATGCACACACACACGCACAGGCACACACGCACTCACACGCACGCACACACACATGCACACACACAGGCGCACACACACGCACACACACGCACACACACACGCACACGTGAGCAGAAACGGCCGTCTCTGGGGCCAGGGGAGCATGCCTGACCTGCATGCCGGTGTCCACCTGGGCGCTCCATGCAGAGACGGGCCAGGACTGTGTCCAAGCCGGGGCTGGGTGGCCAGAGGAAGTAGCGTGTGACCCTGGGCATCAGACAGCCCAGCGCTGTTCCCTCCACCGTCCCTGAGTCCACTCCTTGCTCACGTGTGGGAGCCTCTCCTGCTTTGTCTGTAAAATGGGCGCAAGGAGGAAGTTTGCGTCGAGGGGACAACAGGGTGCCCTGGGGTGGGAGCGGAGCCTACCCTCCAGGCATAGGGCTGTGCCTTTGACCCCTGCCCACCGGGCGGGCCCCCTGGCAGCACTTGTGCGGTCTCTGAGACCGTCATGACTAAATGAGAGGCCCCCAGCCCCCTTCGTCCCAGTGATTAAGCAGCCAGGCATTCCCGCGCCACCCTCCCCTCTCTCTGGGACAGCCTGGACACCTGGACGGTTCTTTCCCAGAGGTGCCCAGAGGTGAAGGTGGTGCTGCCTCTTCCCCAAGGCTGTTCCACAGGTGCTCACCAGCTCGCCCTTCTCAGCAGCTGAGTCTGGGGGCAGGAGCCCGAGTCCCATCACACCCGAAACTGGAAAGGAAGCCAGAGAGCCCTCCCGCCTCGCCTCCAGAGGACAGGAAGAGACTGGGGTCCGAGAGGGCCGATGCCGTGGTCCCAAGGAAGCCAACCACCATGGACTTGGTGCGTCCCGGGGGTCCAGTGGATAATGTCAAATGCAGACCCCATGGGGGCAGCCAGCTGGCGTGGACCCCCTTCCTGCCCCAGGTCCATCCCCTCTGGTCCCCTGAGCACCGCCAGGAGTAACTCCTGAGTGCAGAGCCAGGAATTGGCTCTACTCTGAGCACACTTGGGTTTCGCCCCCCAAACCCAAAAGTAAAATAAAACAGGAAAGACGGGGGCCTTGCCCCCGGACTCCAGGTCGAAGCCCAGAGCTGCATGGACCCCTGAGCACAGAGCCGGGAGTAAGGCCTGAGCACTGACAGGTGTGGTCCAAGCTTCCTCCCTGCCAACAGGTAAATCAACTAATGACAGTCTTTGGCTGGGACTGCCTGCTGGCACGTAGAAGGTGCCAGTGAGTGCTGCCCTCGGCTGTGCTGGGCAGGTGAGCCCAGCCAGCTGCCCAGCACCTAGGGTCAAACCTGACATGGTTCTGCGGCCAGCATGGGCCTGGCATCTTGAGGATGGGGAGCGGAGTGTAATAAGGGAGGCCTGCACGGTGGTGGCAGGTTGGGAACACCTAGGGGCAAGGGGCTGCCTCTGGGCAGAAGTAGCTTCAGGAAGGCAGGACTGGGGTGATGGGGGCCCCCTTCAGAATGGCACAGAGAGGCAGGTCCTGACTGAGGCAGAGGAGGACCGGGAGTCTCCTCCCTGAGACGACACTCCTGTGTGAAAATGAGTGGCTTAGAGGCGGGTCCAGGAGCTATTTGGGCTCTTCTCCAAACACGCCAGGGACCGCAGGGGAGGGGTTAGCAGGGGGCAGGGAGGAGAGGGTGGGGATGGGGTGGAGGTGGGCATGGGCATGGGGAAATGGGGAGGCTCCGATCCCCCTGCCCCCACGCCCCTGCCAACCCCAGCGGGAGGTGGCCCAGGGTTAATGGCATGACATCCCCGCGGCAGCCCGGCAGCAGCCCGTCCATGGGCTCCTGACGCCTTTTCTAATTTGGTGAGCGCTGAAGATTAGAAGGCAGGAGAAGAGAGTTTTCCTCACACAGGTTATTATCCTGCCAACTCCCCGGGCGCCCAAGGGAGGGAGTCAGCCTGTTCCAGGAGAAAAGGAAGCCTTGCTGGCATTCTGGATCCGTGGCCCTGGGGAGCCGGCAGGGAGAGGGTTGGTGCAAATAAAATTGATGCTATTAATGGCTCCGGTGCTGGCTGAAATGGGAGCAGCAGCTGTTTCTGCAGAGGCAGCACTGCCGGGAGGAGGGAAGGAAGGGTCTTCCTGAAGTAGAGCAACCCAGGCCCTGCAGGTCTCGGCATTGCGGGGACCCCAGGACGGCCGTTGCCTGGAAAAGAGGGGTGACCTACTCCCGTGACACAGGGGGTTTCCTTGCCAGACCACGGCAGTGCCCAAGCATCCGATACCTGAGGCAGATCATTTGTTTTTTTGGGGGGGGTCACACTCAAGAGGTGTTCGGGGCTGACTCCTGGCTCTGCACTAAGGCATCACTCCTGGTGGGCTCCAGGAACCGGAGAGGGTGCCGGGGATTGAACCGGGTTGGCTGCATGCAAGGCAGCTCCCTCCCTCCCTGCTGTCCTATCGCTCTAGTCCCGCGAGTCATTTTGAACATGCCTCTATATCATGAAATCACCGTGAGGGCCAGCTGTGGGCTCAGCAGAGGCCCAGCACCGCAGAGCAAGCAGTTGAGTGTGAGAACAACAATCAGATAGAAAAATCAGTGAATGCTGATTTTTTAAAAAAATCACTAATGCTTTTTCAAACTTTGTATAATGATATCAATCACTGTATCACCGTATCACTGTCCTCCTGTTGTTCATCGATTTTTCTCGAGCGGGCCCAGTAACATCTTCATTGTGAGACTTTGTTGTTCCTGTGTTTGGCGTATTGAATACGTCACGGGGAGCTTGCCAGGCTTTGCCGTGCAGGTGAGATACTCTCAGTAGCTTGCCAGGCTCTCCGAGAGGGGCGGAGGAATCGAACCCAGGTCAGCCAGTTGGTCGCGTGCAAGGCAAATGCCCTAACTGCCGGGCTATTGCTCCAGCCCATATGTTCATGTAAAAATTTATCAGTTGAAAAGGCAGCCCAAGTGGGAAACATAATCAAGAATAATTGCCTGCCTTTGAAACTTCAACAAACAAACAAACACTGTCCTCCCGTTGTTCATCGATTTGCTCGAGCGGGCCCAGTGACCTCTCCATTGTGAGACTTCTTGTTACTGTGTTTGACACATTGAATACTCTCAGTAGCTTGCCAGGCTCTCCGAGAGGAGAAGAATCGAACCCGGCTCGGCCAGGCTGGCTTCACGCAAGGCAAATGCCCTACTGCTGTGCTATCACTCGTATATAGTTGTCTATCCCATTTCCTCTGCTTTACTCATGTTATCTTGCACATCCTTTGGTAAGTGTAAGGGTTTTCTTCTTGTACGCATGTGCCATGCTAGTTAAGTATATTCCTGGGTATTTCCATTTTTCTTTGCTTCTATTATTGTGAGTAAAGTCCATTAATCTATTATATTGCATCTTGCTGAACGGTTACATTAGTTCAGAATGTATTTTACCCCATTTTCAAATTAGAGAGCCATATTACCTGCAAATAATGATGATTGCATTCTTCCCTTCTGAAATTTTAGCTCATTTTAAAATTCTTGTTTTTTGGCACTAGACAAAAAAAATTAAAACATGAGTTGTTGCAATTAATTTTCTAAACTTTTTATTTGGCATAAAGTATGGATTCACAGGAAATTGTAAATAAATGTCTCGAGAGGCCTTGTGTGCTCGTGGCTCTGTTGCCCTCCCGTTGCTATTTTCAATCGCAGGGAAAAAATCTAACCAGTAAAATGTCATCGTGTGATTCACAGGTATTCAGCTATCATTATGCGTACATTCACTTGTGTGAACTTGTGTACGGGTGTGTGTGTAGAAGTGTGGGGGTGGGGTCTGTTTAATCATGTGAAGTTTCATCTGATGGGTAGTTTATATCACTGATATGATTAATCCTTTCACTTTTTCAAAGAAGTCAAAGGAAACAAAAATTAAGTCTCAGATTCTTCAAAGATATATTGAAACATTTTATGGAGTATTTTATAAACCTTACCCTAGAAAATAGTCTTAAGTCAAACTCAAGTAGATTTTCCAGTTCTGTCCAAATGAATGCTCCAGTAAACTAAAGTTTTCACAGTCTTAGACAAATAAAAATAAACTAGCACAGACTTCTCATGTTACAAATGAACATTTATAATCAGGCCAGTTTTATCAAACTTGAACATCAAGTTCAAGGAAATTAAAAGGTGAGCAAGTGGGCCAGGGTGATAGTAGAACAGGAGGGGCCTTTGCCTTGCACCCGGCTACACGGATTTGATCCCCAGCATCCCATATGGTTCCCCGAGCACCGCCAAGGAGTAATTTCTGAGTGCAGAGCCAGGAGTAACCCCTGAGCATCACCAAGTGTGACACAAAACTACAAAATGAATAAATAAATAAATAAATAAATAGATGGAGAGCAATCGCTCCTGGACGGTGGGGGAGAGGAGGTTTGATTTACCGTCCAGTTCTTTCTTGGCAGATCTTTCCCCCCATGCCCGCCCCACCGCCACTTCCATCCTGATATTCCCCTCTGAGACACCACCTCATCTGAGATCTTCTAAGCAGAAACATTTCACCTGCATCTAATCATCAAGCCTGGAATCCAAACTTTCAGTTTCCGGGAAGCAGGGGAAACAGGAACAAGTGAAAGACAATGTAAGAAAAAAAAGCCCAAACACCCGTCAAGAAAAAGCCAAGTGGTAGGCCACAGGAGAACAGAGCCGTGTGCTGTTCCCCAGGAATCAAGAGCAGGAACCATGGGAGCACCATCACCGCGCAGAGATGCTAAGACACCCGAGGACTCAATGTACTGAGTGACGCTGCATGAGAGCATGGGAGCACTGTCTCCATGCACTGTCACTGTCACTGTCCTCCCGTTGTTCATCGATTTGCTCGAGTGGGCCCAGTAACGTCTCCATTGGAGACTTT
>JAOXYA010000022.1:10549-21081 GCA_028565675.1 Sorex palustris | reverse complement strand
TCTGAGCTGCCTTTTCCCCTAGCATGTGCGGCTGGCCTCCAAGCCATGGAGTGAACCTCCTGGTACTTATCTCGGCTTCAAGAATCCTCTTTCGACCACTTTGGGAGGTGAATGTGTCTGGGTTGCAGTAAGGGCCTCCCTGGCTCCCCATTTCTGTTGAATGTGAAGCTGGGGGGCAGGTCAGATGGGCAGGAGTGAGAGCTGAGCATTAATGCTGGCTGGATATGGGCCCACTGAGAATCTCATTTTTTTCCCTTTTTTTTTTTTTGCTTTCTTGCTTTTTGGGTCACACCTGGAGATGCACAGGGGTTACTCCTGGCTCTGCACTCAGGAGTTACTCATGGCAGGGCTCAGGGGACCATATGGGATGCTGGGAATTGAACCCGGGTCAGTTGCATGCAAGGCAAGCACCCTACCCGCTGTGCTATTGCTGTGGCCCAATTTTTATGCGGATTTTTACTAAGGACTCATGTTAAATAGTACTGGAAGGAAGGGAGGAAGCCTCACAATACGTATCATTTATTAGTTAAAAAAAAAAAGCTTGGAGGCTAGAGAGGTAGTATAGCGGGTAGGGCATTTGCCTTGCAAGCAACCAACCTGGTTTCACTCTCTGGCACCCCATAGGGTCCCCTGAGCACCGCCAGGAGTAATTCCTGAGTGCAGAGCCAGGAGGAACCCTGAGCATCATAAAGTATTGACCCCAAACAAACAAAAATAAAGTTTTATTGAGGGACCAGAGAGAGAATTCAATAGGCAACACAGGCTTTGCGCGACGAAGGCCTGGGTTTATGTGTTGTTCTTTTTTGTTTGTTTTTGTTCTGGATTTTGTTCTGGGTTTGATCTCCAGCTCCACATGACCCTTCCCTTGAGCACTGCCTGGAGTGGTGCTTTGAGTACAGAGCTGGTAGTAGTGTCTGGAGCACTGCTTCTCAGACTCACGGCAGACCTGTCCAGGGCAGAGACTAAACACCCTCCTGGATCCCCACAGAGCAGAATCCTGGGCAAGAGGCCAGAAGCAAGTGGAGGGAGGACCCTCCCTGACACTGGGGCCTGGAGCATAAGGATGTGTAAGAGTCTGGCAGACACTGAGGGCCGAAGGAAGAAATGTCTAATTTGAGGCTATAAGTATCAGTGTGTTTATTTTTTTATTTATTTATTTTTGCTCTTTGGGACACACCCAGCAATGCACAGGGGTTCCTCCTGGCTCATGCACTCAGGAATTACCCCTGGCAGTGCTCAGGGGACCCTATGGGATGCTAGGAATCGAACCCAGTTCGGCCACGTGCAAGGCAAACACCCTACCCGCTGTGCTATCGCTCCAGCCCCATATCAGCGTGTTTAAAAATGCACTTCACAATGCTAGAGCGATATTAATGAGGGGAGGGCATTTGCCTTGCATGAAGCTGACCTAGGTTAGATCCTGGGCACCGCATATGGTCCTCCAAGCCCACCAGAAGTGATCCGTGAGTGCAGAGCCAGGAGAAAGCCTAGAGCACCTCTGGGTGCCCTCCTCCCACCACTTCCCCATCCATCCCTCAGCCCCAAATGCATTTCACAGAGACATACAGCCCAAGGAGTGTTCATACATGGAACCCATTTGTATCACCAGACCGAAACCCAGAAGATCCCCATCCGCCGTGAAACCAACAGTGCCCAACAGTCCTCTGGGGGGCCAAGTGATGCCTTAGGTTGAACTCATTCCTCCAGGCATCATCTCAGATGAAATTTCATTTGCTTTCGTCTTGCTAATAAACAGAGGAGACTCCTGGATCGGGTTCTCAAGCTGCTGTCTGTGGCCTTCACCCACACTGTTGGCATGGAGCAGGGTTCCTGACTCTTATCTGTGCGAGTGGGCAGTGAGACCCTGCTTCATCCATTGTGGCCCCAGTTCACCCCTTCCTCTGAGAAGACAGTGCTGGCTTCTAGCTGTAGGCTAGAGTGAAGGGTCTGCAGTGAGCAACGCTCTGCGCTTTGATTTCCAAAGCGCGATGTCCACCCGTGGGACTGCTTATCTGCAGGTGAACGTGCCTCGATTTTAGTCAACACAGAAAGTTTCTAAAGTTTTTGTGCCTCTTTTCTGGAGTAAGGGCAGGTTGTTTAGTGCTTGGTGCTGTGGTCAGTGCTGCTGAGGGCCAACAGTGCTGGGGTCTACCAGGACCATCCTGGTGGTATTTGAGGGTTACTCAACAGTGCCATGGGTTAAACTCAGGTCCTTGCTTCTGCAAGGCATGTACCTCTGGCCCTTGGCTCCAACATGTTGGAAGCTTGGTGGAGGCTAGAGACAGCTCAGTGTGAGCGAGTGGGTTTTCCCTGTGTGCGAGGACCCAGCTGGGTCTCTAAATTTTCATCTGCCCCTCCCCCCATCCCCTATCAAATGAAAGCCACGAATGACCCCCTGCTGTTCCAAAGTGCAGAGGAGTGGTATGGCCTGGTAGGATCTAGACTCTTCCAGATGACCAAAGTTTTATTAAGAATCTTTTTTTTGGAGGGGAGGGGATGGGCACGTGCCCTCAGGAAGGACTCAGGGGTCTGGGGGCTACTCCTTGTGATCCTCAGTCAACTAAGCTGGTGGGTGGGCAGTCCTGAGACGCTGGAGAGTAGGGACTCATGTTGGGGACAGATCTGGGGATTGCACCTGTAAGGCCAACCCCCTGGACCATCACCCCCAGGCCAAGAACCTTGCATACAGGCAAAGGAAGCCCCTGAGGGCAGAGTCAGGCCCTGACTTCAAACCCAGAGCCTTGCTATGCACAGGGTGAAACAGGCCTTTAGCACTGTGAGAGTCTGCCCAGAGGGCTGTGCTTCTAGCCAGACCAAGGCGTCATATTTCTGGACTCTGGATTCCACAGTTTTCTCTCTTGTTTTTGTTTTTGTACCACACCCGACTGTGCTCAGGCACAGTTTGCTTTATTTTTTTTTTTTGCTTTTTTTTGGGTCACACCCCGGTGATGCACAGGGGTTACTCCTGTCTCTGCACTCAGGAGTCACTCCTGGCGGTGCTCAGGGGGACCATATGGGATGCTGGGACTCGAACCCCAGTCTGCGCGTGCAAGGCAAATGCCCTATCGGCATAGCTATACCATCCATCGTGGTATAGCTCCAGCCCCAGGCACAAGTTTGCTTTTGGAGGACCTGAAGAGAGAAGCTCACTCTTATCTGGGCCTCAGGTGGGACCAGATGCTGGAATGGGCCAACCCGGACGGCGCGTGTGCAAGTGAGTGTGTGCATGTGTGTGTGTGTGTGCGTGTGTGTGAGTTGGTGTGCATGTGTACGTGCCCGCGTATTCGTGCGTGCGTGCCTGTGCCTGTGTGCTCGTCGTGTACATGGGTGTGCGCGCGTGCCTGTGTGTTTGTGTGCATGCCTGTGCACGTACCAGTGTGCACGTGTGCGTGTGTGCACGTGTGAATGAGTGTGTGTGTGTGCGTGCCTGTGCCTTTGTGTGTGCATGCCTATGTGTGTGCTCATGTACATGTGTGCCTGTGTTTATGTCTGTGGCCTGCGTGCTTTCGTGTCCATGTGTGCGTACATGCCTGCACATGTGTGTGTGTGTGTGTGTGTGTGTGTGCGCGTGGTCTGGACGGCGAGCTGTCTTGCTCCCTCTGTGTGCTGAGTCTGGGCTCAAGCCAAGGGAAACAGGCTGGCAGCTCCTCCCACCGGGGGCAGTCCAAGCGAGGGGCCTGAGTCTAGAAAGCCTTCCACCTCACAGACTCCCCCAAAGTCCAGGCCAAGACTAGGGGTGGGGGTGAGGGGGCTGTTTTTTTTTGGGGGGGGGACAGACTGTGCTGGCAACTGGGAAAGGGGTTCCAGGATCTGGAAGCAAGATGGGTTTCCCCCTCAAGGGGCTCACAACCTTCAGTAAAACCAGACAGACCTTGGGCGTAGAGCAAACCCCCATTTATTATGCACTGAAATTCCATCCAGCAAAAACCTGGCGGGGGCCTTGAGTCAACCTCCAGCGGAAACGGGCTAAGCCCCAGGCTGCCAGTTCCAGTCTGGGCGGTACCTGGTACCCCAGACCCACTTTCTCTCTCTCTCTCTCTTTTTTTTTTTTGCTTCTCCAAACTGGGCTGAAAGTCACTTTGCATTTTGAGTGATGATTTAATACCAAGGTCACAGGGGACAAAGACTCCCTCCCCGTTGCGTCGCCCCAGCCCTCACCAGGTAGGGAAGAGGATGGATGAAAGAGGGGTGTCCTCTCCTTGGGAACTCTTTAGGCAACCCCTCCTGGCCTTCTGTCCCCCGACCGGCTGCCTTCCCACCCCCCGGTTCCCGCACCGGCCTGGAGCACCAACTTAAATCTGATCAAAATGCAATTGCCAAGTCGTTAAGGTATTTGAATTTGAAAAAAAAAAAACTCCCGAGAAAGAAAGTATTTGATGGCTAATAATCTCATTTCAATATAATGGGACCTTCTTCTGCAGAGAGCAAGACAGGTTAAGAGATATAATTATGACTTTGCAAACTCTCTCCCAAGCGCGGGAGACGCGCTGACAGGTCTGCGCGAGGCTGCGCCCGGCTCCGCTCTCCGAGGGGAGACGCTTTGTCTGCAAGGCCCGTTAAAGAGACACAGTCCCTTTTCCCCCCTCGGCCTACATGGCAATTTAACTGTCAGCCACGTCTTCGCCCCAGGATCGGTGTCTGAGTCCCCCCCCCCCCCCGTGAGGGTCGGGAGGATGGGGAGGAAGAGGGGGACCGGACTGGGGGTGGGGGTGAGGCAGGAAGGAGGAGAGTGAGGGGTTGACCTGTCAAATGCTGCCCCAGGTCCCCAGGCTTGCAACCTTGCTTCCTCAGGGGGTTCTTTAAGGTCATGTCTACACCGCGGAGTCCGGGAGAGGTAACGGCGGGGGAGGGAAACGGATGGATGCTGGCGACACGGATTTATCCCATCTCCAAAGTGGCTCTTTTTGAAAGACCCAAGAGGAACAAACAGGACACCTTTCCTGGCATAATTGTTGGGTTTTAGCTAGTGGAAAGGAACCATTTCCCTTAGCTGGGGGAGAGCCGGAGCCGATGTTGCTCAGGTCAAACCCCCTCCCCCACCCCAGTCAACCCCCCTTCTCCTTCACAGCAACCGGAGGAGGGCAATGCCCTTTTGAAGGTCAGATGGGAAATCCTCGACGAAAGAGGACATCGCTCAGTTGGCTTCTCTAATGCGGTGCGCACGTGTGTGTGTGTGTGTGTGTGTGTGTGTGTGTGTGTGTGTGTGTGTGTAGGAGTGGCGGCCCGGGCCCCTGAACAGGTGTGTCTGGCTGTGTAGGGGAAAGTCAAGTCAAGGCCGGATGCTCGGGAGGCGAGCAGAGCCCCCGCCGGCGCCGCGGCGCCCAGGGACCCAGCGCGCAAACTTGCAAGCCGGAGGCGCGGGCCGGGCGCGCCAGTGCGCACGTGTGTGCGCGCCGCTCCCCCGAGAGCGCTCGGCTCCCCCCCCTCCCCCCGCCAAGGGCTGGAGCCGGAAAGCCGAGGCTGGGACGCAGGAGGACAGCACTACCGAGGCCCCCAGAACGGCTCACCAGCCCTTCGGCAAGGCTCTGGGGCCCCCGGGCACCCGAGGCCCGCGGGCACCCCAGCGCGTCTCCGACTCGCTGCTTGCACGACGCAGCCCAAGTCTCCCTCCCCGGTGTCTTCTGTCACTTTCGAGGCCCGGCAAGGAAGGAATTCGGAGCAAGCGGGTGTGCCCCGTTGCTCCCAACCCCCCGAGGGCCCGGAGTTCAGGGATCCTGCACTAGGGGCCCTGGAGGACGCCGGCCACGTGGCCTTACAAGGGTGCAGCGGGGCCTCTCTGCGTGGCGGAGCTTCTAGGCCACGAGGGGCAGAGCCCGCGCCCTCTCCCCGACTCTCCTGGAGACGGTGAGGCCAGAGTGCCCGGCTTCGGGGACATCCTTTGAGCCTCGCGGCCGCGCGCCACAGGGCAAAATGTGGGGACCGTCTTCGGGCGTCGCGTCCACACGTGCACCTCCCTCGGTTCCTTGGCGCCCGGGTAGATGGAGCGCGTTTGGCAAGTCACCCTCACCCGCTGCGCTTGCCCCAGTCTAATGGGCAGGGACGCGGGTTTGCCATCTCGGAGGATGCGGCTGTCCGGGGTGGGGATGGGGAATGAGACCTCCCCCCCCCACCAGGTCCGGGGAAACGGTGCTTGCCTGGTTGTTAGGGGCCTGAGGACCCCCGTTTTCACCGCTGCTTTCGCCCACTCGGGACGGCGTTGGCCTTTCTGCTCCGGGGCGCCCCCTGGTTTTTCCAAGAGCAAGACGTGCCCGCGCGCGCGCGTGGGCATCTATAGAAGCGGCAGCTCGTCGCTCCCAACCCCACTCCACACCCCCACACCTCCCACTGGTCGCACGCAGGAGGCCACAGTTTTACTAGGCGATTTTTTTTTCTGGACGCCCCTAGCCCATTTCTGCTCTGATGTCGAGCGTGATCTTAGGACCGAGGCCTGGCGCGCGGCCCCTTGCAGGGGGACCGCGGGGCTGTGGGACGCAGCTGGGCTGCCTCGGGTGGCGGGTGGGCGCGGGAGCCCGAGGCGAGCGCTCGGGAGGAGGGAGCCGTTTGGGGGCGCGGAGGACGGCCGGCCCCGTCCTGGCCCGGTGGGGGGGCGCCGGGGAAGGCGGGCGCGGGCCGGGTGCACAGCCGGCGGGGTCAGGGGCGAAGGGGCAGGCCGCGGGCAGCGCGCGCGGGGAGCCGGCGCGGCGGCTCGGGTTACCCGGGCCCGGCCCTCCCACCCGCAGCTCGGGGCGCGGGGGCCCGGGCTGACTCGGGCCGTCCCCCGCTGTTTGCAGTTCTCTGGCAGGCGGCGGGGTTTGGGTTGAAAGGAATCGCCTCCATTTGGAACGTTGTTTATTTTTCTTCACTAGCCAGCGCCGACAGACGAGCCCGAGAGCGCGGCCGCTGACCCCGGCCGGGCCCTCCCCGGGAAGGGGTCAGAACAGGGGCCGCCGAGGAGAAAAGAGGGGCGCTTTGAGCCCCAGCCCCGCACGCAGCGGCGGGGCCCGTCCCCCGCCGCCAGCAGGGTCGGGGTCAAGGTCGGGGTGGGACCCAGAATGACTTTCTGGCTCAGAGGAAAACGCGCTCGCTCGCTCGCTCGCTCGGGTCGCCCTGCCCTTCGCTTTGACCTTGCGAGCGCGAGTGGGTTGGGGTGGGACGGGTAGTGATGAGTTATTGGCCTCCGACCGCCTTCGATTCCGGTGCCTCTGACCGGGCGCCAGGAGACGACGTCGAGACTCAGTTTCCCCCATTCTCAAACGGGCCTCACGGCAGTGCGCATTTTGGAACTTGTAAGGATTCCAGGAGATCCTTCCCAGAAACCCCAATTGCTGGGCCTGGAACTTGGCTGTCGAGCTGAGCCCCTGGGGGATGGGGGGCTGCGGGGTGACCGGGTGCTCTGCCACGCAAGGTCGAGCGGGGTGAGTGCAGCCAGAGAGCGCCCCCCGCCGTGTGTGGGGGGGAAGGGGCCTGGAGCTGGAGTCTCCCCTCCCTCCCGCCGAGCTCTGGGGAGAGGATGAGGGCTGGGGTAGAGTTCTGAGCGTTTTGACATGAAATGAATAAAATGCAAATGATATTCAAAGCAAGATGCTAATGAGGCTCTATTCTTTTGAGCGTCCACAGCCCGGCAGTGCCCAGAATGGTGGTTGGAGCTGGTGTGAAGTGGGGACGGGCAGGGTCCAGCCGCCCAGGACGGTGGCTGTGCGTGTGTGTGTCTGTGTGTGTGTGCGCGCGCGCCTGTGCCCGCGTCGGCGCGCGCTGGCTCCGGAATGTGCGTCGCCGGCTCCGCGTGTGCTCGTGCCGTCATGAAAATGAGGTCAGGGAAGGTCGTTCCACTCTGCAGCATAAATCAAGGAGGAAAGGAGAATGGATGTGAGAGACAGTCCCCGGGGACCGCCCCGAGAGAGGCAAAGCGAGGGAAGAGGGAGGGGAGGTGGGGGAAAGTTCTGCGGAGAGAAAGCTTCTCCCCAAGCGCTTCCAGCTCGGCGGAGCCCCCCTTAGCCAGCAGCGGCGCCCCCCACCCCGACGCAGACAAGTTCGCGCCCTTGACTCCGCATCCTTCTGTCCTCCAGCGCCTCCCCGTACCCGGGGAAAAGTCTCCCTACTAGGCGCTCTCTGCGGTGAACAGTGAGGACCGTGCACCCTGCCTCCGTGGGCGCCAGCTGCACATCACCATTCTAACTCCCGCGCACACCGGGGGGCTTTGGGCGAGACAGACCCATTTCTGGAGTAGGCTTTGCACCCTGCTGCCCAGGTGCTCCGACTGGCGTGCTCGTCCTTCCTGGACCTGCTCCCGGCGACCCCCTTCCCAGGACCCGCTCCCCGCCTCTCGCCTACCCCAGGCGGGGGAGTCGGGACCCGAGTATCCCGCAAGCGTCCTACATCCCAGCGGTCGATCTCTGCAGTTTCTGGCGGCGCTGGGTCAGAACCGAGGCGCGAGTCCCTGCAGTCTAGCTGTCGGAGAGAAAGCGGAATGAGCGCGCTAGACGGCCGGAGAGAGCTGAGGAATAGGGGGCCACACTCCATCCGGGACACTCCAGACTCTGAGGGCCGAATAGCTGCAGGGGACAGTGCATCTCTGCCCGCAGAATGGCGCCTGGCGGTGGGCAGGCAGGCTAGATTCCCACCGCCCAAGAACAAGAGAGTAGGAAGTGAGAAGGACAGATTAGGCATCCTGAGGGAGCCCCTGCTGATTCCCCAGGGCCTTCTCTTTACCTCAATCAATAATGAGGATGATGCCCAAAGCCTGTAGAAAGGGCACAGTTTAGGGCACTCCAGAGTGAATTTTACAAAGTTGTGTGTCCATCACCATTCTGCCCCAGGAAGTAGCAATCTCGTGTGTACTGAGATCCTTTAAGTACTCCAGGGCTCCTCAGTGAGTTCCTGTTATGAGACAGAGAACTAGGTCCAGGGGTTGGCCTAGGGGCCCTTCTGATACAGCCTCCTGGACACTGGGCATGCCAAGTGACGCAGGTGACTTTGAGCACTGGGAAGGAAAAGAACAACCGGGTCCTGCAGGGTCTCTCCGAGGCGGGGCTGCATATCCCTGGCCACAGGACATGGGAAGATAACGTGGAGTTGGCCTGCAAGGTTCTGGCCCAGGCCCGCGCTTGGATTGTAGGTGAGGTTGAGTGGGAAGCCCACTGGTGGTTTTGTAAAAGGCCTGACACATCTTGTTTCACGTTTCGAGAGAACAAACAAAGCCAGGGAGTTCAATGGTCCAGGTGGTGGCAGGATATGTCAATGCCTGGGCTGTGCCCCAAGGTGTCGTAGCCCCCACTGTCAAATAGGCAAGCTCATGGACCTGGAGCCAGGATCTCTTCCGCTGGTACTTTAGGAAGGGGTCCAGAGGGGAGGAGGGGTCCTGGGAGGATTCCCCAAATTCAGCTGCCCCTTTTCGTGTCCTCTCTGGTCTCCTGCTTCACCTACCCCTGGACCTTGGGGCTGCAGAGACGAGGAGGGCCACTCGGCGCAAGAAGCGAAGGTCGGGGCTGGAGCAATAGTACAGCGGGTAGGGCATGTGCCTTGCACGCGGCAGACCCGGGTTCGATTCCCAGCATCCCATAGGATCGCCAGGGGTAACACCTGAGTGCAGAGTCAGTGTGAGTGCGTCGCCAGGTGTGACCCAAAAAGAAAAAAAAAAGAGAGAGAAGGTCTAGGTGTCTCTGCAGCGCGCTCGCACCGCAGCCCCGGGATTCGACTCCCGGAGTCTTGGGGGGACGCACCGCCCGAATGGTGGTCCCGCACTGCCCCCCGGTGGGCACAGAGGGCACCGCCGCGGAGTCGCTGCAAATCCCCGCCGGGGCCGCGACGGGCGCGGGCGCTCTCCAAGTGGCCTTTAAGTGGCCGCCAGGTGCAGGCGCCAAGAGCAGGCGTTTGTCTCACTTGGTCTCACCGTTGGCTTATCGCGCTTTGTTTATTGACCGAGTTCAATCCCGGGCATCCCCGCTGGGCGCCGCCGAGCCCCGCCGGGAGTAATTGCTGGGCGCGCCTGGAGTAAGGGCGGGGTGTGGCCGGGGGCTGCCCGGAGCCCCCCACCACGCACACACGTGTTGCTGGAGCTCGGGGTGGGGGGGGGGGACTCGGAGTGGGAGAGACTGCGGGTGGTGGAGCCGCTGACCCCGCGCACTCGGAGCCCCCTTCAGCGCCGAGGCCACAGCCCCCTCTTGATCCGAGGCCCGTTGATTTGGCGCTTGAGTGGCGGGGGGCTCCTGAGCCCACCCGCAGCTGGCCACCGTTCTCCGGACTCTGCTGCCCCCTGGTGGTCCGGAACGACGCGGCCCTAGTCTTGCCCTTCGCGCTGCAAACGTCGGTCCCTTCTTCCGAGTGGTCCAGAGGGCTTCCTGCGAGACTTGTGGCAAGATTTTTGTTTGTTTCAGTTTAAGTAAGTATCATTTATTTTCCTGTTTCTTTTTAAAATTTAAAAAAATTTTTAATGAATCACCATGAGGTACAGTTACAGACTTAGAAACCTTTGTGCTACGTTTCAGTCATACAATGATCGAGTACCCATCCCTCCACCAGTGCCCGTTTTCCACCACCAATGGTCCCAGCATCCC
>JAOXYA010000022.1:0-10449 GCA_028565675.1 Sorex palustris | reverse complement strand
AGGGACAAATGGAGACGTTACTGGCGCCCGCTCGAGCAAATCGACGACTAACGGGAAGTTAAGTGATTAAGTGAAAATAAAATACAAAAATAATGGTTATTAATTACATTAAATGTTTATGGGGTGATAGCATAGGCTGGAGTGATAGCATAGCGGGTAGGGCATTTGCCTTGCACGCAGCCAATATGGCCCACCCGAGTTTAATTCCTCTGCCCCTCTCAGAGAGCCTGGCAAGCTACCGAGATTATCTCCCCCACACGGCAGAGCCTGGCAAGCTACCTGTGACGTATTCAATATACAACATGCCAAACACAGTAACAACAAGTCTCACGAAGGAGACATTACTGGGCCCGCTCAAGCAAATTGATGAACAACAGGAGGACTGTGACCGTGACCGTTTATGGAGTAAACATTTCAATCAAAAAGAAGATATTTGAAGAACTGAAAGAAAAACCAACTATATAACTTTCTATAAATTGTAGGTTTTAGAGTCAAAGAAAGAAATAGTTGAATGTATGTACAAGAATAAATTTATATAATATATGAAAGAAAAAGCTATACAATGTAAAAATAACAAAAATAGAGTTGGTATAGGCATATCAATGCAGGTAAAATAAATTTTAATATGAAAATATATACAACAGAATTCCACTAAAGGAAAAGATGACAGAAATAAGTGAAGAAATACTCCAAAGACTACTTTCAATTGTGGATAGGACTGCAGCACTGTCCTCCTGTTGTTCTTCGAGTTGTTCGAGCAGGTCCAGTAACGTCTCCATTGTGAGGCTTGTTGTTACTGTATTTGGCATATAGAACATGTCACGGGGAGCTTGCCAGGCTTTGCTGTGCGGCAAGATACTCTCGGTAGCTTGCCGAACTCTCCGAGAGGGGTGGAAGAATTGAACTCGGCTCGGCTGGGCTGGCTGCGCTCAAGACAAACGCCCGACCATTGTGCTATTGCTCCAGCCTGTGGATAGGACAAATAACATAATATGTACAATGAAAGAGAAGATATGGCGACACTATAAACTAGATCTAAGAAACGTAAAATGCTGCACCCTACAACAGCAGAATACATCCATTCAAGCACACATGGTAAAGGCCGTAAAACAAGTCGTAATAAGTGTTAAAATGCTGAAATTATTCAAAGCATGCACTCTGGGATTAAAAAATAACAATAATTAAAATTAGATATTCACAAATACACAGAAAATTTAATATGTTGGAGTACTGACAGATGCATCTAAGAAATCACATGGAAATTAGAGAATAAGTTAAGATGGATGGAAGAAAAACCACAACGTACAGGGTTTGTAGGATGCTGCTATATAAGAAATTTATACCTGGAAATGCTTATGCTAGTGAAGAAGAAACATTTCCAGTCAGTATCTACATTTCCATTTTAAGACACTAGTAAAAAGGAATTGAAAGTTCAACCCAAATCAAGCAGGACAAAAACATAAACATAATAGGAAACAAATGAGATAAAGTTGACAATGAGGGAAAAAATCAATCAAATCAAAATTTGGTTCTTTAAAAAGATCAACAAAATTGAGAAGTATTTCGATTGGTCAAGGAAGAAAATAATGGGAATATGGTACTGCCTGCAGGTCAACCTAGACCTGCAGGGTGAGTACATCAACAGCCTGATGGTGCCTTCAGGCTTCCTGATACCCCCAAATTGCCACCATACCTTTGGCTGGACCCCAACAACTTGAGATCGATTTTCCCAAGAAATTAAGTGGCTCAAAGCTCTGTATGTGGGAGCCACGCCCACAAATCACCTTTGACACACCTATACAAAATCAATTATTGGCCTTATTTCAGAGACCCATAAATAAATCTCGAAAGAGATCAAAAGCCACCGTTAATCTCAGACCTGCGCATAGCTGAACAGACCAGGGTAAATAGGAGGGGGCAGGTTGGCCTGGTGACCACCCAAGCAGAGCCCCCAGCGGTCACTTGCTTCCACAATCCAAAATCACTGCTATACCCACGGCCTGACTCCACGGCGTCAGGATGTACCTCACCAAGATATAATCTGCTGAAAATTCTGATACCAGTGTTTTGTGACTGAAATCTCCAGGCTTTCTCAGGGTCGGGATGGGCTACCAGCCCCCACCTCTCTGTACTTCTGACAGCCTTGACAGTCACATCCACACCCCAAAGCTGCCACCCAGTTAAAAAAACTACTCCAGCCTTTTATTTTTATGCCAATAAAAATACCGAATGCCCTGTACAACCACCATGACCTCTTAGTACCTGTATTGTAAACCATAATGGACAAAAAGAAAAGGAGAGAGAGAGAGCAAGAAGGAAATTGCCTCCCATAGAGGGAGACTGGGGATGGGGCATAAGGTATATGGAGATGGTGGTAGGGAAACAGATGGTGAGAAATTTACACTGGTGGAGGGATAGATGCTGGATCATTGTATGACTGAAACCCAACTACAAACAGCCTTGCAATGGTCTATCTCCTGGATATTCAATTAAAAAATTAATGTGAAGTTCATACCTGCTTCAGTCAACTGAATACATAGCAGTATTCCTACACTTTTTTTAAAAAAGGAAAAAATAAGGCCCAAATTATAAAAATCAGGAATGAAAGAGTGGTTGGTACTGATAGATTTGAGAACCGTGTCTGGTGCAGACAGAGGCCAATAGAGTGAAGGTTAGGAGAAGCTTATTAGAGAGTGGAAAAAGTGAGAGGGCCATTCCCAGGAGGCCCCTGGAGAGGCTGGGGTAGAGTCACACCCTGGAAAAGATTAAGGGGGCTTTTAAGTTATCTTGGGTGGGGAAAGGGGACAAAGACTGGTGGGACCGATGCATTTTATCTGGTCTTGTCTGTTGTGGGGGTCGATGTGTGGGAGCATGGAATGCAACCTGGTGGCTTCCTGTCACCAGGTGGGCCATATGTCTGTGCAGGGGGCAGAGTGATCTATGATTCCTGGAGTGTATCATCTCATCAGTCAGTTGCTGTTTGGTCCTGGTCACCTTTTGGTCTGAGCAAACCTCATGGGTAGTAATTCTGGCCTTAGGTTAAAAAACACTGTAAGAGAATAGTATGAACAATGGTTATGGAAGAAATTCTGTTTTAAATCAATTGGGCAAGCTTAATAGATCCAGAAATTTCTGATAGTGACTTATTGAATAAATAGCCTCTTTAGCCATTGGAGTATCTCTTCTGCACTGAATTACACTTTGTATTGAAAAATGAGAGTTTGGAGGTTCTAGCAGGGGAGCGCAGCTACTCGTATACCCTTGATGGAAGACTGGTCTGTGTCTATTGGGGGAAGGCCAGATCAGCTGAATCAACCCTGGCGATCAATGGCGTAACAGATGTCGCAGACGGATCGCCCTCACAGCATAGCAGGTAGGGTGTTTTCCGTGCATGCAGCCAACCTAGATTCGATTCCTCCGTGCCTCTCAGAGAGCCTGGCAAGTTACCAAGAGTATTCCGCCCTCAAGGCAAAGCTGGCAAGCTCCCCGTGGCATATTCAATTTGCCAAAAACAGTAATAACAAGTCTCACAAGGGAGATGTTACTGTAGCCCGCTCGAGAAAATCGATGAACAATGTGAAGACAGTACTACAGTGCTTCAGTGCTATTGAAAAATGATACCATCATGAAGGTATAAAGCAACCCCGAATTGAGAACATATTTTCAAGTTCTATGCTTTGTTCTAGAATAAATAAAGAATTCTTACAATTCAATGAAAAATATAAATGATTTTATGATTCCAGAGCAAAGTAGGACAGACTCACTTTCCTTAATCTTATCCTCGAAACTAACAACTGATAGGTTCGTGACCTCGGCCGACACTGGCAGAGACAGGGACAAGTAAAGTGAAGGAAGTAAGAGAAGTTTATTGTGGGGAGGGACACTCCCGGGCTGACTCTATGAACCTCAAGTGAGCCTGGGTAAGAGTCATGCCCTGGAGAGTAGGGAGCTTTCTAGTTGTCTTGGGCAGGAAAAGGGAATCAAGACTTGGAAGCAATGCACTTGGTCTGGCTCTGGTTATCTGTAGGGAGTTGATGGCGAGGAAGCAGGGAATTCGGCCTGGTGGCCTCCTGGTGACAGGTGGTTCTTACGTCCTGTGTTCAGTGACGGGGGCACAGTGCTCTCTGGCCCCAGGAATGTTGCTGCCTCCTCAGCGGTCATCATTTTGTCCCAGTCACCATTTTGTCCAAGCAAACCTTACAGCTACTAATTGTATGGCAACTGCATTGTCCCAAAAATACTCGATGGGGAATGGCTAGAGGGATCCTGAACAATATGGAGAGTCACTGGCCAGTGCTCTCGGGATTTGGCACATCCACATGGTCCATTTGCTAAGTTTTCTTTTCACCCTCACATCCATGGACCAGGGGTGGCCGAGCCCAGGTGTGGGTCATCTACCACTAACAGTGGCAGTGTGAATCCTAGGCATCATTTTTTTTTAACCGAAGATACACTCCTTTTGCCTGGAGCAATAGCACAGCGATAGGGCATTTTCCTTGCATGTGGCCAGCCTGGCCAACCCGGGTTCGATTCCTTCACCCCTCTCAGAGAGCCCAGCAAGCTACTGAGAGTATCTCACCCGCACGGCAAAGCCTGGTAAGCTAGCCATGAAGTATTCGATATGCCAAACACGGTAACAACAAGTCTCACAATGGAGACGTTACTGGGCTTGCTCAAGCAAATTGATGAACAACAGAAAGACAGAACACTCCTTTTATAGATTTTGTTAAATCCCTCCAAATTTCCTTCAAGAAACATTGATTCCAATTTTAACTTTCTTTCCCAGGGAATGAGACTATTTGACTTCTTACACCTTTCTCATCCCAGCACCACGTTCACACTATTTAAATGCTGTTGAATGTGAGATACAAGGTAGGTGTTTCAGAGAAGCCTGGGTTCCCGGGCTGCCACACCTCGTCCCAAGCCTGGCCATTGACTGTTCTAGAGGCACAGAGGAAGGAAGGAAGCTCCCGTGGGCAGCAGGAAGGGAGAAGCCTCTGAATACTGAGCATGGAGATTGGGGAGAAGGATGGGAAAAGGGCGGGAGAAGGAGAGCAGAAAGGGCTTTCAGGAACTGAGGCTCCTCAAGAGACATTCGACCTCAGGCCTCTACACCCAACCTTAGAACCCTGCCAGGCACCAGGGACTGAAAGGAGGGAAAACAAATGAAAGAACCAAGAAAAAAAGAACCTGACTGAAACTTCAGAGTAAGCAGAGATAAAACTACCTCGTATTGGGATTTGGAAGTTTAAGCTCAGTTTCAGACTGGACATAAGCAATCTTGAGGACTTTTTAGCTAAGTCCCATTGACGGAGAGTAGCACTGGCAATGGGGAAAAGGAGGGGCTCACATCGGGTGTAGGGGGCGTGGGGGGGTTGGGGCTTCCACCTGGGTCTCCATACCTCAGAGATGCAGTTAGCACACATGCTGGCTGTCAGAAGTCTAAGTTTCTGGGGCTGGAGTGATCATACAATGAATAGGTAGGGTGCTTGCTTTGCAGGTGGCTGACCCGAGACGTCGATTCCTGACATCCCATACGGTCCGCCAAGAACTACCAGGAGTGACTGCTGAGTGCAGAGTCAGGAGTAACCCCTGAGTATCGTTGGGTGTGACCCCAAAACAAAACAAGACAAAACAAAAGACACTTCTGATTCTTAGCCCTTGGGTCTAAGTGAAGGGCGGCATCTCAGGCCAGATGCTCGGTCATTTCAGCTGGAAGAGAACAGCTGTACGGATGAGATAGGGTTGAAGGAGAGGAAGTTGAGCGGGTATGCCTGTGTGCTGGCTGGGGGGCCCAAGAGGGGGGCAGGGGGTGTGGTTTATGGAGAAGGGGTGGGGGAGGGAAGCAATGGTGCCTGTGGGAGGAGCAGGCACTGGAGAGGAGCAGGGCGAGTGAGACGACAGCAGCCCAGAGAACAGGCGGCATTTCGAGATCAGGTAGTGAAAAGGAGAGGCAGCATTTGTGTATGTGTGTGTGTGTATGTCTAAATGTGTGTGTGGGGGGATGGGTCTGTGTGCCTATCCCCCTGACTGCACATACCCCTCCCAGAACCAAATGTTATCCTTTGAGCCTTACGATTTGCATGGCTGCCCCCCCCCCGCCCCATCTGTTTAACCATGACCAAAGTAAGATTGCTTGTGAGTGTGGAAGGGCTTTGAGCATGAGTGACTGCTCCGGCCGGCCAGTGTGATCAGAGAGACACGGGGAACTAGGATGAACACCCTGCTCAAGAAGTGAATGAATGAGAGTTTGCAAGAGCCTCCACACAACTGAGTGTGCGCAGGTAGCAAGTGTGGGGAGACAGTACCCCCAACCCCCTGGTCCCTAAGCCCAGAAGATCTCAGGGAAGCCTGTCCTGAAGACCCTTGGGCTCAGAGGCACCCTCCATTGGACCCGGTTCCAGCTGGAGTGATGACATGGGCTCCAGGGGCTGGCCCCAGACTGGGTGGAGCCTCAGCACCTGCCTGAGTTCGAGGAAGAGGCGGAGACAGTGGCCAGGCGGCCCCTTACAGGCTCCGGGGCCCCTGTGCCCTCGCTCTCTCTTGACAGCAGGTCCCATCACTTCCTCACTTCCCTAAATGGGCAACGGCGCTTCGAGAACCCCAGGGCCTTCCCTGGCAGACCCAAGTGGCGTGCTGTCCATCGGCCTGGGGCCCTTCCTGGGCCCCCCCGGGGGTCCTGGTCCCTGCTGGCCTGGGGCTGGATGGAGCCATGGTCCCCACCTTCCCTCTGCTGCTGCTGCTGTGGCTCCAGGACCGAGTCTCAGGTGAGGGGGCAGGTGGGCGGCTGAGGGGAGGGTTGGCCTTTAGTCCCCACCTCCTGCCCTGACCCGTGGCCTTGTTTTGTGTTTGGAAGCTTAGAGGAGGAAGTTGGGGTTCAGCTGGGAGCTTCTGAACAGAGACCAGGAGAAGGCTTTGTCCTTGTATCTGGCCCAGGCGACACTCACCCAGGCCGCACAGACGGAGATAAACTCCAGACCCTCTCTGTGTGGCCTCTTATCTCCCAGGGCCTCTGAGGGCCAGTTTCCACCCCCAGATAGGGTCCCGCTTGGCCTCTCACCCAGGACCACTGAGCATGTGATCATGCACTCACTTATTCTTAGCACACAGATGCCTCTACCCCCGGCTACCTGGTGCCTGAGGGGAAGTCCTCCCTGCAGGCCTCACCCACCCCCTCTGCCGCTGCGCCTGGATGACCCTCACCCAGTCCTGCCTCCTTTGCTGCCACAGGAACCAAGTTACCACTTCCTGTTCAATTCTGGGCACGATGAGGCCTAGCAGAACCCCTTTCCGTGAGAGGGTGGAAGGCGGGTGCAGATGAACACAGTAATCCCCAAGGTCCCCCTGTCTGTGCCCCATCCCCTAGAGAGCAGAGTTTCCTTCTGCTGTGACCAAGGAGGGTCTCTGTACTGAGCCCCCTTGGAATCCCCCATACCCCTGCCCAGTCATTGAATCAGATTATGCTGTTGAGTTTGCTTGGGATGAAGTTCTGGTATGAGAAAGAAAAAGGTACTGGATCTTCAGACTTTGATTAGTAAGATGGATTGGAGACTGAGGCTGACGAGCCTTGTCCATTATCACTCCGGCTCCAGCTGCATCCTGGAAAAGAAAGTACAAATTGAGCACCTACTATGTGCAAGGCTTAATTCTCAGAGTGGACCTGAGACAGAGAAAGAATCAGACACAGGGTGAACTGTTAACAAGGTTCACCAAACTAGAGAATGGGGCATGACTGAGGCTACTCTGCCCCCACTAGAAGCCCGAGGGAGCACTTTTATGCAGAGGGGTAATGGAGGGCTAAGTGCAGAGTTTATGGCGCCCTGCGAGGTAGAAGGGCCCACTTCAGTTTTCACCCTCTCCTGTCCCCCATCTCCTGAGCTCTCCTGTCTCCCCACCAGGCTGGATTAGGAAGTGCTGGAATCATGTGTGGCTCCAGGAATGGCCGTGACATCTCATAGACAAGTAGACCCTGAGTGTCCACGGAGAGTCTGTACTGTGCGAGCCTGTTTCTCTGTTCAGCCTAGCTAGAATCCTTCCCAATCCCATACTCCTAGAAGGAAAGAAGCCATCTTGTTATGCCAAGTCAAAGGTGGCCAGAATAAGCCTATCTGTGAAATCAGTGGCTTCTCTTAAGGTTTCTCAGCGTTTCTCATCTCTGTGAGAACATCACTGTGGGGGCCCCGGAATTCCGCAACCGCAGGCTGTGATTGAGTCTGCCCATCCACATACGTGGACCAACATGGGGCTCTCCAGCAAGGCCCTGGTGGCAGTTTCCCTCTCCCCCTCAGACTCGCAGATCCGTGAAGAAGGGGCCAGCTCAGGCAGGTTAAGTCCCCTCCATCTCCTGGGGCTTCCCTGAAGCCAAGCCCTGTGTTTCCCAATCATCCCAGAACTCCCTAATATCCCAGAACAGTTGCAACCCCCCAGTCTGGAACTTTCAGGGGGCTGAGCATGCCCGCAGACCAGGGTAACCTTTCTGCCTGAGAAGAGCCCCTCCTGAAAGGGCTGCTGGGAAGTCACATGCCCCCTTCCCCGAGGCCTCACCCCCCCTTGCCTCCCGTGCCCTGTCCCCCCAGGTGGCCCTGCTGAGAATGTGTACTCCAAAGTGCACCGCTATGAAGGAGACACGCTGTCTGTCCAGTGCACGTACAAGGGCCGCAAGAACCAGGTGGAGGACAAAGTCTGGTGCAAAATCAGAAGGAAGAAGTGTGAGCCTGGCTTCACTCGGCTCTGGGTGTCAGGGCCACGATACCTGCTGCAGGACGACATCAAGGCCAAGGTGGTCACCGTCACCATGCTTGCCCTGAGGCGCCAGGACTCCGGCCGCTACTGGTGCATGCGCAACAGCTCCGGCACTCTCTACCCTCTGACGGGCTTCCAGCTGGAAGTGTCTCCAGGTGAGGGGGCCTGCCCGGGACAGGGAGGGCTGCAGGTGCCACGGGCGCCTCCCCCGTGTGAGCCGTTGGCATCAGCATCGGCTGCAGGAACAGGGGCCGAGCCCCGTGTGCCGACACAGGAAGTGGTCAGGTCTGGGGATTTTGCAGACGTCCCCGTGGCATTACGTGATCCACATGCCTTGCCGTGCTGGTCTTGTCCAAGGTCACAGAGCGACCCTGTGGTACAAGATTCCAGTTCAGGCACCCACACTCGGTTTCATTCAGCCGTCTGGTCCGTGGCTGCCGGCTCAGGAACTTGTGCATGGCTCGCACTTCTGAGACACCCAGGACTGAGTGGTTAGCAAAGATCAACACCACCCTGGCCCTGTGGACGAGCAACCCTCTGGCATATGGCTGCATACGTAAAAGCCTCCCAAGCCCAGTGCTGCAAGGGCAGGGCGCTGGCCTTGATTCAGATTCATCCCAGGCACCCGGTGAGCTTCCCCTAGTGCTGCTAGGAGTGATTCCTTGAGCCAGAGCCCGCAGCAAGCCCTGAGCACTGCCAGCTGCAGCCCCAGAACCAGGAGCAAACAAACAAAGAAACAAAGAATCAGTTCAGAGAGCTAGGATGGAAGCCCCTGGGCGGGGGAGCTGATGAGGGCAGGGATCAAAGGAGACACCTCCCAGCAGGTGACACCAAGCAGAGCCCTGTGTGGTGGGGTTGAAGGGCAGAGGAAGAGCAGCACCAAAGGCCCCCGAAGAACAAAGAGCCACACACAGGATGGCGGCTGGGACTGGTCCCCACCCCGCAGTAGAAGCCAGCACTGCGGGATCTGTGGGGTAGTGTCTGCCTCTGTGCTTGATTCTCCGCACACAGGAAGGTGTTGGAGGGTGGCGTTGTGGCTAGTCCTGAAGGCGATAATGGCCACTACGTGGGGACAGCTGGCAGAAGATCAGGGGCACAAACGAGGGATCACTGGATGCCCGCTGGCTGGAAATGACCGCCCTAAAGGAGGAAGTGGGTGGAGGGGCAGAGACTGGACAGTGCTCAATGCACAGCGCTGGACATCCTGTCCAAGCTACACACAGCTCCTCTCCCTTCTCGGGGATGGGGCCAGGATTTACTCTGCAGAGGTCAGAAGAGGGAGAACCCCCAGGTTTTCCCTTTCACCAGCCTTTCTTGGGTGGCCATCTGAGAGGGAATCCAGCTGGAAGTACCAGAAGCTGTATGTTGTCATGTTAAGTTGAAGGTACCTCCTAGATCCCTGAGACAGAAAAATGAAGCAGGCGGTTGGTGTGTCTGGACCCGGGGCATACCTGAAAGTGTTTCTGGAAGACAGTTTAAAGTTAAGGAATCCAGAGTGGATGTGGATGAAGGGGGAAGGAAAGGAAGATAGTGAGGTAAGATAGCTAAGGGTGAGACGATTCATGGCAAGAAGCCAAAGACATTCTGAAATTGATTGTCACATATTCAATATGCCAAATACAATAACAGCAAGTGTTGTTACAGTAACAATAAGTCTCACAATGGAGATGTTACTGGGCCCCCTCGAGCAAATCGATGAACAACAAG
>JAOXYA010000021.1:33701785-33760431 GCA_028565675.1 Sorex palustris | reverse complement strand
AAGATGGTCAGGTTTTGCTTTCTGACCAGACTCAGTGACGTTTGGGACACGTTACTGAACCAGGTCGGCCGAGCGTGGGTACGGCAGGGGAAGTCCCGGGTGGGGGCGCTCTTGTGAGAGAACAGCCCGCCCGGCTATGGGGTAAGGGTCAGTGTCCTCCGTTGGGCTTCTCTCCTCCACGGGCCACACTAGACACGCCGAACTCTGTCTGGGCACCCGGATCCGGCCCAGCAGACATGAAAGGAACCAGAGTGTGCGTGGGCCGGGCTCTGCGAGGCGAGGCAGCAGGGGAGGGGAGACCCGGGTCAGGCCCCGGCAAAGGCATCGGCTCTGCTTACAGCTCTGACATCCTTGCCATGCTGGGGTCCCAGAGCCTCAGGCATGCAACAGGATACTCTGTCTCCCACCTCCGGGGCTGCCCCATGCCCCACTGAATTTTGTTTGTCCATTGGGCTGCACCCGGCAGTATTCAAGGCTTACTCCTGCCTCTGTGCTCAGGGGTCACACTTGGTGACTCCCAGGGGACCGTCTGGGCTACCAGGGATGGAGCACGGGTCAGTGCCTGCCGGGCAAACACCTTAACCCCAGCATGGCCTCTTCGGCCCAGGGAATCGCCGTCTTACTTCCAGTGTTGATCTATTTATTCTGAGCATATTGTTCTCTCTTCCTCTCCTCGGCAGCTCTGTGTGGGTCTCAGAACACAAGCCTCTACTTGGCTTGCTGAGAGCATTCCCGCTGAGCTGACTCCGGGCGCGGCCGGGGGGCTGCCTTATCTGTCTCTGTGTTTCTGCAGCATCAGGGCTGGAGCCAGCGCACACACAGGCGAGGCAGATGCTGGGCCTCTCCGCAGCCCTGAGTCACATTCCGGCCCTGTTTGGCTTTGGGGACACACCCGGCAGAGTTCAGGGGTCGCTCCTGGTGGCGCTAAGGAGGGGGGGTGGTCCTTGGAGGGCTAGGCAGTGCCAGAGACTGATCTGGGTCGGGTGCATGCCAGGCAAGGCTCCCCCTACCCCCCACCTCACTCCTTGGTCCCCCGAAGTGTATTCCTGACTCCAGCTCTGCGTGACGTGTTCTGTTGGTTCCGTTCAGTGGCTGTGGCTCTCGCTGAGCAAGGCCCCTGCTCTAAGGCTCCTCCTTGGTTCCTGCCTGGGGCATCAGAACTGGAGGCCAAGCCCCCCATCCCCCCGCTCACTGTCCCTTCTGCAGGTGCGGTGCAGGAGCCACTAGCCCCTCCCAAGGTCACCAAGGAAACCAGAATCAGGAGATGGGCATACGAGGGTTGTGGGGGGGGGTAGTCACCCAGGGCTGAGAGGACCCTGGGTCTGGACTGGCACAAGTCTGGGGTTGGTCCGCCTGGGGCAATTTTCCGAGAGGTCTGGGTTGGGCCCTCGCAGGCCCCTGGGCTGGGGTCTGCCGCTGCAGCCCTGGGGCTTGCTGGGACTTGCTCTGACCTTGCCAAGTACACAGCCTGTCATCACAGAGTCAGGCAGGGCCCCCTGGAAGGCTGATTCTGGAATCCAGGGAGCCATGACATGCATTGGGGGGCTTGGCGGGGGTGGGAGGAGGAAGAGAGCCTAGTGCAGGGGGCGGGAAGGGGTCCTGGGAGGGGCTGATGAGGTACTGACTGCAGGCTGGGCATAGTCCCCTTAGAAATGGGCTCTCCACCCCCACCCCCGTCCCATCCCATCCCATCTGGGAGGAGGTGCGGGGGCGCCACCACCAGCCCACACAAGGCCTCAGTCTCGTGCCAAGAAAGGCTGCGGTTCCACCACAGTCCTTGGGTCCTGCACAGTTTAATTCCCACACTTGAAAAAAGCCCAGAGGGTGCCCAGTGCTGAGTCTCTTGCGGCCTTGAAGCTATGTTCGTCATGAGCCAGAATGTTCCAGCAATTCGTAGAAAAGGTCCCAGCAGATCTTGGCCCGTGAGGCCGCCGTCAGGGGGGGCACAGGTAGGGCTCGGCCTCACAGACCTCGTGCTGAGTGATGGAGTCTAGAGAGAAGACAAGCCGTCAGGCGTGGAGGGTGCCCGCCCCAGAGCGCAGCTTTCTCCCAGCACCCTCGTGTCCTGCTGGCCGCCTCAGGGTCCCCTGAGTGGGATACGGACGCGGCTCTGCACCTCGGGCTGGGTCACCCCTCTGCACCCACCGAGCACTGTGAACGGCCAGCGAGCACTGTCCTGAACTCAGAAGTGTGTGTGACCCTGGGCACTCCACACTGTCCATTCACCCATCACCCGCTCACCCCTACCCACTCAACCAGCTGTCTGTCCGTCTCTCCACTTATTAACTCATTGGCCTGTCCATCCACCCATTCATCCAGCCGCCCCTCCATCCCCCGCTTCCAATGTCCTTCCCTCACTTCCTCCCATCTCTACCCAGTGTCCATCAGCTCACCCATCCACCCATCCTCTGTTCACTCACCCCCCTGGGGCAGCCCTTCCCAAGGCCTCCCACAGTCTGGGCTGGTGCCCACATCTGCCTGCTGTATACTGGCCTGGCCTGGGGCCTGAGCTGTGGTCGAGGAGGAAGTGGTGCCGGGTACCGTGATTGGGTGAGTAGATTTGGGCTCAGAACCACAGAGAGACCTGGACGGTGGCCGGCAGCCCAGGCCTGGTGTCAGCCTGTGAGTGCCCCAGCGGCCCCACATGGGCCCGGCATGGGTAGAGCAGGTAGCCGGCCTAGCCTCAGAGACCCAGATGTGCTGAGCCCCTGGGGCATCGGCAGAGCCGGGAGGTGTGTGACACCCCTATTTGCCCGCCAACCCGCAGTGTGTTGGGGGGCGTCACTGCACATAACCCAGCAGAGCTGGCCACGGAGGCTGTGCAGAGTTCAGGGACTCGCCAGACCCTGATGGCTCCCATCAGCAAGTGCCCTCAGCCCAGAGGGGCTGCCTCAGCCTTGCTGGGAGTGGGGGCCTGCAGGAATGGCCACGGGGTGACTGGCCACCAGGAATGGCCATGCCATTTCCCGAGCGGCTGCCCAGCTGACACACCCAGAGCAGAGACCGGGTCCTCCCGTCCCGGCCCTTCCCGCTCCCCTTGTCTCTGCTTCATTTGGGCCCACAGCCCCTGGCACACTAAGTGCCCAGCGAGGCAACACCCCCCCCCCAACACCCACCCTCAGCCACATTCGCGGGCCCTGGGGGCTTCTGGCCCTGTGGACGAGCCACAGGTGGCCCCCCCAAGGGTCTGCTTTGAGCCTCTCCTCCTGGTGGACAGGAGCAGGGGGCAGTGTGTGAGCGTGAGGCTGCCCTGGGGAGCAGCGACTGGGCCACGTGTCACCCCCGGGTTCTACCCCAGCTCCCTTCCCCCCCCAGCCCTTCGGGGAGCTGTGGCCAGGGACCTGCACAGGCCACTGTTGGGTTTCCCTTCCCACACACCACGGCACAAGGAGGCCGGACCGAAGCCAGCCCTGTCAGCCCCGGGAAACGCAGCTGAGACTGGCCTCAGTCCAGAGCCTTGAGTGCCTCATATGGTGGGGGGTGGGGACCCAGGAGATGAGGGGTGGTGGGAGTGTGGCCTGGCCAGGCAGGGCTGCAGTGGACAGAGGGGACTGTGCCTGGCTCCCCGGCCCGCATGTCTGGTGCCCCATCCAGCTCACCCCACACCCCGGGCTTTCTTTCTCTGCTCTGGGGGCTCCCAAGGGGGGCTTGGAGGCCCAGGCCCTTGCAGCTCTTCTCGGCCAACTGGGCTCAGGGTTTCATGGAGAACCCATGGAAGCTGCTCGGGTCCAGCAGTGCTGGCAACCTCCCCCCCCCCCCCCCCACAGCGGTGTTCGAGGCACAGGGCTGAGGGGGTGTGTGGCGGGGATAGAACTGGGGTCAGCGGCATGTGGGGGAGCGTCCTGACCACTGGGCCATCTCTCTGGCCTCTGGTTGAGGGCGGGGAGAGAAGACTCTCTCCAGGAGTCTCCACGCAGAGCCAGGTGAGGACGCTGCACCTCCCAAGCCCATGTGCGAGCCCTCGGGCTCCTCCCGGGAAACTGGCTTCTCTGCCTCGGCGCAGGGCTGCTCCTGCAGGATCTTGGCGGACGGCCCCGACGGGGCCCTGGGGAGAGGCGGGAACGTGATCCAGGCCCATCCAGGAGGCTGGCTCCAGTTTCACACGCTCGGCCGTGCGGATCCGTGCCAGCCACACCTCGGTGGGTCCAGGGCCTCCTGGAGGCTGCCAGGCCCGGGGCCGGGGCAGGACAGAAACCCCCAGAGGAGAAGCGGCCTTGTCCCAGGTTGGATAGAGGCCTCGCCTTGGAGTGTGTGGCTTTGAAGGCTCACGGAGAGGAGGGAAAGGGCTTTGTGACACCCACAACCAGTCCCAACCAGTCCCCATTCTCCCCCTAGTGGCCCCGTGGAGTCTGAGGCCAGCTGGAACGGGGCTGGAGGGGGGGGTTCCCAGAAAATCTGGTTCCCTGTGGCTGTCTCACACGCACATCTAAAGCCATCTCTTCAGGCGGATTTTGAACACAAAGCTGGACACTTCTGGGGCCTGGGGCTTCATGAGAGAAAGTGACTGGGAGGGAGGACGGCTGGGAAGAATCACAGGGCCTTGGGGAGGTCAGCATGGAACGAGGGGTGAGCACTGTCCCAGGGACTCGCCTGGACAGGAGCTGGGCTGAGACGGGGGCGACTGTGTGCCTAAGCTGACAGCTGGGGTCTGCGTGGCCGCCGTGAAACACCTACCCAGGATCCACTTCTCGGTCAGGTGTCTGGCTGTCCCCGGCCGCCTGCCTCGGTAGGAGCCGATGATGATGCCGGCCTGGCGTGGGGTCTGCACCAGCCGCCCCCCACACAGCTGCACCAGCTCCTGCAGTTTGCACCTGGGCGGGGCACAGTCTGGGGCGATGAACATGGGCGGCTGGGCAGCAAACAGGCTTCCTTGGTACCGTCCTGCCGTGAGCTGGCGCTCCTGGCGACAGAGCTGGGGGCAGAGACAGAAGGGTGAGTGGGTGGTGCCAGTCCCCAAAAGAGAACCCCCCCCCCCAGGCTTGCAGTGAACCTGCAACAGGAGGACACAGGACAGTGGGGAACACGAAGCGTTTCCTAAAGCAGAAAGTGCCACGAAAATCTGTCAGACAGAAGTTGATGGGGACAGCAACACTGAAACACTGACAGGAACACTGGGGAGAGTAACAATGGGGGAGCAACAATGGGGAGAGTAACAATAAGGAGTAACAATGGGGAGAGTTACTGGGGGAATAACAATGGGGAGAGTAACAACAGGGAGAGTAATAATGGGGGAGTAACAACAGGAAATAACAGTGGGGAGACTAACAATGGGGGAGCAACTATGAGAAGTAACGAATAGGGAGCAACAATTGGGAGTAACAATGGGGAACAACCATGCGGAGAGTGACAGTGGCAATGTAAGAGAGGACAGCAGTTATGGAGACAGCAACCACGGCACAGCAGCTACAGGACAGCAACAGTGGGGAGGGTAAAAAACGAGGGGAGTAACAATGGGAAAAGTAACAATGGAGGGTGTAACAATGGCAACAGTAACAAACCCAAGGGCAACAATGGCAGCAACAACTAAGCAGTGGCCACATTTCAGACCTTTGCTTCAGTCCAAACTCTAAACTGAAATGCAGACAAAAACTTCAGAGCAAGTCCTGGCTGGGGGAGTGCAGGCTGGGAAGGCAGAGCTGGTGAGGGGGCTGGCGAGGGCTCCAAAGAGTAGGGGGCTTCTGCCTGAGCCAGCCATGCCTCAACTGCCTGCAGGACGCCTGTATACAGCCCTATAGACCATGGGGTCCCTGTATACACACTATAGACCATGGAGTCCCTGTACACACAATATAGACCATGGGGTCCCTGCACACACACTACAGACAATGGGGTCCCTGTACATACACTATAGATCATGGGTCCCTGCAACACACTATAGAACATGGGGTCCCTGTACAAAACACACTACAGACCATGGGGTCCCTGTACAAAACACACTACAGACCATGGGGTCCCTGTACAAAACACACTATAGACCAAAGGGTCCCTGTACAAAACACACTATAGACCATGGGGTCCCTGTACACACACTATAGACCATGGGGTCCCCTGCAGAGTAGGGGTCCATTGCCTACACCGCGGTTGGCTCACTGGTACCACCAAGCTATACTGGGGTCCTGGGGGATGTGGGCCAGTCCCTGAGGTGCCCTCAGCTGTCCTGCTCATAGCCAGGGGACCCCGTCAGTGGCCTCTGAGTTCACAGGGTGCATCTCCTGGATGTGTGTGTGCTGTGGTTGTGGGAAGGCCCCCCCGATGGGCGCCCGGTATGCCCTCTGCACCCTTGGCGGCCCCGAAGGGCACTGCTTTGCCTCTTGCCCCCAAGGCTGTTTGGCCTTCTCAGATCATTCTGTTGAAACGCTGAGAACCAAATGGCCCAGCCTGCATCTGCAGCCCCAGGGGCCCGGAGTCACTGACCCAGGACAGTTTGAGCCCTGAGGGGTCATGCTGGCCCCTGTGGACAGCGACTTGGGTCAGCCTTGGGCTTGGTGCAGGACGGCGGGGGGACCCCAGCACCAACGTGGGTCTGTTTGCCTTGTGACCACTGACCTGCAGACCCCTCCAACCCACGCCTTGGGCTGGCCCCAGAATCCTTCCCTGCACTGACCCGGGGCCGGGTCCAGGTGGAGCTGGTGTCCAGCCTGCCAGCAGCCTAACTGCCCTCCTGCTGGGTGAGCACACTCCTGCCCTGACAAGGGATAAGCAAGCCCAGAGTCCACCTGCTAGTGGGTGTGACCCACAAACCACCACAAAGAAATTTTTCTTTAGAAAGGCCCAGAACACCAGCCCCCGGGGAGGTCACTGGCCCCCGGCCGCTGGGGCAGGCAGCTGTCCACTCCGGAAAACACGCGACTCTCGATCTGACCAGTTCCTACACGACCTGGGCCCCGTCTTCCAACCTTTTGGCCTGCAGCCAAGCAAACTCCTGCCTCCCAGTGTGGCCATGGACTGGCCATCTTGAACCCTGTAGGGACAGTACCACCCACCTCTCCACTCCCCTAGTCCTCATGGTTGAAGGGTCCATGGTCAGACAAGGTGGCCATCCACCTCCCCACTGTCGGGCCCATGGTTGGATGAGGTGTCCATCCACCTCCCCCATTCCCCCAGCGTCCCCGGCTGCCCGCTGGGGTTATGGCACGTCTCCGCAGGGTCTGCTGCAGGGTCACCTGGCCCGAGGCACGCGGCTATGGGCGTGGAAGCGGTTCTTTTCCAACGGCGTGAGGAGCCCGGGAGCGGGTGCTGGGAGGGGACAGACGGGGCGGAAGGAAGGAGCCCATTTAGATGTCAGCTTCGGAAAGGGATGACAAATGTCCCACACACCGGGGACAGGCTGGAATCTGGGAGTCCAGGAAAAAGGGAGCTGGGGGCAGGGCGGCTCGCACTCTGTCCACTGGATGCAGGGAACAGACTGGATGGAAATCAAGGGCTTGGACATGCTCAGCCGGGGCCCCTCCACCAGGGCGCGTCTCGGGGGGAAAACAGGGCACTTCGCTGGCAGGTTCTGGCGTGGGGTTCACGCCTGGCGGTGTGCAGGGGCCCCACACAGGCTGACTCGCCTCTGGAGCTCTCAGTCCTACAGCATGACCGGGGAGCTGGGGACGGATGGACCCCAGCTGGACCCTGGCCGGCCATGTGCAGGGCCAGTGCCCACCTACTGTCCCATCTCTGTGGCCCCGTTGACTTCATCTGAAAACAACCGGAATCGAATCCGGAGCCACGAGAAGAACATCCTCTGGAGTGGCCCGAGGTGAGGGCCGGAAGCGAGCCGAGGCGCGGAGGGCGGCGGGCAGGAGGTGAGTAAGAGGAAGGAGGCGGGTCTGCGCACAGATGCCGGCACTGTCAGGGGGCTGGAATGTGCCCACCGGGGGCAGGAAGGGGCGGCAGGGCAGCTCTGCACGTGGGCCCTCTGCCATCTGCCCTCTGGCCTCCTCGGTCGGGTCTTCCCCAGCTGCCCGCAGGGTGCACCTGCCTCCACCTGCCGGCCTGGACCCCTCATGTGGCCGTGCCCGCTCACAGGTGCTATTTTTCGGGTACCCAGTGAGGGCGTCTGCGGGGTGAGGGGGCCCCCTTCCTTGCAGGGCAGTGGTGCGGGGGCACCTGGCTCTCTGCTCCCCTCACCTGGGCGCCCCCCCCACCGATGCTGGCCTGGAGGGAGGCGTGTGCCAAGTACCCAGCCAAGGGCCACCCAGTGCGGTGTGGAGACGGGGCGGGGCCCACAGCTCCTCTAGCTCCCCGCACTCCTGGGTACTGACAGCCAGAGTTGGGCAACCTTGCTTGGGCCTGGTATAATGGGAGACTGTCAGGATTCCCCAGTGTGGAAGCTTCCGGAAGTCTCCAGCACCTTCACAGAACCCTCAGGGCCTCAGTGCCCATCTCTGGTCTCTGAGAGAGCATGTGAACGGCCCCATCACCGTGTGGCAGCAAGGCAGGGGCATAGAAACCCCAGGACAAGGGGCCTGCCCGGGCTGTGTTGGGGCAGGGGAAGCAGGAGACCATGTATGTGTGCATGTGCACATGTGCGTGCATGCTTGTGTCTGTACATGTGTGTGAGTGTACGAGCAACTGTCAAGTATGTGACTGTGTGAGTGTGAACGTGTCTGTACGTATGTGCATGAGAGTACGTGTATGAATGTGAGGACGTGTGTATGCATATATGACAGCATGTGTACAGGTGTGTCTGTATGAGTGTGAACATATGTGCATGTGTGTATGTGTGCGTGAACGATGGTGGGCACAGGATTGGGGGGGGGATCCACCTGCCCAAACTCACAATGGTCCGCCCAGAGGGGCTCTGTTCACTGGAGGCAGGCAGATAAGTTCATGAGAGTCGTGTGGACGGGCACAGGGGAGGCACGTGCTGATGAGACCTGGGGGTCTCTCTGGGCTGTGGCGGGGGCCTCGCCCCTCCCTGGGCCTCTCACTTTATCTCGGGGTGTGGGTGACCACTGGAGGCAGCCCTTGGTCACCGCAGAGCTCTGCAGATAGACCTGCAGGCTTCGGGGAGGGCGGCCCCGCACCACACGCTCCTGCCATGAGTGTCCACGGGGGACACTCCACGAGCCCCCGTGTGAGGTAGACACGCCACAAACCCGTGTGAGGTGGACACAAAACGAGCCCCCGAGAGAGGTGGACATGCCACGAGGCCCCGTGTGAGGTGGACACGCCACGAGCCCCTAAGTGAGGTGGACATGCCACGAGCCTGCCATGAGGTGGACATACTATGAGCCCCTGTGTGAGGTGGGCATGCCATGAGCCCCCATATGTGGTAGACGTGCCACGAGCTCCTGTGTGAGGTGGATACATCATGGGCCCCTGGGAAGTGGACATACCATGAATCCCCGTGTGAGGTAGACAAGCCACAAGCTTGTGTGAGGTGGATACGCCACGCCACGAGCCCCAGCAGCACGGGTGATGGAGACACCCTCGGGGGCACTATGTTGACGTGGCCTCTGGCCTGACCCCTCAGGAGGAACACGTGTGCGCCCGCACGGGGCACCGGAGGCCCAGGCAGTGTCTGCACGTCCCGATGCCCAGCACTCGGCCAAAAGGAGCGCTGGATCTCTAGGGGATTTCCTCCCCCCGCCCCACCTGCCCACCGATACTTTGAAAAAGCAAAACCCGAATGAAGATAAAAAGTCAGTCAAAGGGAAAACTACCATGCAGCCATTCCCAGCAACAAATGACTCAGAGAGCACCTGAGAATCCCGGCCGGGACGTGCGGGGCTTCCTGCCGCAATAAAATACCAAACAAGTTGTGTTTCCTTTACAAATAACCGATTACATCAAGGCCTATTCCTATAATCTCAGCTTTTTGTCTCCCTTCCAACATTTTCTTTGGCAAATGTAGAAACATTCTAATTAAAGTGGGGAGGAAAACAAGCACCATTCACCAGGGCCAGAGAAATGGGCCCAGCGCGGCCCGGCCCCGTCCCTGGCTGCACGAACACCCCTGTTCCCGGCCGTGTCTTCCCCCCTACCCCCCCAGGATGAAGGCTTCTTTGGGGGGGTCACGTAAGCGCCGTGCTCTGGCCCAGTTGCCCACATGGGCGGCCCCCGGTGCAGATGTGCTGAGGACTGTTCACAGGTGAGCCCGCGTGTGTGTGGGCAGGGCCCTGTGTGTGGGCAGCCCCGGGTGTTCTTGCTATGACAGGTGCCCCTCCCTTTCAAAAAGAGCCCCCAGGCCATCTTGCCCACCTGTCCTGCTCCTCACTGACCGCTACTGCCCACCCCCCAAACCCTGACATAGCCCTGGCTGGCAGAACACAGGGTCCGGCGGGCCGAGTGTGGTGAAACCCCTTCCCCCGTCCCTTGCGACTTCCCGGGACAGACACAGCTGGTGGGATGTGTGTGTCACCATCATAGAGGCTGGAGTCTCTGGTGGCCGCGTGGGGGTCGGGCTCCCGGGAGCAGATCCTGTTTTCACGGCCACATCCTGGGGCAGTGGAGGACCAGGATGGAGAGGAAGTCACACCGGCCCCGGCCACCCGTGGGGACACTGGCCTATAGGGGGAGGGCAGACTGACATGGCTGGGCCCTGGAACTGTCCCTCTACCGCCCACGATCATCGTCCATCTGTCCAGCACTGAGAGTGGCCACTTGATGAGAGCCGAGGCCCAGTTCTATGAGCTCACACTGACCACAGCGGTCATTCACCTGCATGCCGCACTGAGCACCCTAATTGGCCCTGAGACTGGCCCAGGGCAGATGGACGGTAGGATTCGAGCAACGATGAGGCTACTCGAAGCCCATCCGAGTGCCTGAGCCGGGGGTCCCGACTGTCCCCAGGACCTGCCCAGAAGCCGGCTGCAGGCTCACACTGCCTGTGCTCTGGGACCCCAAACAGCTTCCAAACTCTCCAACCACAAACCAGATGCCAGCCAAACCCTGTTCCCTCGACCTACCCCCAGACAGCAGTCCCCACCGGGCCCAGTAACCACATGCTGTGCTAGCAGTGGGCACTGCTGCCCCAGTGCCCAGAACCTGCACCCGGCAGTGGGAGCATCCCGCTGTGTGGCCAGACACCCAGGGACCCCACGTGAGGAGATGCTGTGCTGGGTGGGGTGTCGGCGTGAGCCCAGCTCTGCAGCACCCCGCAGCTTCCCTGGGGGTGGGGTGCGTCCCCTTACAGTGGGTGCAGTGGGGAGCACCCTCCTTGCTGTGGGGAGCAGAACTCAGGCTGTCCCCAAGCATGTGTGACTGCAAACACCCAGTGCCCACATGGGAAGGAGGACATAGGCAGGAATGGGTCCCTGCAGTAAGCCCCAGGGGACAGAGCACCCCTACACCTTCCCTTGCAGTAGAGGACACGTACAGGTGGCCCCACACACCTTCCCCTGCAGTGACAAAGCACATCCGGGTGACCCTGCACACCTCCCTCTACAGTGACGGGACATTCACAGGTCACCCCACACACCTCCCTCCGCAGTTATGGAACAGTCTCTGGTGACCCCACACACCTTCCCCTACAGTGACAGGACATTCACAGGTGACCCTGCACACCTCCCCCTGAAGAGACAAAACATGTACCAGGCAACCCCACACACCTCCCCCTGTAGTGACAAAGCACATTTGGGTGACCCTGCACACCTCCCCCTGCAGTGATGGGACATTCACAGGTGACCCCACACACCTCCCCCTGCAGTGACGGGACATTCACAGGTGACGCCGCATACCTCTCCCTGCAGCGATGAGATATTCACAGATGACCCTGCACACCTCCCCCTGTGGTAACGGGGTGGTGACCCCGCACACCTCCCCCTGCAGTGGCAGGACATTCACAGGCAACCCTGCACACCTCCCCCTGCGATGACAGGGCTGTAGAGCTGGGGCCAAGGCCAAGGGCTGCCGTGCCTGGTACCTGGAATCCTGGTGCTGGGAAACAGCAGGTGGCTCATGGTGAGTGATGCCCGTCTCACCTACTCCCGATAAAACTGGGGAAGCCCCTTCCCCTAGTGGCATTGGTGCAGGGGGAGGCAGTGTGGGCAGAGATGGGGGCAGTGGGTTGGGGCTGCTTCACGGGCGGACAGCAGACAGATGTTCCTCACTGGCTCTCTGGATCACCGTGTAGGCCCGGTGGGTGCTGCACACATCATGGGCCCTGGGTCGAATCGGAACTGTGAGGCTGAGGTGAGCTGCCGAGCGGGATCTCAGAGGAGACAGAAGGGACGTCCAGCTGGGGGGTGGCCCGCGGACACGAGCACTTGAGGCTGCGGGGATTCTTCTGCCAAAGCCATGAGTGAAGGATGGGAGGGCCAGGGCGGGGCGGGGACAATGCCTTCGTGAGCTGGCCGAGTCCATCCCTGGCACCCCGCACAGTCCCTCAGACACTGCCAGGAGTGACCCCTGACACAGAATGTGGGGTTCTTGCACACGGGGACCGGAGCAGGGAGGGTGCAGGGAACACGGGAGGGTGGAAGTCCGTGCGCAGCCCGGCTGGCACGGCTGTTCCGGGTGGTCCCACTTGTCCGAAAGCAAGACTTCACGATCTCCCCTGGGAGGTCACTGAACCACACACTAGAAGTTTATAGAAAAGCAAATATTTTTCTGTATTATTTTACTATACTAGCATTGTGGGATTTTCAAAAACCACTGAATTTTGTGTGTGTGTGTGTGTGTGTGTGTCTGTGTGTCTGTGTGTGTGTGTGTGCCCCACGAGCGATGCTCAGGGCTTCCTCCTGGCTATGCACTCAGGGCTCACTCTTGGGGGCTCTGGGGACCGCATGGGGTCCTGGGTGGGCTAGGCGCCAGGCAAACGCACCTCCTCCAGCCGCCCCCACTATAATACTGCTCCGACTTTGAAATCATTTTTCCTGGAAAAACAAACTAGGTAGCTCAACTAGTTACCTTTCATTTTCTTTCTGAACAGTGCTTCCCCTTTCCTTCTGACCTTTGGGTCAGATGCTTTTTGAATTCAGACCCTTTCCTTGAAACAATCACTTCTGGGAAGTACTGGATTATTACTCTCTGTGGGTTGGGCCACACCCACCCAGCAGTACTTAGGACTGACTCCCGGCTCTGTGCTCAGAGTTTACTCCCGGCTCTGTGCTCAGAGATCACTCCCAGCTCTGTGCTCGGGGTGGACTCTCGGCTCTGTGCTCAGAGATCACTGCTGCTGGTCTGCGGGGAAATAAACAGAGGATGGTCACATGAAAGGTAAGCGCGTCTCAACCTTTGCCCCATCTCTCCGCCTAGCGCTATCTTAGTAGCGGGGTACCAGGCGCTGCCTGATGGGGGGGGAGGGTCAGAAGGAACGATGGAGTGGAGAGAAGGCTCTGCGGAACCGTGAGCAGGAGCCCCGGGTTCCGTGCCTGGGCCGCACGGTTCCGAATCCCGTGGGCCGTGGCCCCAGAGCCACAGGTCCGGGTGTCGAGGAGAGACTCCACCCTGAGTGGGCGACTTGGAGCGCCCTGCATGCGGCGCAAACCTCGCTTCCTTTTATGCCCAACTGTTTATCAGCATTCGAAGATCATTCTTCAAAAATGATATATCATTCTTCAGAAACTCCTTTTTTTAGGCATGTGACTCCAACATCGAGCCCGATTTCCCACAGGAAGATTTTTTTCATACCAGCTTCGAGGGATGGAAACCCCCCAAGGGGGCCTGGCGGCTTCTCTCCCCTCTGACGGGTCATTTTAATTCCTGCTTGCCCCCGCCCCGAGCGCTAGCCCATCTCTGTGCAGACAGCACACATGACACTCACGGCTGCTCCCACGAGGGTGCCCAAAAGGCAACAGAGCGTCTGAACTTAGGGACTCGGGTCCCGCAAACACTTGCCGGGATGGTGGGAAGGGAGGGACACCTGTGCCAAGAGGGGGGGTCTTGGAGGGGGGAACCTCTGCAAGTGAGGGGAGGGGAGCCTGGGGCAAGGGTGGAGCGGGCAGGGCCCGGCACAGGAGGCCTGGGAGCTGCTTCTGCCCGAGCGGACAGGGCCAGAGTGGCCGGCGGTGGCACAGTCAGCAGACACCGTGCCCATTGTTTCAGCCTTTCATCCGCCGCCTTTTAAAAGCTGTGACTTGAATCTTGACCTTTTGGGCATTTTTTTCCCCTGATGGGGAGATAAAATATTCTATGCAAATATCAGAGGATGAAAATATTTAACAATCAAACAACACGTGAGATAACTTTGGGGAGCAGGGAAATTACTGTATATCAAGTAAAACATTTCTGAAAATTCTGGGAATTCATGATGAAATCCTAAAAAACAAACACATAATAATCATCGGGCTCCCCCGCCGCTAGTCTTCTGGGGACACAGGGACACAGGGTCTTCCCTCCAGGTGCCGGGCTTGTGCGGAGCAGGAGAGAGGCAGGAAGCTCTGGAATGTTTCATGTTTCTTGTTCGAAATGGCACCAGCACCGCGCCCTCCCCAACACAAGGGCAGTTCAGCCTGTCCGGGAGGTCCTGTGCGCATCCCAGCGGCTGGTCCAGCTGCAGAGGGCAGCTCTGCTACAGAACGGAAACACTGAACAGGGCGGGGAAGGGGCTGTGGGTCCCTCTGGGGTGGGTGTGGGGCACTGTCCTCCCGGGTCCTTTGGTCCTTCTCTGAAATCCCATATCTGGGTCTGGCAGTGAGATTTGGTGCAGACCCTATGGGCGCTGGGCTCTCGCATGTGAGGTGGGGGAAGGGGCAGCCTCCTGCTTGCCAGAGACTGAAGGCTGCCTGCACCCCCAAGGTCTGTAGGGGCCCCCTGCACCAGGCACCCAGCTGGACACATGCACATGCAAACTAAGCCGTGCACACACAGATGCAGACACACATGAGCACAGACACATGTGCACACAGGTGATGACACAGGTGTCCACACACACACACACATGTGCACACGAACAGAAAGTGCACATTGAAACCCAGGTATACTTACATAAAACACACATGCACATGCAGACATGCACCCATGTGCATCCACGTGCACAAACTCATATATGATGTGTGCGCATCATAGATGCACACACATGTACTTATGCACATATATGTACATGCACACTCATACGTGACATGTTACACTCACATGTGCACGCACACACGTGCACAGACACATGCACACAAATGTGCACAGACACATGCACACGTGCATGCACACAGGATGAATGTGAGCATGACGAGCATGGCACAGCATGGACCAGCAGCCTGCACCCCAACTGCTTGGCCCCGGCTGGGCGGGCCACCTACCTGGGGTCTCTCAGGGACCATTCTGGCCTCTACACTTAGATCCATGGCTGCAGGGGACCTCAAGGCAGAAGCGGTTCCTCCTTCCGGCCTGTCTGATGAGGCCCCTCTGCTCTGGGGCAAACAGCTAATGGGGCCCCATGTGCTCCCAGGAAAGGGCACAAAGTCTCAGGCTGGCAGCGAAAAGCCTGTGCTGAGGGACGAGGCAGGGGTGAGAGAGGGGCAGGGCAGGGGTGAGAAGGACGGGACAGGGGTAAGAGAGAGACAGGGCAGGGGTGGAAGGGACAGAGCAGGGGTTAAACAGTTGACCCTGCACAGCCCCCGGCTGCTCCACGGGGTCCCTGTCCTGCGGGTGCTCCCGTGTCCCCGAGCAGAGGCCCCCATAGGCTGATGCCTGTCCGGACCCTGCTGCCTTGGGGAGCGCGCTGGCCAGTGTCAGCACGACTGAGCACTGGGGGAGGGGAGGGTGGGCCAGTTTCTTTGCAGCAGGGCGAAGCTGTCAGGGGTCTCTGCCTGGTACAGTGCTGGGGGCGAGGTGGGGGGGAGATGCTCTTCTGGGAGATGCCCTCCAGGGCCCAGCCTGGCGATGGGGGCGGGCATGGCTGTGCCTCCACGGCAGTGCTGACAAGGCCACACATGAAAATGCAGCCCCTCTCCCTCAGGGCGTACATGCCATGTGCATACCTGCTTGTGTACACGATAGCTGACAGCTGCAGGCACACGCTACATGCTGCCACACGCATGCATGCGTCACATGCACACATAGTACATACATGCATACAGCACATAGATGCATACACTACACGCACGCACTACACACATGCACACAGAACACACACGCACGTACTGCACACAGCACACATGCACGCAGCACACACATGCACACGCACTGGAGCTGAATTCCAAGCAGTGCTGCAGGGCTTCTCCCATTCAGGGAGCAAAGGAAGGGATGAGCCTGAGCTATAAAATCTCGGGAGCCACAGCAAGCCCTGGGCCAGGCGAGCTGTGAGGGAGAGGGCTGCAGGCTGAGGGGACCTAGGCAGATGCGGCACTTTGCGGGGCGGGGATGGGGGGCACCCTGTGGCGAACCCTGAACATGGAGGGGGCTCTCTGAGGAGTCCCCACCAAAGCCCGGCCCGACTGAACACAGCTGGGGGTTCCCACGAGACTGTTTTAAGAGAGAAAACCTCCTCCCGAAGCTCAGCACTCCACTCCCACCCCCGCCCCATTCAGTTTACTCGGGAAGTATTTTCCCCACCAAAAGGCAGAGTTTACAAGAGCAAAAAGTCTTCCTCTCCGCAATCACAAAAATAAACCCGAGTCCTGACATATTTGTAGTGTTTTTATTCCTAGAGGAAAAAACAGGAACTTTCATTGTGCTTGGGAGTTGCAGCTATTTATCGGCAGGCTGGCCAGTCGCATCGCCTGCCTGCCGAGCACTGGAATCCTCCAGACAAAGGCGACCAGCCGCGCCTCTCTCTCGAGGAACGGTCCGTGGGGGAGCGGGGAGCTGCCTCGACAGACCTGGGGCCCCGGGGAACACCGAGGGGCTTTCCCCCCCGCCCGAGCTTGGCTTGCGGCTCTCGGCTCGGCTGGACGCGCACACAGGCAGGCGCCCAGATTTCCTGGCCAGTGACCCCCCGCAGGAAGATAACGGACCAGCCCTGAGGGCGGAGCCCCTGGCTGCACTTATTGACTTATCATATAAGGAGCGAGAGTGATTGATTCCGACCCTGCTGGCAGGCGGAGCAGTGGGGCCGGCACAGCCTCCCCGGCAGGCAGCAGACGGCAGCCTCCGGACCGTGGAGCCCATCAAGGAGGAGGAGGAGGAGGAGGAGGAAGAGGAGGAAGAGGAGGAGGAGGAGGAGGGCAGAGGGGGAGTCTCATTGATGGACCTGAGGAGGCGGCTGCAGAGCCCGGGGCTTGAGGGCTCGGCTTAGGACGGACGGACGGACGGACGGGGCGTCCGCGGAGCCAGGAGGGAGAATGTGGCAGCTCCTGGCCCTGGCACTGGGCTGTGAGCTGGCAGCAGCCGCAGCCTACAGCAGCCTCCGCCGGGGCGTGGAGAGCACGGGCCGGCGGCAGCACCAGGTGCAGCACGGCGCCTGCAGCTACACCTTCCTCCTGCCGGAGGTGGACAACTGCCGCTCGGCGTCCAGCGCCTACGTGTCCAACGCCGTCCAGAGGGACGCGCCGCTGGACTACGACGACTCGGCGCAGCGGCTGCAAGTGCTGGAGAACATCATGGAGAACAACACTCAGTGGCTGATGAAGGTAGGGCCAGTCGGCAGGCGCACAGCTGCCCAGGGTGGGGGGAGAGCCGGGAAGCTGCGGGCAGGGCAGTGGCCAGCAGACACGGCGCAAGACAGACCGTCCCCTCCCCCGCCCGGGCTCCGCTGCATCCCAAGTTCCTGAATTTACTGCTGGGGCAGAGGGAGGACTCAAAACTACCCTCCTGTGCGTGCGGCTTTCTCAGAGCCGCGGGGGAGCGGCTGGCGGGGTCGGAGGGTCGGCGCTCTTCCGGGGTAGAGCCCAGAGCTCTGGGCTTGCTGCCCCTCCTGGCTGCGCTGCCGCCCGCACCGGGACAGCAGGAGTTGGGAGTTGCTCGGACGGGCTCTGTCAGTGTCCCTGCTTCTCCCGTGGACCACCGTCCTGCTCCGCCGCCATGGGGATGCCCAGTCCCCCGCCCCCTGCGTGGGGGCTCTGGGCCCCTCACCCCCCTCGCTCGGCACTTTCCCCAAATAAAGGTGAGCAGCCACCGTAAGCCCTGCCTGGTCCGGACCCTCCGCCTGCTCAGTCTCAGAGTAGCTCACGCTTCTCAGGAACCCGCTAGCCTGGGAGGCAGCCGCGGAGGCAGTGGGTGCTACAGGGGGCAGGGGGTGCATCCCAGCTGAGACTGGGACCCTGGGACCGAGAGGGGAGAGCCGGCAGGCAAGCTTCTGACAGGGCTGGGGGTGCAGCTCCCCTGGCTCCCCCCGAACCCTGGTCTCTAGGCACTCATGCCCCAGCCCTGCAGCCCTGCTGGGACAGTGACAGCCAGACACAGGTGGCGACAGGTCTGCATGGTACCCAAATCTTTGCTCCCTCCGGGCACCCACCCGCTCTCTTTACACTGAGGCCCGAGTCACCCTGTCTACGCTGACAGGTGCGTGTGTACATGTGTATGTGCACGTGTGCACGCATGTGTCTGTGTGAGTGTGAGCGCGAACCACGCAAGGTCCTGAGGACACTTTCCAATCTGCCCGGTGGGTAAGTCGCCCTTTCAACAAACAGTCAGGACTCATGAAAGAATGTTTTGCCAAATGCAGAGGTTGCTAAATTGCCTTTGCTTGATGAAGCCGGCGGGAGACTCCATAAGCAGAGCTCATATTTCTTCCTTAGATAAACACCCCCCTTCTCCGGGGTTCTTGAAATGCTGTTTCAAGGAAAAGGGCAAGGAATTCTACATGAGGTGACCCTAGTTTTTTCCGCTCCAGGTTCAGCGAGTAAATATTTGAACAGTAGCACAATGGAATTTCCAAATTCCTTCTTGAGCTCAGTTAGCTAAACGGCCCCCCAGACCTCGACATGACTGTTGATCTCGCCGCCAGCACCTGCACCTGCTCCCCAGCGCACCTGAGCCCCCTGGAGGCGGCAGCCCACCTCAAGACCTCAAGCTGGGCAAGGAGGCAGGAGCTGAGGCAGGACTGATGGCGACCCCCCCACCTCCTGCTGGGTCTCTATGGCTGTTTTGTCACCTGGGCTAATAAACAGAGGGCTGGCCTGGCCCGTCAGGGCACTGAGGAGAAAGCGCGAGGAGAAAGCACCCCTTTCTGGAGAGCGGCGGGGGTTTGAAAAGTTACCTTCATTTCCTTACCACTCTCTCCAATCAGCACCAAGAATGCTGGGGAGAACCGGGCAGTGTGTGCTGGGGTGTGTGGAAAGAGGCTGGGAGGAGGGGGAGAAGGGGAGAGGGAGAGGGAGAGAGACAGAAAAGAGAGGGAGAGGGGAGAGAGGAGAGAGGAGGGAGAGACAGAAGAGAGAGAGTGGGGAGAGAGGAGGGAGAGGGGAGAGAGATAGGAAAGAGAGGAGAGAGGAAGAGAGGAGGGAGAGAGAGGAGGGAGAGAGAGAAAGGAGGGAGAGAGAGAGAGGGAGGGGAGAGAGGGGGAGAGAGAGAATACCAGGGCAGGGGCAGAGAGCGGAGGAGAGGGAGGAGACCCTGGACCGTTGGGGCAAACAGTCGAGGGAAGCAGCTGGCACACATGCCCAGGCCGGCCGGCATCGCCACCCACGCGGCCCGTGACCCCGAGTCTTCAGGCTGGGGTCCTCTGGCCAGCGGAAGCAGGGGAGGAAGCACGCGGCAGCTCTTTCACACAGGAATGCCGCGGCATAAACAACCGCGGCCCATTGTGCCCGCACTCGGTGTTTTGAAAACTGCAGCGAGCCCTATGAGGTGGATGTAAACATTTCCTCTGCCCCCGCCGCTGTTTCTCTCCAGGGCAGGCGGGGGCTGGGGCTGGCGGCCGGGGAGCTGACAGCCGCCCCGTTTCTGCACGTGGGCAGGCGGCAGGCGCAGGCCTTCCGGGAGGGAGCCGGGGTTCGAGAGAGTCCGGGTGCGGCTTGAGGGAGGCCAGCTCCATCCCGGCTACCACATGGCCCTAGAACACCAGGGCGGCTGCAAAGCCCCACATTTCTGTCCGGGGGTGGGGGGACGACACAGGTGCCAGAGGACAAGAGGCCCGGGGCTGCCCACGTGTGTGCCCAGTGTCACGTGTGTCATCTCGGGCAGTCCTTACCCCGCACGCAGGGCCTTGGCAACCGCTCCTCATGACCAGAGGCTCGGGCCCCACGTCTTGGGCTGTGGGAGGACGAGGCTCGGCCCTGGGTCCCAGGTCTGTTTGGCTGTAGTGCCGTGTCCCGTGTCCGCGTCACGATGGTGCTGTCGTGGGCCCCCAGAACACCGCCTCTGGGCTCTTGCTTCTGTCTCCGGCCCTTGGTGCTGATGGGAGGGGAAGGGGACCCACGGGGAACTCGGCAGAGGCCATGCAGCCGTCAGCCCAGAAAGGCTGGCTGGTGCTCGGGGGCTATCTGGGGTGCCTGGGACAGAGCCTGGGAAGATCATGCTCAAGGCAAGCGCCTGCCATGCTGCTCTGTATTCGGGCCCTCAGGAGCCAGGTGGGCCAACAGTGGCAGTCCCAGGGGGAGCCCCAGATCTGGGTTATGTGAAGGATGCAGCAGGACTCTGAGCGGACAGGCGCTCAAGCGCCCACGAGTACTGCCCCCAGACAGTGCCCTCCAGCAGAGCCCGGGCCAGCGTCTGACCGGCCTGGTGATTCACTGACTTTCTTCAAAATGGAAAATAAGCTAAGTTAAAGTGGGCGAAGGGAAAGTAAGCCGCATGAGCTGTGCGCACACGAGTCTTTCATGCTCCCCCTCACCCCGGGGGGCCGGGCAGGGAGATCCATTCTGCCAGAAAATTCTAGAGTTTTCTCGAACTCTCCTGCCAGAGAATCACTGGCGTGGCAGTGGTTGCTCGGGCATGCGGCTCTGGTGCAGGCTCTTTCCTGGTCTGCTGACGTCAAGAGCCGACCCCTGGGCGCATGGTTCAGTCACTGAAGCACAAACATTCCCTCAGCAAACACTCGCCGCGGGCGGGCATGTGCCCAGGTGTGTCAGAGGGGGTGGGGAAATGCCCACTACCCGTGTGTCCTGATTGCTACACACTCACACTCATGCACACAGACACTCAGGCTGCCCCCTAGCACACCCACACACATACTCAGACACACTTGCGCACACACTCACACTATTCAGACACTCGTCGTCATTCACCCAACAAATTCACACACATACACTCAATCATGCTCACATACTCACACCACACATACCACTTCTGCACTCATATCACACATACACACATGAACAGACTCAAATACAGAATCTCTCACACACACACACACCCCACTCACACTCATACACCCAAATACACTCACATGCACACAGACACACAGACACACACATACACACATACCATTCACATTCATACAGAGGTCCCATACACAAACACACCCCCAAATCCATATCTCTCACACAGACACACACACACTCATACATTCACACACACCACTCACACACACACACACACACACACACACACACACACACACACACACTCTGGCCTTCCCAGAGTCTGAGGTCCGCCTCTGAATGCTGGCGGGAAGCAGGGCTGGAATCTGCACCCGGTGGCCGCCGTCTCCCCAACCCCCATCTCTGCCGTCTTGTCTCCGTCCAGCTCCCGGGGGACCTATGGGCCCCGGAAGTGCATGCACTGGCCCCTCACGCGTTGTGTCTCAGCTCTGCGTCTGGCAGCCCCAGGACCTCCTGAGCGAGTGTGCGAGAGGTTCAGTCGGCTGCTCCTCTGGTCTGCCGGGTGCCCAGCAGTGTTTCTCCACCAGGGGGGTTGTGGAATCGGGCTGACCTCAAGGCTAGGCTCTGCTGGGTAACCGTGACACTGGCCCCGGCTGAGACGGAAGTACCCCCGATAAGTAATTAGCCACTATCTTGTCTTTGGGATCTCGAGAAAATGATCCTGGACAGGCGGAGCTCAGAAGCCCGCGGGCCAACTGGTCTCGGTCGGAAGTCGTGGGGCCGAAAGGCACAGGACACGGTTCTGTTTTGCTGAATAACAAAACAATCAAATTCCAACCACAAGCTAATTATCTATGCTTAACATTTGGCATATGTGTACGAAGTTCCTTTTTATTTTTAACTACGGAGGAATGGATTCTTAAATTTCCTTACACACAAGAAAACAACTTACCCAACTCTAACTTAATAAAGTGTTAATGACAGGAATTCCTGAGCAGGGTTCGGAGCTCGCTGCGCGGGGAACGCCGGGCAGGCGGACGGGCTGGGGAGAGTCTGTTTTCCGTGAAGGAAACACGGAAAGCCAGGCCTGTGTCCCCACAAACAACAACACGGTTTGTGACACGGAATCATGGATGCCCGTGTTCACACGTGGCTCTTTTCTTGGTGGGTCACTAACACGGGCCTCTCCCAGGATGATGTATGCAGCACTGAACTCACTGCTAAGGGGGCGGCAGTTGGAGAGAGAACCTGGGGCACACACCCTAACCCCAACGTCTCACTGCCGTTAAGGAACAAGAGGCTGGGGCTGGAACAGCGCCGTAGGGAGGACGCTGACCTCACATGCGGCTGACCTGGGTGCGATCCCTGACATCCCATATGGTGCCCTGTGCGTGGAGCCTGGAGTCATCACTGAGCACCACTGGTGTGACCCCAACCCCTCACCTCGAAGGAGAGGGTAGAGCGACTCACTGGGCAGAGTTCTCCCCATGGCCTGGCCACCTCTAGCCCTTCTGTGGGGCAGTTCCCAGCCCTGGGCAGGGCAGCTCTGCAGCCAAAGACCCCAGGGGCTCCCGGTTCTGCCTCCCCCCCCAGAGTGCTGAGAATTCTTGTGAAAGGGCCCACAGTGAGGGTGACTTCTCCTGGGCCAGGCGTCGTTGGGCACCTGGAGTCAGGGGCACGGGATGCGGAGGGCTGCCCAGACACTGCCTGCTGAACGGTGGTGCCAGGGAGGGGTGCAGGTCCCCTGCGTCCTTACCTAGTGGGTGGCAGAGCCAAGCCCAGAGCCAAGGCATCACACCAGGCAAGGGCCGGGACAGGTCAGTCTGGGCTGCATTCAGGGAGTACTGTCCCGTGGCACGGGAAGACAGCACACACACGCAAACACATATACACAGACACATGTGCACACGCATGCACACATGCACATATTCACACACACGTGCATGCATGTGCATCATCTGCACTGAGAAACCTGTGGACTTTGTACCACGGGCAGTTACCTCTGGAATCTGTGGCTGGTGGACTTCAAGTTGTCCTGGATGGTTTCCAGGAGGTAGTGAGGCTCTGATGAAAGCCTTTGTCTGTGGGAGCAGCCCTGGTGCTGGCTCCAGACGGGCCCTGAGAGCACTGCTAGGGAGCACTCACTTGGGATAGTTCAGTGCAACCCGGGCACACACATGTGGGGGCAGGAACTTCGCACAGGGCCCAGAGCCCTCAGTGCAGGGGCAGGGGAGAAGGCGGGCGGCCGGTGCTGGGCATGTGGCTAGCCCTGGGTAGACTCTGGGTGCCGTGGGGTTCCCCAAGAGTCACTGGGTGCGCTGGGGGCTGTGAGCACCGGGAGTGGCCCGCGTGGTTCCCAGCACATGGCACACACAACAGGCCAGTGCAGGCCGCCCAGTTCCTTAGCTCCCTTGGCATCTCTCCTGCCTCCAGCAGCACTGCCCCTGCTGGCGCTTTCCCTCCTCAGATCGTTCCAACTGTGCTTGGCCTCAATTGCCTGCCTATCGGCAAGCACCACACATGCGCACACACACACACACACACACACACACACGTGCACAAGCACACACACTCATGCACATATACAAGCATGCATGCAACATCCACGTGCATGTGTGCACATGCACACTCTCACACAAATGCATGCATATGCACACTCACCCACATGCATGCACATACATGCACTCACATGAATAAACACATGTGAATGCATGCACACCCACATGCATAAGCACATGCACACACATATGCACATGCACATACATGGCATACACATGCATGCTCTGTATCGTGGCCCCCTCCCCCTCCACGTGCTGGGCTGAGCCTGCCTTGTGGGGAGTTGGGTGGCCCACGAGTAAGGTGAACACGCGCCTGTCCCAGTTTTGAGCTGACCACTGTCATCTCCAGATAACTGTCTGTCATGGACAGCAGGGACTGCCCGACCTGGACACCCTGTCCTGACATGCGGCCTTCTGGTGAGGAACACTTGGCTCACACAGGCCCTGGAGGCTGGCAGCATCTGGCCACAAGCATGGCTCACGCTGGAGCAGCACCCTCTTGATTCACTCCAAAGCTGGGCCAAGCCTGTGGGGGGACGGGGCACTCAGGTCGCTGCCTTGGGGGGGGGGCGCTCTGCAGAGACCCACACTTGGTGCCGACAGCGGGGCCACGCCCACTAAGAACCAGAGCAGCAGTGGGGGCCGCCGGAGTCGGGGCTGGGCCGTGGCAGCCACCACAGCGACTTCTGCTCTGAAAAGGGATATCCGAGTCTCACATTCAGAGGGCAATGGATGCACACAAGTGACCACAGGGAAGCCACTCCTGCCGCCTGGCCGCCACGAGCCCTGCACGCATTCCACTCCCTCAGCCCCAAGTCCTGTGTGGCTGTCCCTCCCCTCCTGCGCCTGCATGCCATGGCTGGGTAGAGGGTCCCGGGCACTTTCAGAGAAGTGGCAGCAGCAGCCACAGCGCAGGCCTCCTTTGGTGGTAAAGCTGAGGCAAATGGACAATGTGGGAAGCCACATGAAACGAACAGCGAGATGCCCCGGCATGAACCTGTCTGTTTCTGGTCCCGGGTACGGTACCCGGATCCTGAGATGACCCACCCACCCCATCAGTCGGGAGGGAGAAGCCCAAGCGTGCGGGTGCGGAAGTCGGCGATGAGTGACACGCTTCTCCTGACTCCGGGAGTGTAGGGAGAGGGGATCGGAATTTTCCACAGCAGGGCGGGAGGCCGAGGGCGAGGGGCGGCCCTGCAGGACGGGGCTCATCATGCGAGACTGACTCAGCCTCGGCCCGCCCACCACAGGCATGTGGCGTCCCACTGAACACCAACTTCGCGACCGCCCTGGCACTGCAAGTCATTGGGCGGGCGGGCGGGCATGGCAAGCGAAGCACAAATTAGGGGCAGCGGCAGCGGGCGCGGGGTGGGCCTGGCTGAAACCAGCGCACATTCCTTTCCCCCTTCTGGCCCGTGGAGATGCTGGCCCACAGGCCATACCACCCCTGGGCACTGCCTCACCCTGGCCAGGCTGCACGGGTGAGGAGCCCCAGCACCGGACAAGTGGCTTCTAAGCTACATGGTTCTCTTTATGAACAGTGCAATGGCTGGGAAGGTCCACTCTGTGTCCTGGGTGGAGGATGCAGCTAGAGGCGGGAGGAGGAGACTGTCCAGGCCGACACCCTACCTCAGAGCACACTCAGTGACTGGAGGCCAGAGGTGTAGATCAGCCTCCTCGCAGGCCCACCGCCTGTTCCCACGTGGCTTCAAAGACGGCTAAACCGTGGCTGGGTGCAGTGGCTGGCAATGGAACCATAGGCTGGCCTGCCGTGGGCTGATTGAGGTTGAGGGGTGTCAGCCTCCCCATGATGGTAGCAGAAATCTCCCGGGAGTTGCTGTGGGTTTGCAGGGGGGCCCCAGGGTGCCCTGGGCACAGTTTGGAATGTGGCACTGTTTTGCTAGTCGCAGTCACGGGAAAGAGCCCAGCAGGTCCTGATGTGCCCATTGTGGGTGAGGCCCTGGGGGGAGACAGCAGCGAGACTGCCTGCACCGGGCCGGCCCTTCCGTCTACTCTCTGGCCATTCTGCACCCACCCCAGCAGGCACAGGGGCACCCACGGTCTTCCTCTGTGGAGCTCAGCACCCAGCAGCCCGTGACTCAGACGTTTATTTATTTATTATTTATTTTTAGACTAATGGGAACAGCCTGGATTCTTTCTTGGTCTTCCAAGAGCAAATGCCTTTGATGCCTGATCTGGAAAGAATGGCATTTCGGAACGTGGAACAAGTGTTTTACCTGACTGAGCGCTCTTGGCACGGCTGGGACTCACACACATGCTCGGAAGCCACTTGTCCAGAGCTTGGGTTTCACGTCTGAATTTTGGGGGCGGCTCCCAGCTGTGCGGGTCACTCCCAGCAGTGCCGGGCAACCAGTAGGGCCCCCGTCTGGTCCGACTACATTTCCTCAGGCACTGGCCTAGCCATGTCAGGAGCATTAGCAGGGCTAAGTAAAGCTCCCAGTCAGTGCAGGGTCCTAAGTCTCAAACACTCGGCCATTCATTCATTCATTCATTCATCCATTCTTTCTCCCTGGCCTTCCCTCTGACTCTTGTCCCCGGAAGCCGACCCCACAGGAGGCGAGTGGAGGCGAGTCATTGGCTGGGCAGGAGCTCAGGAAGTTTCCTCCTGGCCCCCAGCCAGCAACTTGCCCTCGGGCACCCCCAGGACAGGCCCTCCCTGCCCCGAGCCCTTTGCTGAGCTCCTGCTGCTGGACATGACGCCGGGACAGTACCAAACAGTGACACATCACGGCTGAAACATCGGTCTGTTGGGGGCTGGGAGGGGACGACTCAGCCAGCCCCGGTGTGACCCCGTGTGTGGGACGCCCAGGCTCTGTCTCCAACACCAGAGGGCCCCTCAGTGCCAGAAGCCGCTAAGGACCATCAGGGGTGGCCTCGGACCGAGGGACAGGCGGGTGACCAGGGGACATATGAATGACCAAGGGACAGACATGCAGAGGACCGAGGGACAGGCGGATGACCGAGGGACAGACACACCAGTAACCAGGGCCAGATGTGGATGCCCAGGGCCAGAAACCTGGACATTAAGTGGCTGTAGGTGTCCCCGCCACCCATCAGGTCCATAAAACCCCCACGGGGCAACCTTTGCAAACCAAAGGGAATTTCCACTGTGAGGGGGAAAAATAGCAGCTCATGGGAATGAACTCAGCAAACAGTGCTCTGAGAAGTTCTAGTCTGGTGGTGCTAACTTGGGGTCTTGATCAGTGGATAGTGTCCAGGCAGGGCCGGGCAGCCGTGCTGGTGTCCCCAGTCTCCTGCACACGGGTATCTGCTCCGCATGGAATGGATGCGGCCATGACCTCTTCTCCTGTGGCTGGATCTCACGGCTGTGGTCCCCTTGGCAGAGCCAGCACCCACAGCAATGGGACAGTGACATGGACTGTGCCCGGGGCCAGTACCAGCATCTCTGGAAGTGGGGGCAGTCCCTATCCCCGGTTCTGCTGGTCATAAAGGGGAGGCAGTGGCTAGTCCCATCCCAGGGTCTCCAGCTCCCCCCGTTCCCACACCCAAGCACAAGCTTCCTGCACTCCCTCCAAGGAACCAGAGGGACCACAAAGCGTCTCTAAGATGAAACTGCTGGCAGGTTGCAGCCCTCTCCCTCCCCCCGCCAGCAAGAACAGACAAGTGAGTTGCTGTCCTGTCCAGCAGGGCAGGAGACCCCCGGGGCCGCAGGGAAGCATGGCACCAGGGCACTGGCACGAGCCTGAGGGTGGCATGGGCAGGCGGGGCTCAGGAGGGGTATAGGACGGGGCATCACCTCCTGGGGAGCACAGGGCCAGGCCCAGCTGCCCTCACACAGCAGCAGTCAAGGGCACTGCCCTGGACCCTTGGGGCCTGGGCCTTCAAAGGACAAGAAACGTGTGACTGCTTGTGTGTGGTGCTGCAGGGCAGGTGTTGGGACACGCCGTGTACATGCATGTGATACGCAGGGTCAGATAGTGCCAGGACATGCCATGTGTGCGCGTGTGGTGTGAAGGGCAGACAATGCCAGGACACTGTGTACATGTGTGTGGTGTGCAGGGCACACAGTGCTGGGATGCCACGTATATGCGTGCGGCATGCAGGGCAGATGCGGTGACAGGACACGCTGTGTACACGCACATGGAGTGCAGGGTAGCTTTGGTGGAACATGCCGTGTACACACATGTAGTTTGCAAGGCAGACAGTGCTAGGACATGCTGTACACATGTGAGTGTGTACAGGTATAATACATACCAGCACGTGTGTGTGCTGGGTGCTGGTCCAGGGCAGGAAACTGGAAGGTGCAAGTCTGGAGGTGGCTGGTCTGGCCCCTCTGCCACTGGATAGCCTCCAAGAGGCCACGTGTCCTCCAGCAGGGAATGGGGCAGAAATGGGGTCCAGCAGGCTGGGCTTCCAGTGGGGTGTGTTGGACGAGCTGCAGGTGACGTGATGTGGTGTAGATGGCCAGGCACTGTGTCCAAGGTCCCTGGCCTGTTCCTGGCACCTGGGGCCCCCAGCTCCAATGCGGTGATGAGAAAGGAAACAAGCTCAGTGGTACTTAAAGCAAGTGGGCTTTGCTTGCTGGCCGTGCCCACGTGGGACACCACTGAAGCCCATGTCATGGCATACGCAGCCATGAGCCTCCGGGACAGCCAGTCAGGGCTCAGGCGCTCAGCTCTGGGTGCCTGAGGGTTGCTCTGTATGTGCGGGTGTCTGCACATGTCCACTTGTTCATGTATGCTGCTGCGTGTGCCTGCTACCTCACCCCCCGCTGGAGATGCTGGTGAGGAAACTCATAAAACTTCCTCTTGGGGGTCCCGGTCCCCCAGCGGGTAAGAACAGATCACGGAGACAGGTCCATGGGGAGGGCATGGGGCGAGGCCCACAGAGACGGGTCCACAAAAGGCACGGGGCGAGGGCTCACAGAGACAGGTCCATGGGGAGGGCACAGGGCGACAGCCCACAGACAGGTCCACAGGAGGGCATGGGGCGAGGGCCACAGACGGGTCCATGGGAGGGCACGGGGCAAGGGCCCACATCAGTCTTCATGGCCGTGGCAGCTTCTGTCCACCTGGGGGTGGGGGGACCAGGCACTGAGCCCCTCCAGGGAGCAAACAGAAGACAGCAAGGGGAGAAGGGGGGCTGCTGTCTCCACACGGGGGTGGGGGAGGTCTGTGGCTCAGAGGGGTTCCTGTCTGGGAGCCACCACCTCGGGGAGACCTTGGTATTCCGGGGTTCCACTGTAGACACTGGCTAAGGGGTACAGTCAGGCACTCTGTGTGTGGCCGGGAGCCTTGCATTCTGCCCTGTGAGGCGCCAGCACAGATGGCCCCTGACCCCCAAAATGGCCTTGAGATCAGTCCCAAGGCAGTCAGGCATGCGTGTGTCCCCCGGGTCTCTGCAGACCAGAAGGGGGTGCAGGGGGCACAGGGAGGTGAGCACGAGACCTACCCCCTTCCCGGTCATGGTGGGACCTGCCACGAGGCTCAGAGAAGTGAGAAGTGGGGGCGGGGGGCAGGAGGGCTGGTTCTGGCCCCTCTCCTGGGGATGCCAGTGCACACACCCACACCCACACTATGTGTACACTCCATGCACTACATCTGCACACACGTGCACATGCATACGCACATGCAGATGCACATCTATAACATGCTTCCCTCAGACATGTCACACATGCATGTCTTCCTGTCACATCCACTGTGTCTGCACACACGTGCACACACACACACACACACACACACACACACACGGACAAGCATCTGTAACATGAGTTCCTCACAGCTATGTGTCACACATGGATCCATGTCCTCCTGCCTCATCCACCGCGTCTGTACACACATGCACACACATACACACGGACACGCATCTGCAACATGTGTCCCTCACAGCAATGTGTCGCATGTGGTTCCATGTCCTCCTGCCCCATCCACTGCATCTGCACACACGTGCGCGCATACACACACATGGACATGCACCTGCTGCACCCTCTCCCCTCACAGACATGTGCCCTGCATGCCCCTGCCCTGCCCAGCCAGAATGTTGGGCCAGGGAGCATTTGCGTTCTCTCTGTCCAGGCTTTGGAGACAGGGTAACGGGCCGAGAAAAGCTCAAGGTCCAGCTCTCTCGGCGTCTTTCAAATGTCCATGTCTGATTTTAACCTCGAACGGACGATGAGAAGTTCTGTTGTGAGAAGTCTGACCACTGCCCGAGGCCCAGTGCGGGTGGGGCCGACGGGGCCCCTGCAGGAGTGATGCGGAGCAAGGCTCCCCTCACACCCCGCTGTAAATCATTACTGCAGAGCATGGACTCAGCCCAACTCCAGCCAAGTGTTTCTTCACAGCCCCAACTTCCCAGAAGAAAATATTAGCTCTGTGGGTGTCAGAGGAGGGAAGCGGGGAGACTCGTGCAGCTTGACCTTTCACCGCAAAATTCCATTTCTCCCACGATGATGAGGGCGAGTGTGTGTGTATGTATGTGTATGGAAAGTTACAAACTGCTGCCTACAAATTCTGATCTTGTTTATACTACAGATGTAAACAATTGGTTAACATTTAAAACGTTTAAAAACATGGGGGAGGATGGAAACATCAGGGCAGGCTACAGTGCTGGGAATTGGGGCCCATGGGGATGACACCACAGGGAGCTGGGTCCATGGGGGTGACATCACAGGGGAGTTGGTCTCATGGGGATGACGTCACAGGGAGCTGGGCCCATGGGCATAACGTCACAGGGACCTAGGTCCATGGGGATGACATCACAGGGGAGCTGGTCCCCTGGGGATGATGTTACTTGGCTGGACCCAGGTGCCGCTATTTGAGGTGACATGATGATAGCTAGCATCTCGGTGATCCAAGGGAGCTACAGGCAGCCCTGGAAGTTGGACCCCTGGCCCCGCCCTGCTCAGCGCCCAGAGAAGCAGGGAATGAGGGCTCAGCGTGAACAGTGGCCAGGGGAGTCGGGGGAGGGGGTGGGGCATAGGCGTTCCTGCTCGGAAGCCGACCTGGACAGCTATCCGGCTCACTATGAGCAGAGAAGGGTCTGTTGGCAAGAAAGCGAGCTGGGAATCAGTGGTATTACAGACGTCCAAAGGACAATGAGGTGAATACGAGAGAGTTTCTGCGGGTGCCAGTTAGCGGAGCTGATGGGCAACGGGGCATGACGGAGGAAGAGAGAAGGGAGACACAAAGGGAGAAGGTGGAGGCAACCGTAGCCATTGCACTGTGAGGGGTAAGTCACCAACGACAGCACCGTCCCGGGGCTCAGGACAGGCAGAGGTCTGGCCTCGTTGGCCACTGCCTTGGGCGCCCCACGGTTCCCTGAGCCCATCAGGAGTGACCGTGAGTGCAGAGCTGGGTCTAAGCGCTGCCTCCCCCACAGCTGGAGAGCTACATCCAGGCCAGCGTGAAGAAGGAGATGGTGGAGATGCAGCAGCACGCCGTGCACAACCAGACAGCCGCCATGCTGGAGATTGGCACCCACTTGCTCAACCAGACGGCCGCGCAGACGCGCAAGCTCACTGACGTCGAGGCGCAGGTGAGTGGCCCTGCACCCGTGTGCCCATGGGCCCGTGCGTGCAGCCAGTGCCCATGCAAGGAGGCAGCGCCCATGCAGGCTTGCAAGCCCCGGGAATGCTCACGGCCACGCTCTGAGACAGAGACTGCTCAGGTCAGGATGGCCAACAGTGAGCTCCCCGTCTGCACGGCGACTGGCCCAAGCCATGGAACCACTCTTTCTTCCTGGCTCCTTCTGAGCACAGGGGTCAGAGACCCTAGGGTGGACAGATGCCCTGGCACTGGGGGATGCTGAGGGCACAGAGCCCCATCGAGGGGCGTAGGCAGGGGGACAGTGGAACTGCTCTGAGCTGGCGAGGATGGGACAGGGATACTTCGCATAGTGGGGAATGTGGCCAACAGCTGTGAAAGGCACTTCCGAGCCCAGCCTGTAGCTCTATGGCTGGGGGTAGTGTGGATGCGACTCCGAGCACGACTGTCCCTGACTGTGCCCCCATGATGACTGTGGGCGATTTCCAGCACAGCTGGAAGAGCCCGGGCCGGGGCGCCAGAGAGAAGGGAGGGCGAGTCACAAGGCCGGGGGCGGGGGTGGGGTGGGGTGGCCACAGTGGCAGGGCCTGGTGTGGCCGTGCCCCACCTGCCCTGGCAAGGCTGACCGGAGGGAAGTGCAGTTTCCCCAGCAGATCACAGGGGCCGGAGCACCAGGGCCACGACAGAGGAAAAGATGAAAGGCCAAACACGCCCACCATTACCCACCCGATTCTGTGGTCTGACGGTGCCCAGAGAGCCGGGGCAGTCCCTGCCGTCGGCTGTCAGAGAAGGGTCAGGAGGCAGTGCGGGCGCAGGGGCCATGGCTCCCCCCAGCCCGTGCCCGAGAGTTGCACCCCCTCGCAACCCCTTTCCATGGTGTGCGCTGGCTGGGGCAGGCTGCCCACCCACCCCAGGAAGGCCTGTGGGCCTGCTGCCCACACAGAGACAGCAAGTCTCAGGAGGGGGCCCGGGCCCCTTCCCGGGAACAATCCCCGTGGCCCTGACATCACCTCCGGAGCGGACAGAGGATGTGAGTAACGGTTCTTCCTGCACGGGGCCGGGGTGACCTCACACAAAGAGACAATGACCCCATAGCGCATGCCATGGGCCCCCGCCGAGCCCCCGGCCAGGCCCCTGCCAAGCCCCCGCCTAGCCAGCCCCAAGCAGGCCGTGCTTCTATGGCTTCCGCTGTGTCAGTTGTGAAGCTTCTCAAAATAGGAAAAGGAAGATGGACGAGAAAAACAGGGGCCACGTGAGGACTGGGTGGGCTTAGGTAGCATCGTCTGGGAGCTGATGGAAGAAACTTTGCTTGCCCAAGCAGCAAGAGCCTGTGTCTAACACCATCCTCAATCCTTCCGATCCCCAACCAACATCTGACAGGATCCTTCTGGACGCCCCATCCCACTGTGGCATGGAAACATCCTTTCCCTGGTTGACCAGAGTCACTCCAGGCTCCTTAGACCCATTCCCCAACAGGCACAGGCAGACGTCCCATACTCGAACAGGGCCCTGGGGGCTGCAGCTTCTCTGGGGACTGCCAAGGGCCCATGCTTGGCAGAGGGAACGTGTTTCTGCTGTGTTTGCCCAGATCTCTGAGGACGCAACTACGAGGGCGTCCCGACCAATGCAAAAATGTGATGAACAGAATTTCTGCTTTGTTGGCTTTAGGTTTTAAATCAGACCACAAGACTCGAACTCCAACTTCTAGAACATTCCCTGTCTACCAACAAACTGGAAAAACAGATTTTGGATCAGACCAGTGAAATCAACAAGCTGCAGGATAAGAACAGGTAACAGGGTACTTCAGAGATGGGGACGGGGACCCTGAAACAGCACACAGCTCCCCTCAGCATCTCCCCCGACTGTGTACACACGCAGCACTCCACGCACACACCTGTGTACACATGTAGCACTCTACATGCACACACCCGTGTACACATGCAGCACATTGCACACACACGCCTGTGTACACAGGCAGCACACTGCAGACATCCATGTACACACGCAGCACTGCACACACACATAGCACTGTATGCACACACCCGTGTACATACGCAGCACACTGCACACATACCCATGTACACACAGCACTCTACAAGCGCACACTTGTGTACACATGCCAGCACTCTGCACGCACATGCCTGTGTACACACACACAGCATTCTGCACACACCTGCCTGTGTACACACACAGCACTCTGCACACACACACCTGTGTATACACACATACATGCACACACACAAACACACAGGTCTCTGGTGCTGCCTCAGCAGGCTGTGCCAGCCTCCAGCCCCGAGCAGCTCCCTGGCACCCCATGTCCCTGGAGGAGCTGGGGTCCTCCTGAGACCTGACTGTCCATCCCCACTGCAGCGTCCTGGAGCGGAAGGTACTGGACATGGAGGGCCAGCATGTGCTGCAGCTGCGCTCCCTGCGGGAGGAGAAGGACCAGCTGCAGGTGCTGCTGTCCAAGCAGAGCTCCGTCATCGAGGCGCTAGAGAAGCAGCTGGCCAGTGCCACGGTCAACAGCTCCGTGCTGCAGAAGCAGCAGCACCACCTCATGGACACAGTGCACGGGCTGCTGGCCATGCTGTCCACCGCTGCCCGTGAGTGTCCGCTGCCCGCAGGAGGTGCCACTTCCTGGACACAGCGCTGAGGGCTCAGGAGAGCCCAGGGGGTGGGAAGGAAGAATGGGGTGAGGAGGAGGGATGGGGTTTAGGGAGGAAGGACAGGGTGAGGAGCAGGGACAGAGGGTGGGAGGGCCAGGGTGAGGAGTTGGGGTGAGGAAGAGGGACACGGTGTAGGGAGGAGGACCAGGGTAGGAGGAGGGACGGGTTGGGGAGGAGGGCTGGGTGGAGAGGAGTCAGGGGGTGAGGAGGGCTGAGGCTGTGCCCTCACGCGCTCCCTTGGCCAGCAGCTAAGAACACCCTCGCGGCTAAGGAGCCCCCCGCCACGTTCAGCGACTGTGCCCAGGTGCTGAAGTCGGGGCTCACGGCCAGCGGCGTCTACACACTCACCTTCCCCAACTCCTCTCGGGAGCTCAAGGTGCCAGTGGGCAGGGAGGGCCGGGCACCACCGTGGGCAGTCTGGGAGGAGCCCCCGTGGCTGACTGCCAGCTGCCCCTGCAGGCCTACTGCGACATGGACACGGGCGGAGGGGGCTGGACCGTCATCCAGAGGCGCCAAGACGGCAGTGTGGACTTCCAGAGGACATGGGCGGAGTACAAAGAGGTGGGTTCCCTGTGCACGGGCCCATGAGGTGCCATCTCTGTGCCCAGATGGGCCCCCGAGCCCCGCCAGGAGGGACCCCTGAGCACAGAGCCAGGAATCAGCCCCGAGTACCAGCCCCCCAACAGGTCCTCAGAACAGGGGAAGGCAGGGTCCCCACCACGCAGACGACTCTCATGGGAGCAGACCCTCCCCCCAAGTAGACCCTGCCGGGGGGGCCGTCCAGCAGGGCAGCATGGCATGTCTGAGAGGTCTCGGACCTGTGCCCACCCCCTCGCCCCTGCAGGGCTTCGGTGACCTGGAGGGTGAGCACTGGCTGGGGAACGAGTTCGTGGCCCAGGTGACCTCTCAGCGGCGGTTCCTGCTCCGGATCCAGCTGCAGGACTGGGAGGGGAACGAGGCCTACTCGCTCTACGAGCACTTCTACCTGGCCCGGGAGGAGCTCAACTACCGGTAAGGCTATGGGCCCTCGGGTAGCAGCCGTGCCTCACACATTCCCGGGGCATTGGCACCTAGCTGCAGGCAGTGGCCACTGCAGGGCACCCAGGCCCAGCTGGTCTCTCCACCCGTGGATCGGGGCCCTCGGGTTCTTCATCCCTCCTGAGAGGCCGAGGGCCACCCTGGGAATCTGACTCCTGGCTGTGAGGGTGAGAGAGACCTCAGGGTGCTGGGCAGGCCAGAGGGGGCCCAGGGCACCGGGTGCTGGGGGACACGCTGGGCACAGGCTTCAGTTCTTCCAGGAGCCAGCCTCCAACATCTCAAGGCCTGGGGCCTGGGTTGGACTCGATCCCCAGGCACCTCCTGGGTGGCCTTCTGAGGGCGAAGGGCCCAAGAGTCAGGACTGAAGTGTCCGCCAGGGCCCCTGTGTGAGCAGCCTCATCCTGTCCATGCAGGGCTTGACCCCTTCACCCCATCCTCTCTGGCCCTGACCCCCTCGTCCTGTCCGCCCCAGACCCTGTGCCCAGTGGACAGAGCAGAGAAGCGCTGGGGGCCCGCTGCTGCAGAGACGAGCAGAACGGGTTCTAGACACGGGCTGTTTGCCACCGTTTTCCCTCCAACCTAAATATTTTTCCACCTGGCAATAGTCCGGACTCTACAGCAGAGGAATTAGACGAAGGAGGAAAGAAACACAAAAATTAAGAATTAGAGTATTTGTACAAGGAGACTTTACATATGGCCCATATGTACACTGACATATGAAAATAGTCTAAACCGAGATGGCTTCTAACAGAGATGGCCCCGGGTGAGAGCAGCTCTTGGACGAGCCGCTTAAAGACACGCTGCCTTGCAGCTCACTCGGACTGACTTGGCAGCCGGGGATGACTTCTTCATCCAAAGTTCTGACCCTAATAAAACAGGGTGTCACTGCGATAAGGACTGTGATGTGATAAAGCACAGGCAACCCCAGGGCTTCAAGGCGCTGACTGCACAGCCACACACAGGGGGGTTTCCCAAGGGAACGGCCCCTCAAGGCTGGAAAACAGAAAAACCCATATTCCGAGAGCTGGATCGGGAGGCTTTTCTAGTGGTGGCCCACCCGGCGGTGCTTGGGCAGACTCCTGGCTCTGTGTTCAGGGATTGGTCCTAGTGTGGCTCAGGAAGAAGGGTTGGGATGTTGGATTCAACCTCTGGGATAGCTGCGGTTCCGGCCAGCACCCTGCCCACTGCGTGGCCTCTGTCCCAACGGTTCTTTTCATTGAAATGAGAAACTCTTTGTACGTCACACCCTTACTGGGCCTTTTTCAACCTCCCTGCTGCCTCTGGGTGGGACTAAGGTGACTCTTGGCAGAGGCCACTGGTGCCAAAGGACAGCCTCGGTTGCTTCGGGCCCCTGTAGGACAGCCTGAGGCTTTGGGCCACTGTAGGAAAGTGAGCGGTTTTGAGCCATCCCACGCTGTTGTCACCTAAGGAGCCTTAATCCCTACGGGCCACAGGGCTGAGGGCCCAGCGACCAGGTGGCTGGCAGACAGCCCTTGCCCAGCTCCCTCAGGAGACCCAATGGGCAGCAGCTCTGTGGGGCCTCGCCCTGGGGTGGCAGGTGCCCCAGGGGAGGGGGGTGGCAGCAGCCTCATGCTGTAGCACTTCTGCTCCGGATTCCAGGCTCCCCCTCCGCCATGGTCCCTGTGCTCTAGCCCCCGCCTCCTCCCCGCCATCTGTCTGCAAGCGGCAGAGAATCAAGTTCAGGCCCCGCAGGCTGTGCTGCCGCACTGGGGGTCCCAGAAACACCCCCCTTGGGTGCTGACTGGTTCCTGCTCACAGCTGTCCCGCGTGGGCAGGGCACATGTGCCTGGGGGGTGCTCTGGGCTGGAGTTCCTGTCTGGTGAGCCCCTCCTTGTCTCCCTCTTGCACTCGCCCAGGATCCACCTGCAGGGCCTCTCGGGCACGGCCGGCAAGCTCAGCAGCATCAGCCAGCCGGGAAACGACTTCAGCACCAAGGACGCTGACAACGACAAGTGCATCTGCAGATGCTCCCAGATGCTCACTGGAGGTGGGTCTGAGGGCGCCACAGTGGCCTACTCAGAGGGTGCCCGGAGAGGGGGTCCTGGGCACAGACGAACAACAGCAGGGCCCGGTGCGCCTGGCTGAGTCGTGAGTGCAGTGAGGCAGAGACCGGCCCTGCTCTCACTCCTCCAGCAAAGAGAAGCGTAGGAAGGGCCATAGACACGCCTGCAAGCACAGAGGCCCTGAGTGGGGGCCACCAGCATGAGTGTGTCTAGCCTGGGCAGCAGAACAGACTGTGGACCCAAGAGCCTTGTGTTCAGCTGTGCCCGGGGAACTGGCCCTGCACTGACCTGCTGTTGGGGAAAGGCAGAGGGTGGGGCCTACCATGTGGTTACCTCCCTGCTGTGGGCACAGGAGGCAGGAGCTGCCCTACCTGAGGGATACATGTCACAGGCTCCCGCTCAGGGGGAATACGGGAAAACTGGGCAGCTGGGCAGCATCCCCTCCCCCCTGAGGCGGCCCTGGGCGCCCCCTGCAGGGCCCAGCCCTGATGTCCACACCTGGCTCCACAGGCTGGTGGTTCGATGCCTGCGGCCCCTCCAACCTCAACGGCCTGTACTACCCGCAGAGGCAGAGCACCAGCAAATTCAACGGCATCAAGTGGTACTACTGGAAAGGCTCGGGCTACTCGCTCAAGGGCACCACCATGATGATACGGCCCGCCGATTCCTGAGGGCGCACGACAGCCTCGCCCCGATGCCCAGCCATCACCACAACCACCACAACACACACACACACACGCACATGCACACACATGAACACACGTATGCACACACATACACATGCATACACATACACACGTACACACAATGCATACATATGCACGCACATGCACACACACATGCATACACATGCACACACACCCATGCAAGCACGCATGCATGCATGCACACATGGTGGGGCTCAGGGGAAGCCTCTGGGCCAGCTGGATGGGCTGTGAAGGGGATAGACAGTGGTGGTGTCCTTTGGGGAGTAACTGGAAGGTGGCCGAGCCCTCGGTTGGACTCAGTGCAGAGCCCATTGCCCGTCCTTGAAGGCCAGTCACAGCACACCAAGGACGAGAAGCCACGGGGCACTCTGGGGCGCTTCACCTCTGACCTTGGGGATGATACAGCTGGTCATGGCCACCCCTCCCAGGCACTCATGGGTCCTGCTGCTGAGTCAGCTCAGACCCGTCCCAGACAGACATGACAGAACCTTCTGGTCTGGGCTCCAGGGCTGCCCCGCCCTCTGGTAGTGATTAAATATAACTTATTAGTGCAAGCTGACACCTCTCTCGCCGCACCGGGGGGCCCCCCGCACTATCCACCCCGAGGCGGGGCCGGGGAGCTACAGGCCAGAGCCCCGCAGAGGAAAACCAAGATGAAAGAATCCATCCTGCTGCAGGGGCCAGGTGGAACCCAGGTGGGCATGGTGGGTCAGGCGGATGCTGGGCAGACAGGGGGATGGTGGACGCGGAGTGGATACAGGGGCCTGTACTCGCCTCGGCCCAGCACAGACTGTGGCAAGGCAGCTGACGGGGACCCAAAGCACAGGAAGTTCCCACATGTTCCCCAGTGCATCCCTACCATGCCCAAACCTGGCCTTTGCCTGCCAGGCCCCGAGCACACCTGCTGTCAGGTGGGAGCACGTGGGGCCAGGTCAGAGGTCACAGCCTCACCCCCTCGGCCCCATCCTCCTCGCTCACGTGAGCACATGGTGGGTCTGCATGCACGGCGCTATGTATATGGGCAACTGGGGACACACACAGGGATCTCGGGCACTCAGCACTGTATGGGCAACTCGGAACCGGGCGCTGTAGGGCACCAGATGCTGTACAGGCCTGGGCACTGTAGGGCGCCCTCCCTACGGTCCTGGCTTAGCCTGCACAAGCTGTGCCCCTCACTCCTGCCTTCTGCTGAGTCCTCACGGGAGCATCCGGCCCAGACACACAGGGCCTATCAGCATCAAGTTGACCACACTTCCCCAGCACGTGAAAAAAAGGAAGAAAAGAAACCATCAGACTCACCGGCGCCGCGGGGAAGTGGCTGTGCAGCTCAAAAGGCTCCTCAGGGACCCAGTGGCCGGCCTCGAGAGACCACAGCACCTGCAGGCGGGAACGGGAAGGGCTGACATGGTGCTGTCCATGGGCAGTCTGGGCACCAGGAGTGGTCCTACCCCTGCTCTATGCTGAGAGTCCCTCCAGGTCCCACAGAGTGGCCTCAGGCTCCCGAGACCCCCATTTCCCCACACCCCCCGAACTGCCCAGCTATAGCACAGGCTGGTCACTCCTCAGCTGGCTCAGGGGCACGCATGCCGTGAAGGCCAGCAGGGCTGTCCGCTGGACACAAGAGTCGGCACGTCTGCGTGAGGAGGGGTTGGGGAGGGGAAATGGCTTCCGGCAGGGCTGGCATCAGAAGTCAAAGAGGCACAGAGGGACGTGGTCATCCCAGAGTGTGGGGACAGGAGTGGACAGGACAGCAGATGGGGGTCGCAGCTGACCCAGAGTGCAGGGATAGTGGACAGGACAGCAGATGGGGGACGTGGGCGTCCCTGAGTGGGGCTCCTGGACACTGTCGCAGAGAAGCGCAATGCTGCTGCTTGGAGGAGAGGGAGCACGGAGACAGTAGGGGCCGAGTCCCTTGTGGGAGAGTGAGACCAGGGGGGGCCCACAGGGTAGCCTGCTGCCCAGAACTAAAGTCGAACAGGGTTAAGTGCCAAGGAAGGGAGTGAGGCGGCACGAGGCTGCGACAGCCATGCCCGGGAGAAGCCTCAGGAGGTGACGCTCAGCCTTCCGGGGCTGCTTATGGCCTTGGCATGAACAAGGAGCGAGCCAAACAGTGCCGGCAGAGGGGCCTGGAACTGCTGAGGATGCCCCAGCCCCACCCCCATAGCGGACAGTGAATGGCCAGAGTGGTCACCAAGGACCGGAGCACTTTGAGAAACCAGCCAGAAGTGGAATGAGACCAGGGCTCACCCAGCGCAGCAACATTCCTTCACACACACATGTGAACATGTGTGACCATGGGAAGACACACAGGGACATGGGGGAGCACGTGCACGGACATGCATTTGTGTGAGCGTACGTGAAAATGTGTGCATTTCCAAGTGTGAGTGCACAGTTGTGTGTGTGTTAAGTGGGCGTACATGTGAAAGTATGAACACATATGTATGAAAATGTGTGAAAGCATGAACATGTACATATGAACATGGGGGATGGGTCAGAGGAAGCTCAGGCCAGCAGCTGCCCGGCGGTGCTCGGGAGGACCAGGGGAAGGTGGGGGAGGCAATGCCATGCTTAGCAGCCTCGGAAACTCGTTCTTGTAAACTTTCCATTTTGGAGACTTCGAGAGGAACAGGAACGCTGCCCAGACTGGACGGGCAGTTCCCACTGCGCCCCACCTCCTGCCCCTCATCAGTGCCCAGCTTGGCCCCAGAGGATTCCTGCCATCAGGCCGCTGGAACTCAGTTGGGCTCGGAGCAAATGGGAGCTGGCAATAATGCAAAGGCCCCATGGCTCCGACTCCCTAACCCACATCCTCAGTTTCCCCGCAAGGCCCCATGGCTCTGACTCCCTGACCCACATTGCCCTCGGTTCCCCGTGAGGGTTGGCGCTGTCTGGCACAGATCCTGCTGGTGAATGGGGTCCCCCTGCGGGTCTGTTCACGGTGCTGCCCTCTGAGGCGTGGCTGAGCTCCTCACCTGAGAAGCAGACGCTGACTGGGGCTGGGGGTGGGGGGCAGGGTGGACAGTCCTGTCTCCTGGGAAGAGGCAGATCCACGCCATTACTTTCCACGTTTGAGTCTGTAGTTCCCCCGCCCTGGGGGTTCCCAGACCCCAGGGTTAGCAGCAAGAGGGGCAGTGCCTGGGTTCCACATCAGGTGAGCGAGGCTTACACTGATAGCCAAGTCCCCTCCCACCATCTGACTGAAGCAACAAGAAGAGACACGAGTGATTCGTGTGTCCTCCAGAGCCTCTCAGAACCACTCCCTGCTGGCCGGCTCCTTGTGGCTGACCAGCCCCTGGGCCCCACTGTGCCCTCGGTCACCAGCCTGGTCTAGCTCACGCCTCTTTCTTTTTTTTTTTTTTTAAATAATAGCAATTGTTTATAGCTTATGCTAATCACTTTGAAAAACAGATCCCAAGAGTTATTATGTTAGTTCTCCTAACTATACCTAGAAGATTGATTCTAGTTTTACTAATAAGTAAACTCAGAGAATTGATATTGGTGACAGGGATGTAAAGAGACCGTCAACTGAGGGGACTTTAAACAGATTCAGCCTCAGTGGAAAATAATGTCTTTATTTAAAAGATTAAAAATAAAACCACCACGATCTGGTCATATATAGATAGGTGTATGTAAAAGTATATGTTTACATATACTTTCATAGATACTGTATACTACATATAGATATATAGATAGATATGTGTTGAACTATATAGGCCATATTGGTATTTTACTACATATGTCTGTGTTTAGAAATATATATCCCGGGGCTGGAGCAATAGCACAGCAGGTAGGGCGTTTGCCTTGCATGCAGCCGACCTAGGTTTGATTCCCGGCATCCCATATGGTCCCCTGAGCACCGCCAAGAGTAATTCCTGAGTACATGAACCAGGTGTAACTCCTGTGCATTGCCGGGTGTGACCCAAAAAGCAATATATATATCCTTGTGGTCCCCTGGCTGGAGTGACAGCACAGCGGTAGGGCGTTTGCCGTGCATGCAGCCAGCCCGGCCAAGCCGGGTTCGATTCCTCTGCTCCTCTCGGAGAGCCCGGCAAGCTACGAAGAGTATCTCGCCCACACGGTAAAGCCTGGCAAGCTCCCCACGACGTATTCGATATGCCAAACACAGTAACAAGTCTCAAAATGGAGACATTACTGGGCCCGCTCGAGCAAATCGATGAATAACGGGAGGACAGTGACAGACAGTGTGGTCCTCTGAGCACCACCAAGTGTGATCCCTGAGGGGCTGAAGTTACAGTACAGCTGGGCATTTGCCTTGCACACGGCCACTTGGGTTTGGTCCCCACATCCCCTATGGTCTCCTGAGCACTGCCAGGAGGTTTCCTGAGTGCAGAGCTGGGAGAAACCTCAAAGCATTGCTGGGTGAGACCCCAAAAGACATAAAAAGGGGAAAAAGAGGGATTCTTGAGCACAGAGGTAGGAACAAGCCCTAAGAACCAGTGGGTATGGACCAAAACACAGAAAGAGAAAAAGAAAAAAATTGTGACAGACAACACAAGTGCTAACTGCAGCTGCTGCTCCTAATCGCTTTTCTCTCTTCCGTGATGCTCAGGATTCTGGAGTAAGTTGCTTCAAGTCTCCAGCTTGTTATTTCTAAGATCATTTAGACAGGCCCTTTACATCAATGTGAGGTGATATCCTTACATCATCTCGACTCGTATTTCCCCCCTTGATCAGTGAATCTGAGCATTTTCCACGTTCCTATTGTCGATCCATTACCTGGATCAGAGCCGGGTGCTGGCACCCCTGACACCGGGCAGGCCCAGGGCCGAGGTGAGGGAGTGCCCGCCTCGCACTGGGTGAGTAAAGGAGTGAATGTTGTCGGCGAGAAGCGCCACCCCGGGCTCCACCCCAATTCTGCCCGGGCTCCCCAAGCTCCCGACACGAGAAAAAAGAGACCAGAGAAAGGGCAGTTCCTGGAGGTCCCTGTGGCCTGCTGGGCCACAGCCCCCTTGGACATGCTGCGAAGTGGGGCGGGATGACCCAGCGCCTCACCACTGGCCAAACATCTTTCTAAATAGCACGGCCCCAAGTTCTTTTATCAGAACAAACACAGAGTGATGAGGAACACATCCCAGCGGAACTGAAATGAATCGCAGAAACACAGGGTTGGAGGCAAACAGTGGGGATGACCAGAGGCCCCCTGTGATAAAGGCTAAAACATGCTAAAACATGCTTTCCCCAAACAGAATTATCTTGACGACAAAGACGGATACAAAGCATGTGACCTTCATAACAGCGTACAGGGCTGGATCAGACACTTAGATTCGGCAGGGCCAAGAGGAAACGTCGGGGCTTGAACATGGCCCCCTGCATGTCTGCAGTGACATCAGCTGTGCTGAGCGTCCCGGCTGCTCTGGGGCCAGACCATATGCATCGCAGAACCCACCCAGCCCTGGGAAAAATTCAACAGATGAGATGCAGGGCTGGGGAGGTGCTGGGGGCCCTGTGCCTGACCCCTGCACCAGTGACCCGTGTCTCCAGCTCCCGTACCCAGAGCCCTCCCGTTCAAGCCAGCCAGACTTCTGGGTTGACCCCAAGCTTCCAATTCCAGTAAGCTGAATCTAAGGGATGTCAATGCCAGAGAAATGACCCAACTCTGGGTTTCTGCCTTCTGAAGTGCCCCTTTGAGAGCTGTTGGGTGTGGCCCCTCCCTCTGCCTCCCCCCATGAGCCATGGGCTGGACATCTCTGCATCTGTGACCTCCCTGCTCTCGGGACCATCAGGTTGATCCCTGCGGCCTCACGAGTCCCACCTTGCTGCTGCCAGAGGAGGCAGGGGCTTATGGCCGCCTATCGGTGGCAGAAGGCAGTGGTGAGCAGGCAGGAGAACCACACATACGTAAGAACACACAGCACATGCACCCACACACGCACACATATATGCACCTACACATGTGCACGCACATGCACCCACATGTACCTGCACACACGCACATGCATATGTACCCATACAATGCACAACGCATGTGTACAGACATGCACACACATGCATCCAATACATATGCACACATGAACACACACATGCATACACATGTACACACATGCATACACGCACACGCGCACACACACGATGCACACACGCACAAGTGCACCTGCGTGCACACATGCATCTGCACACACACACACATGCACACATGTACCTACGTGCACATGTGTGCACATGTGTGCACACGCGCGCACACATACACACATACACACACACGCACAGAATGAGGGAGACAAAAAGGAAGCAGCAGCAAAGGCAGCAAACTTGTGTCTGAGAGATGAGGCAGGATGTCTCTGAGGGTGCCAGTGAGGTACCGGCCTGCGTTTTTCTGTGGTAACTTCCTGCCGCCCTGAATAGGATGCGGGCAACTCCTGACACCGTTTGCTGTTTCTGAGGCTCTGCCGGAAGATCAGTGTGAAGCAGCAAAGACATGAAGGGCTCGCCGTGGACACAGCCAGTGGGCATGGACCAGCACCTGGGAATGGCCAATGTCCATGGCAGAGACCGCTGCAGCCCTGCTTGCTCTCGCCGTGACCCCAGTTCTGCTGTGCTGCGAGACTCTCCATAGGAAAGTCCCAGATGCTGCACAAAGCCCGAAACAAAAACACGGCAGTGATGTTTGCCTTGGAGGCGAGCTGAGGCCGTGGGCCAGGAGGGATATTTTAAGGATCTCCCAGATCCCGGGCAGGGCAGGACGGGCCCGAGAGCCCCTCCTCCCCACGGAGGAAACTCGACAGGAGCCAGAGCCAGTTCATCCCATAGCAGACACAGTCTGGGCACCCGCTTTTCTCAAACGCCCTGTCTGAGCGAGGAGTGTTCAAGGGCAGAGCTCAGGCATGGCTTGCTCAAGGCCCAGAGTTGGAGCCCGGCACCCTGGGGCCTGACCCTACGACCCTAGCAGTACACGAAACGGGGGAGGTCTCCCTGCCGTCCATCCTAGTGTTAGGCTGAATTCTGTTAGAACAAGAGGGCTGCCTGTTCTCACTGTGGCACTGGAAGGTGGCTGTCCTCAGGGCCACGTGTCCCACATGGTGACCGTCTAGGGAGGAACCTGCCTGCTCCCTCTGGGAACAGGGTGACGCCTGCTGAGGCCTGAGAGATGGGCTGCGGAGACTCTGGCAATTGATGCATGTGGCGTCCCTTCCACAGGGTAACCCAGACAAGGTATCCCTCACTCAACACCACAGGAGGAATGCCTGAGCTCCTGGCCCGGGCCGAGCCAGCTAGATGGCATCTGGGCCACGCCTGGTTGATTCCTGGCTATGTGGGGCTCGGGGACACTGCTGTCAATGAGGTGTCCAGCTCCTGACATGCAGCTGATATCTGAGCGGAGCCATGTGGAGCTGTCCCGGGTCATCACTTCCAGACTCTTGTGTGGAGGACTGTCCATATCACTGCTGAGTACTGAGAACCACGCTCTTGCCCACTGCCCTGAGTACTGAGGGCCGCACTCTCGCCCACTTCCTCTGAGTACTGAAGGCCTGGCTCTCCTCACATCTTGGGGAGACTGTGGGTTCCCATATGAACTTCCTGACTTGTGACTAATCTCCAGGTACTCATTCCATCTCCAGAGGTCGCCCTCCCTAAGAACCCATCTGCTTCTTCCTTCTCTGGCCTGCTGTTACTGAACTGTTCCTAGTAGCCTCTTGGAAACTTTTTGTATTTCTGAGGTGTCTGTTGTCATTTCTCCCCTTTCATTTTTTCATTCAAGTTATTTGGGTCTTCTTCTTGTCTTCCGAAGTCTAGTTAAGAGTCCGTCGATCTTATTTATCATTTCAAAAAAATTGCTCGTGATTTTACTTACCCTTTAAATAACTTTCCTGATTTCTGCCATTGATCTCTGCTCTAGTTTTTATTATTTCCTTCCCCTATTTTTAGACTCACACGTTGTTCTGCCTGCAGTGTCTCTAGCTGGGAGGTGTGTTCTCCTGCCGGATGTGGCACCACCTTGCATGTCCCCTGGTGGTCTGTCTCACCCACTTTTGTTTCAGAGGACCATTTTATTTCTTCTTCATTTCCTCTTTGACCCAATGGCTGTCTGACAGGATGTTGCTCCATTTCCAAATGTTAGAGCTTTTCCCGTCTGTTTTCTTCTGCAGAAGTGGGGGTCAGACCTGGCAGTGCTGGGGCCACTCCTGCTTCTGTGTTGGGGTCACTTCCGGCAGTGCTCTGGGCTGTTGGTGGTGCCAGGGCCAGAACCTCGAGTTCTGTCTCTGGGTCTGTGCTTCTCACTGTCCATTCCCTCTTCGGGGTAGGTGCCTGAGGAGGTACCGGCAGGGACTTCTACCTGCATGACTTCCTGTCACAACACACCGTGTGCCCCACATTCGGACGCTTGTCCTTTTGGCTGATGTTCAGTCCTGCTCCTGTGGTATCAGTATTCCTTCAGGCCCACGCGCTGCCCCTTCGTATGCGCCCTGTGTGGGTGAGTCAAGTCCACTTCCCTCCGGTTCCCCAGCCAGCACGAGAGCCCGCCACCGTCTGTCTCGCCACTTTCTCTCTTCCCTTAAACACCACACCACTTTGGGTGCTAAATCCAAGTGCGTCTTTCCTAAACCAAGGTCAAGAAGATTTTACCCTGCACCACGTCTGAGGGGCTTGTCATGCATTTCTGGGATGGATCTGAGGCATTGAGAAGATGCGGGTCCGAGACAGAGCCCACAGGGCCGAAAACAGGCTCTGCAGGTTGGGGCTGGCTGCCAGCCCTAATCCCCAGGTCCTGCAGAGCAGCGAGCTGTGAGCCACCCCTGGGCACTGCTGAGGGAGGCCCGGAACCAAAACAGAGAGGCAACAGCCACTACCCAGCTCTGGGGGACGTGAAGGTCGAAGACAGATGCAAGCATGGAGAGAGCCAGCTCCCACCTCCATGAATAATGCACACGGGCACGAAAACACACAGCCTGCCTAGGAACTGGGGCATAACGACGCAGATGCAAATGGGGCCCGGAGAACAGTCCCGCCTTAAGTGAACCCATCTGTGGAAGCTGCCCGAGATGACTCCTGCACGGGGGACAGTGACCGGCCTCGAGAAGGTGACTTGGCGCTGTCCCCCACACTGTCTCCAACGCTTCCGCCACCGGCCCAGAGGTCGCAATCCTGGGGCCGTGGTGGAGGCAAAGGTTTCGAGGAGAAACGGGAAAGAAAAGAATGAGACACAAGTGAAGAGAGCCCAGGAGGGCACAGCCAGGCGGCGGGGTGGGCTTGGCCCCGGGCCAGTGATGCAGCAGGACAGCACCCAAGGGGGCCTCCCCCGCCCCCAAGGAGAACCTCTGGCAGACTCACCCACTCCCAGGTCAGCACCCAGCAGCCGCGGGCCAGGCCCAGGAGCACACTGAGTGTGCGCAGGGGTGCACCGGCCAGCACGTGGGTTGTGCAGTCACTCACTTCCTGTGCCACGGAGAAGCCCTGCAGCTTGTCCAGCACCTGGGCGACAAGGTTCCGCTCCCTGGAGACAGGAGCAGGCAGTGAGTGGGCATAATGGGGGGACAGTGACGGCCACGACAGCTACTGGGCACAGTGCTAGGGGACAGCACTGTCCCGTCATGCTGGGCAGATGCAGACGCCAGGCATGGCGCTAGCTGGGTGACTGGAAAGGCCGGGCTGAGGGCCGAGGGGCTGGCTGCCCAGCCCACCTGCCCGCCCAACTGTCTGCTCTGGCTCCCCGACTCAGATAGGACTCCAGGGGGGTCGGGGCCACCGGTGTGAATGTCTGCCCAAGGCCTGAGCCTCAATCCCTGGGAGAGAAAGGGATGGCGAGGGGTTCACGTCCTGCCCAGGGCATGGTGGTGCTAGTGGGTAGCTGCGAACATCGGTCAGCGCCCTCAGGACTGACGGATGGGGGCTGAGCCAAGGGGGGCCCAAGAGTGTGGGGACTGGGCCCCTCAGACCCTTCACACCTTGTATGTGGTATCCCTGGGGGCAGATGCCCCTCCCCCCTTTCACTGTCGGGCCCTATACTCACTCAGATGGCAGGCTTGTCATCACCAGCGTGCGCGTGGACTGCAAAAGAGAAGGCAAGAAAACCAGTGAGAAGCACGAGAAACATGCTGCTCACAGTCTCTGCAAAGCCGCATCCCATTGCGAGACACCCAAACTCACACCCCCGAGGCTGTGAGCCTGGCCAGGCAGACACAGGTACCCGGCCCCTCAGGCACGGGCAGGACCCTGGAAGGTGCCGAGCTCAGCCCTCTGCCAGGCTCCCTGCGGGGTCACGTCCTGCCGCTCCAGCTCTGACCTGGCCTTGCAGGCTGTGCCTGCCCATGCCTGGGACCACGTGGGTGTCCCCCAGTCAGGGATGAGGGGCAGGGGGCTGGACGCCGTGGGTCCCACTTGCCCCCTCCAGCCAGCTTCTCTGTGCCTTCCCAGGGACTGCGAGCACTGTGAATGCTCCAGGGACTCAGGTGTCTGCCTTTGGAATAGAAGGTACAGGGACCGGTGATCCTGTTTATACAACAAAAGCAGACGGTTCTGCAGGGAACGAAGACAAACACCACAAACAAAAGGGATTTCCACACGGAGTCTGTGGAGCCTTGGGGCCGAGGCCCTCACTGTCCCCTTCTGTCCCATGTGGCTACATGCTTTCACTCTCTCCTCTGTCCCCCACAGTCGGACATCCTTGATCTCCCCGTTGCTGTCTCCTCTGTCCCCCATGCCTATCGCCCACGCTCACTGCTGAGGTGCTGACCCACTGAGCATGTGCCCATGAGCCAGAGTTAGTATGCAGGGGAGCCTCATCCCGCTGCGATGCGGAGCTGCCGTGAGAGCCGCCCCCCATTGTGACGCTGCTTTCACTCTTCTCAAGCCCCTCAATAACTAATGAGCAGGGACTCATTCTGATCTCATGTTGGAAGGTGGCTGCCGTCCACACCCGGGCACCCGGTGGACGGGAGTGGACAAAGTTCAGTCTCACAGGAAACAGCCCTGCAGAACCCCAGGGACGCCCGGCCGAGGTGCAGTTCTGGTTCTGGGGTGCCAGGCTGCCCAGGCCCGTGGGAGCGTCTGGGGTGGGAAAGGAGCGCTGAGGCTCTGGCCCCTTCCCCATCTCCCTGGCTCTGGCTCAGACCTGTGTCCAGGCAGAGAGGAGCTTGAAGGCACAGGGGGGCGGGGTTTTTTCCCAGACACCTCCCTGAGACCGCCCCCCCCCCCATACCACTCAGCTGTGGGCGGGGGGGATCTTGTTTGCAGATGAGAGTGGATGGCCACGGCCAGCTCGGACATCCCCGGTGGGCCTAGAGGGCTCCCTGCCCAGAGAGCTGCGGGACACAGGCTGTCCATGTGTGGACATACCCCCTCGCTTGGTCCCTGGACTCAGGAGCTCACACCCACCTTAGGGTCTTCCCTGCTCCTCCTTGCTAGCTTGTGAGGGTCTTGCCGGCCCCGGTGTTCCTCCGGGGGCCCCGTGGTGTCAGGCCGTGCTGGGTCACACTGCACACCTGGAACCAAGCAGACGGCAGGCCAGTGACAATCTCACTGGGACACGGATCGCCAACAGGGTGGAGGGAGTCACAAATGCAGAGGAGGGGCTGGGGACTTGAGTACAATGCCTGCTTGGGTATGTGGTACCCAGAGTCCCCAGCCCATACCCTAGCTCCCGCCTCGTGGGCCACAGCCACAGTGTTTGTGGGGTTTGGGGCTTGAACGTGGGTTTGCAAAATTGCCTTCAAGTGAATTTATGGAGCATTGTAAGGAAACTGTCTGTGCAGCCCCTTTACACATCTGTACTCCATGGCGTGTGGAGACTCCTTGTCGGAAAGGAGCTGGGGCAGGGAGTAGGGCTGAGGGACGCCCACCCTCTGAGTCTTTCCCTCTCAATTGCTTTTCATGGGCCTGGTTCCCCCTTGGTCCAGGTGAGAGCCCGGCAGGGTCTTGGTGCCAGTTCTGGTGTCCCTGGGGACACAGCGAGTGGACAGCGAGTGGCTTCCTGCATGCAGTCACCCACCTACAGGCTCTGGTGGTAGACAGTGGTCATCTGGCCTGGCCACTGACCCTGAGATGAGCAGCTCAGCAATTTGAGCACTGGTGGACCCTTGTGCCCTAATTCCATCTGACAATAAGTGATTCCAGTGTCTTAGAATGACCTGCTTCCCCGACAAGGGGATCACATGCTGTTCTGTTCCCCATCACGTGTGCTGACACGGGGTAACTGGCAGGCATCAGCTATGAAAACACCACTTGGACAGTTGGCTGATGGGTGGTGGGAACACCCTCTGCAGGGACAGTTGGCTAACGGGTGACAAGAAGATCCTCTGCAGGACAGTTGGCTAACGGGTGATGAGAACACCCTCTGCAGGACAGTTGGCTAAATGTGATGTGTACACCCACAACACAGTCAGGTAATGGACGACAAAAACATCCTCTGTAGAGATGATTGGCTAAACCGTGACACAACAACCTCTGCAGGGACAGCTAATGGGTGACGGGAACATCCTCTGCAAGGAAAATTGGCTAAAGGGTGAGGGATACACCCAGAACAGTGAGTCAGGTAAGGGGAACACCCTCTGCAGGGATAGTTGGCTAAAGGGTGAGGAGAATACCATCTGCAGGTACAGTCGGCTAACGGGTGACAGGAATATCCTCTGCAGTCAGCTAATAGGTGACAAGAACACCATTTGCAAGGATGGTTGGCTAAAGGGTGATGGGTATACCCATTGCAGCGACAGCCAGTTAACGGGTGATGGGAACACCATTGCAAGAGCAGTTGGCAATGGGTGACAGGAACACCCTCTGCAGTAAGTCAGCTGACGGAAATGCCCTCTACGATGAGTTGGCTGACAGGAACACCCTCTACAGTGACAGGCGACTGATGGGAACACCCTCTGCAGGGACAAGTTCCATAGAGTATCTTGCCAACACCAAAGTCCTGCTAATTGGCAGGTAACGGGAAGGGGCTGTGGTCAGTGAGAGACAGGCACAATGGAGTCAGTTTCTCAGGGTCCCATCTGTGGACACGGGTACACCCAGACCCACACGGCCAAGGGCTGGGGGCAGCAGCAGGTTGGAGGATCCTCCCAGGGAGCGGGCAACACTCCCGGTAAGGCTCTCGTGGGTTCCTGTGCGGGGAGGCGGGCACCCATGGGGCTCATGACCGTGAGCCACTGCAGAGTACAGCGGCAGTGCAGACCAACCTGGCCTCTGGGGGGCACAAGGCTGTCCAGGACACAGCTCCTTCCCTTGGCACACACATGACCCAGAGGACTGGACGACACCCTCAACTCTCTGGGAAGCAGCCTCGGGAGAACACCCAATTGGGCCCCGCAGAGCTGGGACGCAGCAGACACGCCTTGCACGAAGGGGGAGCTTTAATGAAGGCACAGATGGGTGGGAGTGGATGGGGGGGAGACCCCTGCACCTGCACCCACAGAGGGGATACTGTCCAGGCCTCTCAGGCTGGGTGGCTTGTGGGGGGACCGGCTCTGAGTCACTGTGGCCCTGGGGCTCTTCCAGAGGCAGGAGAAATCTGAGGTCTCTAACACGCTCCTCCTCTCCCGCTTCGAGAGGCTTCTGCAGTGGCTGAGTGCCAGAGTGGTCGTGGATGGGGAGTCCAGAAGCTTCTCTGAGAGCCTCTCGTTCAGGTTGTCGGCAGAGAAGTAGTCATCGTAGGCATCCCCGCGGTCAGGAGTGGGGGGCCGAGCCAGGGGGAATAGCTGGATCCGGGGCCCGTGGAGCACCTTGGGGGGCCGGGCCCGCCCTGTGCTGCAGTCCCGACTGGCGGCTGCTGGGGAGGGAGCCCCCTTCTCATCTGGGGTGCCTTTGCCTGGGTCTGCCCACGTTGGTCCTTGCCGAGGGGTGCAGGGACGAAGGGGGGTGGCTGGTGCCATGATCCTCAGGGCCTCACCGCCGTCACTGCCACCCAGGCCTGCACAGATACGTGCGGCAACAGGCTCGTCTGCAAGAGATGGGGGCTCACCAGGGGCAGTACCCACTGCCCCCAGCCCCCCGCCCCAGACCAGACACAGGAGCCAGCAGCACCTCTGGGGCTCAGCTACCCACCCCTCCCCTGCCCAGGACCCCGTGGACAGGCCCTACCGGACCCCAGAAGCATCTCAAGGGTCCCTGGACACGCACTGGGCAGAGCTGGCCCTGCAGGGCTCTGGCAGCGGTGGGGAACCAAGAGCATCCTCCAGTCACAGGCCTGCTGAACCCCAGGCCGCATGACCTGCAGGCACCCCTAGTCTCCGGGGGCAGCCCAGGGGCCTGCGGAGACGCAGACTTGGGGAAAAGCAGGTGGCTGGGGCAGGACCACGGGAACCTGGGTCCCGGAGGAGATGGACAGACCCAGCACTACCACTACCACACCCGTGGGACCCACCGAGCTCGGCCACAACCCAGGGGTCAGTAAGGGCAGACAGGGTTGGGGTGGAGCTGCAGGGTGCACTTTCTCGCTGTGGAAGTGCTTCTCTCGTCAGGAGACCCGACAAGAACCCATGGTGCCTGAGAGTCTGATGGCGCCACGGGAGAGGGGCTCACATACCCGGACACGCAGTGTCGCATGACGGGGCCAGATGGGCTTCTGCACACAGGGCATCTTGGTGGCTGTCACTGCTATCACCGCTGTTGTGGCTGTGAGTCAGCTCGGCTCTCTGCGATGCTGGGACAGACCAGCAGGGTCAAGGAGCGCCCTCGGGCCAGACTCCCACCCCAAGTAGGCGCACAGCACTCACAGGTGGGTGACAGGTTCTCCCGCCTCTCCTTCATCTCCTGCAGCCTCCTCTCCATGGAGTGGTGCTGGCGGCTCACGGCGGTCGTGGGGCTGTAAAGCAGCGCCCCACTGGACTCGAACATGAGAACAGGGTCGTCCTCTGGAATGGGCACAGAACCTTGAGGCTCCAAGAAGCCCCTCACCCCACACAGGCTCCCTCACCTTGCAGGCATGCCCCCACCTCACACAGGGTCGCCCACCTCACACAGGGTCCTCAGGGGGCTCCCACCCCGACACTGCCAGCTACTCCCCATAACCCAGCCACCTCCATCCCCAGGAAGCGGCACTTGGGCCCACAATGCCAGTCAAGGCCATGCGTGGACAGCGGGGGCCCCGGGCTGCCACATTAGGCTGTGCCGCGCATCCCCTGCTCTGCTTGTTCCCGGCTCTGCCCGGAGTGGGAGGGACACCGAGGGTCTCCTGCCCATGGAGCTCTCTGGAAGGCTGCAGCACCCACACGTGTCCACTTGGGAGATACCAAGGCCCCGTGTTAGGCGAGCAGCGGGCACGCATGGGAAAGGAGGACTGTGGGTGCCTCACCCAGCATCGCCTTCTGCCTCTGCAGCTCCTGCACCATCCTCTCCATCTTCTTCCTCAGCCTCTTGTCGCTTTCTGGCGTTTTGGGAGTGAAGTTTTTGGGCTGCATGCACTTACGCTGCACAGACACAAGGAGTTAGGGGGCTACACTGGGAGACGTGGGGGCCTTCCACGGGCATGGCCTCCTGCATTGACTGCCATGGAACCTTCTGGAAGAGGCCAGATGACAGCACGGAGCCCGGGCCAGGCAGGGAGCCCCTGGCAGTGCCTGCACACACTGGCTCCCACGCCCCGACTCCAACCATGTTCAGGTCCCCTCCTGCCTGCACCCACCCCCAACCCACCCAGGGGTCGGGGGAGCCAGCCGCATGTGGCTGGATGGTTACCACCCAGGGTCTCCCATGGGGAGGCAAGGCCGAGTCAGAGGCCCCAAGCACAACTCACCTTCCTCCCTGGCAGGTCGGGGATGCAGCTGTGGGTATTGGCGGCAGGGAACAGGGCCTCGTCCACGCGCTTCCCCACCATCCGGCACCTGCAGGAAGAGCCAGCCATGAGCAATGGCCCGGGCCACACGTGGGAGGGCAGGACAGGCGCAGGGAAAGCCCAGGCGTGGAACTCTGCTCCGTCTCGGGTGCTGGCCAGTGCACCGTGGCCCCCCCAAGCTGCATGTGGCCCACATTCTGTCCAGCCCCAGAGGGCCACGTCGCTGAGGGCAATACGTCAGAGACCAGAACTACTGCTGGTGCGAAGGGTGAGCAGCTGCTGAGCTGCTGCCCTGGCCAGCACCAAGGGGGCGGGACCTAAAGCAGGACCCCCCCACCAGTGGTCACTAAGATGAGCTGCCTGGCTCCCCCTACAGCACAGGGCAGACACTGGGCGGGGACAGTTCTTTCACAGCTTGGCCCTCATCAAGCTGGCCCTTGGAGGGGCTCAGTGGTCCCTAGGAAAGGCACCTGGGTGCTGACCTCTCGCCGGGACAGGCAGCACCTGGGGAAGCAGCTCACCCTCACATGGGCTGGCCACAGACTGCAGGGACTGGCCCTGGTGGTAGGGGTGGGGCAGTCCACTGGGTTCCACGGGGCTATGCCCAGTCTGGAGGATGGAGCAGCAGGGCCTGGAGATGGGGCCGGGGCCATTGATAGGGACCCAGGGCGGCCCGCAGAGACAGGAGCGAGCATCACGGTCCCTGCCCCAGGTCATACCCACTGGTGTCCAGCAGGCCAGCGGCTGCCATCTGGCGCCACCCTGTGGCCATGCATCAGACAGACAGTGGAGGACGGCGGGCACGGGAATCAAGGTGCACGTTTCCGTCTGCAATGAGTCCCCAAAGGCTCCCAGACGGAAAGAAGACTCGACTCAAGACGACACAGTGAGGTCTAAGGCATTGCAAAAACTTCATGACCATAGATAGATGTTAAGTTGTTTGCTGCATGTACAGCAAACCTGCACATGCAGACGTGCAAGACAAAATCAGTTCTCTCATGCCACCAACGAGCAACCTAAGACTGAACAGGGAAAAGGCATCTCCTGGCACCTTCAGTGCCCTGAGCCGCGCTGTGGGTGTGGCCCTAGGAGAACAAAAACCCATAAACCGAAACCGAGAGAACGTCCACACCAGCACCCAAAGAAACAGCAAGTCACCAAGAGAAACGCAGCCCTAAGAACATCAGAACTCAGCCCGGGAAGGTGGGCCAGGATGGAGGCCACAATGCTGGAGGGGGCCCGTGATGGACCCCAGAACCTCCCTGAGCGGTAGCAGGACAGGGAGTCTTGGTGCCCCCCAGAATCACTGGGCTGTTGGGCCAGAGCGCTAGATAAGACAGTGGACAGGTTATTTGTCTTGCACATGGCCAACCCGAGTTTGATCCCTGGCATATCATATGGTCCCAACTTTGCCAGGAGTGACCTGAGCACCACGGGTGTGGCCCCAAACCAACCAAACCATCACCAAGGCAAGCAGTGACCCTCACTCAGACTGACAGAGACGGGAACCGCAGGCATGGCAAGCAGGAACACGCTGCAGTCAGACGGCCAGCTCCCCGACCGCAGAGGGCCAAACACTTGTTCCGTGACCCCAGGGAAAAGGCGAGGGGGCGGTTAGAACCGAGCACCTTGCAAAGGCCCAGCAGGGCCAGGCTGGCGGAGAGGAGAGTGGACAGACAGCCCACAGGAGCCCGCAGGGGGCCCTCGCTCGCTCCCAGTGGCCAGAGTGGGAAGGAGGAGATGGCTCACGTGCTGCCCAGTGAGGGGCCATGCAAAGCCCCGCAGCAACACCGTGGAGGGAGAGACAGCAAGAACCATGACACAGGGAGGACAGAGAGGGGTGGGCGTGTGTCCAATTCCCACAGGCACATGGAAGACAGCAACACGCGAGGCAAGCCTCAGGGGTGAGGTGCGAAACTGCTCCAAACAGTTTATTAAAGGCTCGAAGGCGGGTGTTCGGGCTTCGGAAGTGGGGCGGGGGGGGGAGGGAAGTGAGGTGGACAAGCTGGAGACAGTGTGGTGATAGGCTGAGGGAGTGCAGTGGACGGACTAGGGACAGTGCGCTGGACGGGCTTTAGTGCGGGCTGTGTGCAGGAGGCTCACACCCACCACTGCGTGTCCCAGGAGGAGCCCCGAGCCAGAGTGGGAAGATGGGCAACACTCAGGCAGCCTGGAAGCCGCCCCAGCAGGCCAGGAGCTGCCATGCTGACCCGGCACCTTCCTGGGCACCTCATGACACATGCCAGCCGCCTGTCCAGGCACAAAGGGTCAGGGGCCTTCCAGAATCAGTTCTTGGCCTCACCTGCCACTGCCACGTACCCTCCAGCATCTCAACTCCACAGAGTCAGGGGCTGGTCCACCCTGCCCCCCACTGCCTCCGAACACTTGGGGTACGTGTGGGCAGTGCCATGGATGGGGGCCCGGGCAACCCCAGAGTCCACTTGGCTCCCCACTAAGCCCGTCCTGCCCACCAGCTGTCCCGGGACATCTAGAGGTGCTTCCCACCTGCTTCCCACTCTGCATCGACATTCTCCACCCGAGCAGGCCCGAGCACACGGCTGCCCTTCCTGCAGCCCCTCCCTCACACCTTCTGGACAGCAAAATCCAGAGTGAGCAAGGATGGGTCTCACCCCAAGCTGCAGGCTGCGCCCAGCTCAGCCTCTGTGAAAACCAGTGTGGAGGTTCCTAGAAAGACATGGAGGATTGGGGGCCATGCACTAGGGCAGCTGCCAGAACACCTGCCCGCAAACAGCCAACCAGATCAGATCCCTGCTCTGCAGCCCTGGGCCTGCCAGGAGGGAGCCCAGAGCACAGAGTTAGGAGTCAGCCCCGAGCAGAGCCGGGAATGACTCTGAGCACAGAGCCAGGGGTGAACCCTGAGCACAGAGCCGGGAATCAGCCCCAAGCACAGAGCCAGGAGTGAGCCCTTTGCACCATTGGTTTTGGCCCCAAACCAAGTAAAGACTGCGGGCTGCCCTCCTCAGCACCTGCCCAGCACACACGTGGCTCTGAACAGGCTCACGCACAGTGCTCACTGCAGCTCTGGCTCATCTTGGAAACAACCAGGAACCCAGCAAGGGAAGGATGAAGAAAGGGGGTTAGGGGGACCTATAACCCGGGTGGGCCTGGAGGGGGCAGCTGAGCACTGAGTGAGGAGCACACAGCCTGTCTCTCGGGACGAGGAGGGCCAGAATGCAGTGCGGGAGCAGCAGCCGAGTCGGAGCAGTCGGCCCACACGGCAGGTTCTGACACATGCGGGGGTGGGTCACAGATGGCAGAGTGACTACAGACCACGCCCATTCGAGCAACCAGACCCGGGAGAGGCACTGGTCCCTTCCACAAGACCAGGCCAGCACCCCTGGTGGACACGGGCAGGGCAGGAGGTGATGGAGGCCACGTCCAGGGGCCTGTGGCAAAGCCCCAGTTGGTGACTGGCCCAGAACGGGCAGCACAGGCACCACTCACCTGTCCACCCAGAGCACGGAGACCAGCTTCGCGCCCAGCTGTTGCGCCTTGTCCCAGGTGCTCTGGTAGCCGTCTTTGAAGACCACATGCGTCACCCGCTTGCTGAGCTTCCTGGAAACCTGCAAAGAGAACATATGGAGTCATTGCCGCTCCCTCCTGGGACTCCAGCCATGCATGACACGCCTGGCACCTGCAGGACACGGGTGGGTGCCCGGAGCAACAGTGCGGCGGGGGCGTCTTTGGACAGGCTCGGGCTCAATTCCCACCAAGAGTGAGCCCTGGGCAAGACTCAAGCGAATGAAAGAAACCAATGAAAAGTCAAGCCAGCCACTCGGAGGAGACAAGTCATGACCCCGGTGTCTGGACACAGGTGACTATTTCCTCTTGTCATCTGCAGTTCCAAAAGGACCTTTAAAGAGGGACTGCTCAGAGTCGCAGCAAACAAGAGTGAAGGAAACAAAATGGCCCTGAAACAAGAGGTTCGGCCCTGGACACATGGCGTCCGTTCCCACTTGGCTGCCACCAGCCTGACCCCATTGCCCTGCTGGCGTTCCCAGAGCTCCCCACACGCTCGGACCCGGGCATGGCCTCAGTGGCGATCCCAGCGCAGAGTCTGTTTGCTTCAGGAGCACCGGGGGTCTGAATGCCGAGTTTCTGGAAAGGGGGCATGGGGCGAGTGAGTTCAGGAGGCCCTGGAAGTCACAGATTTCAACACGGCCCAGAGTGGTGAGGCGCGCCGAGGACAGTGTCCACTGCCAGGGGAGGACACCAAGGCTAACAGGTGCTCCCGGGGATGACAGACGCAGCCGCTGCATCACACCAGGGACAGAGCCAGGTCCCAGAAGCACCAGGTGACGGCATTCCAGGAAACAGCACGGTGTGGGTGTGAGCTCGGAAGCCAGGACACAGAGCCAGCCGCTGCCTAGGCAGAAACACGCGCTCCCTCCCAGCCAGCGACAAAGCCATAGCGCTCAGCTCATGAGGAAAGTGCCAGATGCTGGAGCCGGTTACCACAGGGGCCCAGGGCACAGCTGCAGCTGGACATGCTCGGGATGGGCTGCGAGCAGGCAGGAGAGCGTCCTGACTCGGCCCTGTGGGAGCTGTTGAGAGGCGCCACTGCCCCGCGTGGCCGTCCTGCCGTCAAGGCTGAGAGAGGCACTGTAGGGTAACATTGGTTTGTCCTTTCTTCCTTGCTACAGAGAGCTTAGGTTTATCGGTAACACCCATCACAGTGCTCCCGAGTCACTCTCATTCCTCTGTTTATTTGTAGACTCTTCTCTGTGCTCTCCTCCCCTGCCAGTTAATCACCATTTTTCCCTAATCAGATAAGATCAGATCCTTTTAGGACACTGAACTTGTAGTTTAAGTTAAATATTGCTTTTCTCCGTCTTTTGCATAGTTTACCTTAAAGCAATGTGCTTTCTGTATGGACACAGGAAGACAGTTAATACTATGCTTTGTAACTTGGGAATTGACTGACTCTGAATAATATTTACTCCCGGGCATCTGCTTTCTTGACTCAGTTGCTCTCAGTTCCTAGCACCTCAAAAGCAGGGTCCCAAAGAGGAACTGAATGAACCCAAGGCAAGCTGTGAGCTACCCTGGCATTGACATGCGCCAGGCCAAAGCGTCACAATACTCAACTATAAATTGAGGGCATGATCATGGACAAATGCTGTTGTGATCCAAAAGTAAAGTGACGACGAGACTAGGATCTTGCTAGGGTTAAGAAGATTAACCTGGCCTGAGGACTGTGGTACGGTCTACAAACAAACATATATAATATATATATATATATATATATATATGGAATATATAGTGGGATGTCCTCAGGAAGAACCAAACCTTAAGTTTATACCTCTTACTGTGCTCATACAGAATGACATTGCTAGAAATATTAGAAGTAGATTTACTACAACTATTTAAGTGG
>JAOXYA010000021.1:33688359-33701685 GCA_028565675.1 Sorex palustris | reverse complement strand
CAGTAACAACAAAGTCTCCAATGGAGACGTTACTGGGCCCGCTCGAGCAAATCGACGATCAACGGAGGGCCTTTACCCTTTACCCTTTACCATGAGGTACAATTACAGAGTTATAAACTTCTGTGCTTGCATTCCAGTCACACAATGATCGAATACCCATCCCTCCACCAGGGCCCATTCTCCACCACCAATAATCCCAGTATCCCTCCCACCATCACCACCCTATCCCCCCCCACCCCTGCCCCAACCTGACTCTGTGACAGGGCATTCCCTTTTGTTCTATCTCTCCTTTTGGGTGTTGGCCAGAGCCTGTGTCTCGTTGCCTGCAAATAAAGCAGCCTAACAAATATCGGCAGGGGAGAAGGGAAACTCAGCTAACCTCTCTCTCCTCAGTAGAAAGAATCTGGGGGCGTCTCTGGGATTGGCCAGGCCAGTGTGACATTTGGTTTTCTCAGCTCACTGGTTCATGAGGTGTGTGTCCATGAACATATGCAGTGTACATGGACGGGGCTGTTTACCATAGGGAAGCATCTCAGGAGTCTGAGGTCATGAGAGCCATAAGCAAGGACTGTGTGGGTGAGATGGGAGCCCTGAGATAAGAGTGGGTGGGTTCCCCCGGGTGAGGAAGGGGTCCTGGGTGGACCAGACAGCTTTCTAAGTTGACCCGGAAGGTGGTCAGAGAAGAGCCGGGAAGGGAAGGAGCTTGCATTGCCGTCAAGGTGTACCATGCACCATGTCCTGTGCCCAGTTCTCTGGGGACTCTCGGAAACTCCCTGGGCAGAGTGATCCGGATCAAAACTCATGGCCTTGGTTTACCCACACCGTAAGCTAAAGAGGCCAGAGGTGGTGTCATTGCTTAGCAGTGTTTGCTTCACAGACCAGGTGGTGTCACAAGTGTCTGGAAGTCCCCTGGCAAATGTCCTCTTCCTAAGGTCAGGTCACAGGGCCTGAAACCAGGACAGTGGTAGAGCTCGTGAGTGCATGCAAGGAAGAAGCCAGCCCCCAAAGATGGAATAGCTGGGCTGCCTTAGAAAACTCCTCTGTAAAATTCTCTCTCACCTGTGATGCTTCCAGGGATGCTTCAGTGAAGTGCAGGGGCTGGAATGGGTTTGGGTTTGTTCAGTGAGGTCCATCTACTTTCCTTTTCTCATCTAGTTCTCTGTATCCTGCTGTTTCTGCTGTCACACGGCCAAACCAGAGATCTCACACTAATGAGCTCTTCTTCCCGTATAAATTCATGTAACTAAACTCAGGAGGAAAATTTAGAAACTACAGCGGAAATTATGAATAGCTCCACTGGGTAAGAATCAAGTCATACCTACAGGTGAGCAACTATAACAAACACCCATTTTTTTGTTTTATAAGAAACATTCCCTCATAGATTGTTTTTAAGAACCATAAGAAATTATATAAACAATGAGGCCTGAAATGAATTATGGCATCAACTTTAAGCATCTGAGTGAGCTAGAGAAAAGGAGTTGGATGTAATATAGTTCAGCTAATCACCTGGTCCCTTTTGGTGCCCACATGCCAAGTCAATCCCCAGAAGAGCGAGTATGAGTTCCAACAATGCCTAATTAATTTTTGGCTTGTTTATCTTCTCTGTCTTAAGAGGGACAGATTGGTTAAGTGCACACATTTTTTCCTGCTAAATACCTATGCTGTCCTCAATTAAAATTAAAAATGTAGATGAATTTTATTTGATCAAGTGAAGGGCCATATCAGCTGTAGACAGCTATATGTATCCTTATGCATTTTAGATGATGACTTCTCCATGGTGAACATTTGTGAAAACCAATCTCTCCATCCTTTGCGGGAGGAATCCCTAATTTTTATGGTAATATTGAAGTTATGCTCTTAGGAAATTTCCCTTACGTTATAGAGTACTATAAACTGTAGTCACATTAGATCTGTATTTCCCAAGTAGGCTTTCTGGCCCCTGTGCTGGACCACCTGTAATTGACGGACACTCCCTGTTGGTTCTCTTAAAGAAGGTTGATCCCTACAAAGTTGAGTGACTTTTGCTCTAAAAGCGGGGTGATAGGCATGTACGTTTGGGGGCCTGTCTAGGTATTCAGCTCAGCTCTGCTTGATCTTATAGCTGAAATCTCATACATTTTTCGTCTTCCCACCCACCTCCCGGCTCCCAGCCCCAGAGACCCATATTTCTGCTCTTTCTATGAATGGATGCTCTCTTTGTAAATGAAAGGCACTTGAGCCCCACCCCTTCTGGGTTCCAGTCTTTGATCTAGGAATACAGGAAGAATTATTGCCACTTAGATACACGCTCTGTTCCTTAAAGCGCTTCATTTTAGTGCTTACGGAGCAGAACAGAAGCTCTCTGTGTACGGTTTGTCTCCAACCCCCCAAACACCCAAATCGTCGTGATCCTGAAAACGAAGATAGTTTCATAGGCACAGCTCCCTTTGATTTGACAAGTTTATGCACTCACTGTGCAAACTGGGTAATGCCTTACGTGGAACCTAAGAACTCGAAAATCTTTGGGGTGTGTGTGGCTAAGAAGAGCTGAAAAATTGTGGGTCTAGTAACTGCTCAGTGAGAAGAAAGAAAAATCTCTCTCTTAAATTGAATTGTTTGTTCAGTGACAGAAAAAAGTTGCCAGGGATTCTTGGCTTCTCATGGAGCTTGTACACTGAGAGTTAGTTTTATGATCCTGTAGAAATATTTTTTTCTTCTGGAATAGTTACAGGAATGTCAGATTCTCATTATACCCAGATTCTAATTTCTGCACTGAATGTGTTTCAGCTTGGTAAATCAATAAGTACAAACCATACTGAAGATAAGTGGTAGTTAAAATATCCTGTTCCCCAGGAGAGTGTGGGCTTTGGTATCTGCACCCTTGTCTCAATTTGATGTCAGTTTTGTGTAGGTTGAGTTACAAGGTGTATGTGTGTGTGTGTGTGTGTGTGTGTGTGTGTGTGTGGTGAGTGAGGAATAGGGTAGAAAGCAAATTTTACAAGAAGAGATACCACCTTCCAAGTGGATAATTGAAAATTCATGGGGTAAAATGGAAATCAATTTCAACAACAGAAAAGAGGATAATTAAATTATTTGGAAGGTATAACAAAGTTCAGTTGCCTCTGTGAAGAACCAAATTATTTTATTCTATGAATTATCTTTTTTGATGAATGAAATGGCATGATACATTTAAATATCATTACATAACATGCAATTATGCTATTACTAAATAAACTATAGGCCTTATTTCACTTCTGAGGTCTCAAATGTCTGGTTCAGTCTTATGAATGAGGGGCTTTGCTTTCTATCCTTGGGATTTGGTGAACAAAATGTCACACATGAATCCTTTTGACCTCTTTGGAAGGGAATTGTCATTTTTGAGATGCTATTTTGACTTGCATTGCCAGGGGACTTCAGTGGGTTAATGAAATAGTGCGGGTGTGAGGACAGGACATAAACCATGAACAGGGAGAACAGCCTCGGGCGGCACCTGTGCATCTGTCTGTGTCCCTGGGGATCAGCTGAGCGCAGCGGTGAAAACAGACCCTTTCAAAGACTTCCGGACTGCAAGGCACTGTCCTCTGGGGGCCCATAACTACTCGACATCTGCTGGCTTACCACCGCAGCTCTCAGATGGCTCCTAAATTTTGTCAAGGACAGCTTTATGGGGCGGTAAGAGGCTAACCCGAGCGGAAGTCACTCCAACTCAGAAGAACAGCCGAAGTTCACCTCCAAGAACTGGGCCTGACCGGAGAGCAGCGGGCAGTACAGGCTGATGGGGCTACGGGAACGCAGGTGTGTTTCACACAGACTCATGGGAAACATCCATTGCTTCACAGGGGAAATGTTTATTTTTGCAGCTCGGGCAGAGCTGATCCTTCCAGCAGCAGGAATGTCTTGGGAGAGAGGATTGTTCAGTTAAGAAGCTGCTTTTGTAAAGAAAATGTCTGGATGTTAAGGTTGAACATTGGTGCACACTCAGCAACTCCAGTGACAGTGCTCTGTGCTGCACTCACTACCCTTTGCATCAGGGCAGAAGGAAGAGTGATGCTATCAGGGCAGAGATGCTCTCGAATGAGGAAGACAGGCATGGCCGAGAGGGGGACCCTCTGCCTCATTCACAGGCCCTTTAGTGGGGGTGGGTGCATGTGCAGGTTCTCCTCATCACTGCTCAGTGCAGGACTCAAGGGTCAGAGGGGTGCAGCCTCTGACCCGGATGACCACATGAAAGGCCACAGCCATGAAGCTCCCCTTGTGGACAGGAAAAGACCCTGCTGTGTATGGTCCCAGTCTGGGGCACTCAGGTGTCACAGCTTGGGGGATCTTGCTGATACAATTCTTCAGTCGAGCTTTTCACATGAAAGAGAATTTATTTTAAAAAATTACCTATTGATCAGGTTTCCAACACCCTAAAATTGGTTTTAACATCTCCTTTTCTCCCCATTGTGTTTTATTTTATGTTATTTATTTATTTGTTTTTTATTGAATCACCGTGAGATACACAATTGCAAAGTTGTTTATGGTTGGGTTTCAGTCATACAGTATTCCACTACCCGTCCCTCCACCAGTGTGCATTTCCCACCACCAATGTCCCCAGGTTCCCTCCAACCATCCTCACTCCAGCCTATCTCTAAGGGAGGCACTTTCCTTCTCTCTCTCTGTCTCTCTGTTTCTGTTTGTCTCTGTCACTCTGTCACTGTCTCTGTCTCTTTTTTTTTCTTCCTCTCTCTCTCTCTCTCTCTCTCTCTGGGCATTATGGTTTTCAATACAGATACTGAGAGGTTATCATGATTATTCCTTTACCAAATTTCACCCCTCAGTTCTTATCCAGAGGGATCATTTTCAACTATCATTGTCATGGTGGTCCTTTCTCTATCCTACCTGCCCTGCTGGCCAGCACTTGAGGCAGATTCCAACCGTGGACTAATCCTCCTGGCCCTTGTTTCTACTGTTCTTGGGGAGATTTTGTTTCTGCTCATTTGACCTGGCTTTGGGTTTGGCCCAACTAACTAGAAATCTTCTAGATGTAAGAATTCAAACAAGTTTTTTCCCCACACTTTTTTTTTTTTGGAAAGAGGCAAAATTTCTCTATCTTACTGTGAGGGGTAGTTGATTCTAGCAGCAGCTATAAACTGAGAAAGGTAAATTTCAATTTGAGAGTTAATGTAGATCATTCTTATTCTGGTTTTAACAAACACATTTTTTTACATGGTTGAAGATCTTTTTAAAAATTTGTTTTTATTTTATAAGTTAGTTCACAATATTTGATTAAATTTAATATTCAAACTCCAATCCCACCACCATTACACCTTCCCACTACCAAATTCGGGATGTTTCCATCCCAAGCCCCAAGCCCTGTCTCAAAACACAGCCAAAATAATATATTTTGTATTGTCTGTTATGAAGAGCTGCTGAACATGCTTACAAAAAAAGTGTTCTTATAAGAAACAGTGAAAGATTGTTCTATTTTGGCAGGAGCCATTAATACATTCTATAGGACATCACTATCATTTGTTAAAATTTGGGTGATATGAGCTTTGGTATATATATGAAAATATGTATATATGCATATATATTTCCATCTATGATTTGTTGCCTACTGTCTAAACCCCATCAAATATGGTATGGTAATTGTGGAGGGTGGGTAGGGAGTGTCTTATGATGTGTCACATGGCCACAAAGGAATATGTTCACTCATATGTGAGACTCGGCCTGAGCGTGTGGGGAGCGGCCTTGAGTGTGGTGATGGTTGGGTTGTGAGGGGTTTTGGCTGCTAGAGTTGGATCCCTTGGGGTGGGGAGGGCTCTTATCCACTCCCTCTCTGGGGTACCCCGAGTGAAAAAGCCTGGAGCGGAGTCTGGTGGCATTGCCTTATGGGATCTCATGTTATGCTCCCTTCTGGGAGAAGTAGCCATGTGATCTTAACAAACATATTTATTTAAGGATTAAAGCCCCTTTTGAATACTTCGCGCTCTCATTTGGCATACACTCATCTTACATAGCCATTTTTTGGTTTCATCTATATACACACTTAACATATTTTCTGATGACTATAATTTTAAGAAGTTTTATACTAGATAATAATATGGGATTACTAAAATAATTTATTCAATACTGGTGCTCCTTCTTGTGTATTTCAAGTAAATGTGACAAAAATATCTATATGAAGCAATCACCCTTTCCAAAAGTATGCTCTTTGGCATCTTTGTTATCTGTTAATGTGCTTGTAAAATTTGTGTTACTTATTTAAGTCTATCATATTAGCTGTCAACATAATGCTTAATGAAGCAAGTGGTTTTGGTTCAGAGAAAATGAATGTCTGTTCTTTGATTAGGTCTTACTTGAAAATATGCTGATAAAAGCAACTTAGTTATTTTTCAATGGACTAATCTGCTTGTTACCAACTTTTAAAAGAAAATGAGACTCTGTGTATGTAATTGCAAAGGAGGCTATAACTCAGATTCACCTAATTCGAGCTACCCGCTAAAAACCAGCTGGTAAAACAAAAAACAAAAAACAAAAAACAAAAAACAAAAAAAACAGCTGGTGAGAGTCCTTCAGATGGAGAGCATGTCGGAGAGATTCAGGTCCCTACAACATTCACAATGGAGTGAGGTCGGGCCCTCAATGGCTCATTTTTAAATCAGAGTTTTCCTGGATGAATCCCATTTCACACATAAGTATGATGGATGACATCTCCTCCTTCATTGGAAGCTGTGTTCACAGTTCAGTCTTTGGTCACCTGGACCCCACGAGGACAGTCTCCTTTGTGGCCAGTGACTCAGCATTAGGAACTTTTCCAATGACTGAAACTTTCTCTTTTGGGATTCTTCAATAATCCTTGGCTTTACTTAATTGATTTTTGGGCTGTACTCAGGGCTTGCTGGGGGGACCATATACAGAGGCAAAGATTGAAACCAACTTCCCCTCGTGCCAGGTAGGCACCATGCCTGCAGCTCACCTCTGTGACAGGTGAGCACCTTCCCTGCCTTAGTATCTCCCCAGCCCCTGGCATTTTATTTTTGTCCTTGACTAATATGTACATCTATTTGAAAGTGTTTAGTTTTGTTTGTGCCTGGGCTAATCTTACATTGACGTGTGGCTAACACCAATGAGAACAATGACCCTCAAGGGGGAAGTTTAGCTGTCCTGCTGGTGGAAAAAATGTGCAGATTTTCCTTGGCGGGTCCTTGGGGTCACACAGGCCAGGCAGGGGTCCTGGAATTCAGTCTCTAAGCGATGGGGAGATCTCTTGGGGAGGCACAGTACAAAAGGAGATGCAGGGCAGAGGGTGAAAGCCAGCATGATCTGAGCAGTGTGGAGGCACCACTGTGGGGTTCAGGCAGGCTGACGGAAGATGGGGCTCCCATGCTCTGCTGGCCATGCGTCCACTGCCTCTGGGTCTCAAGGACTGGCTCAGCCTGGGCATGAAGTCACCTTGTCATGTACTAGGTGTGTGGTGTTCCAGGAAGGGGGATTCTATGAATGAGGTTCTGAGAAGCAGAATCAACAGAGGGTTATGTGTGTACGCGTGTATCTGTGTTTGCATATGTGTTGTTTTGATCTGTATCTCCCTGTTTATTAGTGATGAAGAGCATGTTTCATGTGCCTTTTGGCCACTTGAATTTCTTCTTTGGGGAAGTTTCTGCTCATTTATTCTCCACATTTTTTGATGTTTTTTTTTCTTGTAAAGTTCTGTCAATGCCTTGTATTGCTTTAATATTGACCCCTTATCAGAAGGGCATTGGGTGAATATCCTTTCCCATTCCACAGACTGTCTTTAAATCCTGGTCACTGTTTCTTTTGAGGTGCAGAAGCTTCTTAGTTTAATGTAGTCCCATTTGTTTATCTTTGTTTCCACTTACTTGGTCAGTGATGTTTCATCTTCGAAGATTCCTTTAGCTTCAGTGTCATGGAGGGTTTTGCCTACATTTATTTCCATGTATCTTGTGGATTCAGGTCTAATGTTGAGGTCTTTAATCTATTTTGATCTAACTTTTGTTCATGATATTGGATAGAGGTCTGAGTTCATATTTCTTGCTCCCTCATCAAATATGAAATAATCATATATTTGAGGGTGTGTGTCAGGATATTCAACTCTATTCCATTGGTCTGCGGGTCTGTCTTTATTCTAATACCATGCTGTTTTAATTACTACTGCTTTGTAGTACAGTTTGAAGTTGGGGAAGGTGATACCTCCCATCTTCTTTTTCCCAAAGATTGCTTTAGCTGTTCTTAGGGGTTTATTGTTCCATATGAATTTCAGGAGTGTTTGATCAATTTCTTTGAAAAAATGTCATAGGTATCCTTCTGGGGACACTCTCTCTCTCTCTTAAAGTCAGCTGATTTGAGCTTTTAACTTCACCTTCAGACTCCTTCTCAGCAGCAAAGAAAGAGCAGGTGAGTAACTAGCTAAGGGCACGTACACCAACCATCTCAGAGAGATGTTTTGCCTGTTTTGCCTCTTTCCATAGGTTTCCTTCCCAAATTCTCTCTGCTGCTAAAGTTCATGAATTTGTTACCCTAGTTCCTGTCTATAGTTGCTTTTCTGAAGAACCTCCTGATCTTTGGCCAATGATCTCCACCCCACTCCTCAATATTTTAGGAACCTGGACGCAAAGAAGGCCTTCAGGGAGACCCCAATAAAAGACTTGGTGATATGAAACTAGATAACCCACATGTGCGGGCACTTCCTGAAGCTTGGAGATACATGAACCGTAGGATTACTGGGGCTTCCCCTAATGAGAGCCTTTCACCCACTTGAGTACACCCCTGTTCTCCTTCTTCACTGGAACTATGACTGATGAGGGCAGATGTGGGCACTGTGGGATGTTTGTCCACTGGCCCTTCTGTGGTTTGTTACTTTTAATTTGTCATGATCTTCAAAGTCCTCAACCTCCTATCTTCACCTACCGGTTTATTTGATTCCTTATTTTACTCAAATAGTCATTGATATCAGTGAAGGTCTTGCGTTCACACTCCCTGACTCTTGGCTTGAAATCTCCTTGGTATGGTGCACATGAGAATTGTTACATGATTGAAATGGAAACTTTGCTTTATTTATAAAATGAGGACAACTCTACCCACTTCCTGAGGTGATGGAGTAGAAAAATCATCATTATAGCAATATTTTTTAACTAGGAGGCACTCTGTAAAAGTGAAGCACTGATGGTCGCACACAGTCGGCTGGTCTGTCAGGGTCCTTCCACAGAGCTCTATGCATTAGGTCCATGCATGATTTAAATGTTATTTAAATTCACCCCACATGTAGACAAACACTGTCTGCTTCCAGAATGGTTTCAGAATGAAGCTCTGACTGCGTTAGGTTTTTGCTTAGAAATCTTCTGAGCCCAGTAACCACAGTTTAAACTATTTATTCATTTAGTTAATAGATTGTTCTGGCATTTCACTCCTCTTGATGCTTGGTCCAATCTGCCCTTTTCCCCTGGACCTTCCGGGACCTTCTTGGATCTTCCTGAACTTTCATGGTCTGGCCAGACCCGAGGGGGCTTGTCCCTCACTCTGCTCTGGGTGCCCCCTTGAGTTTAAGCCACAGTCCAGATGGCATCGGGGTAGTTTTTCCATCACTCACCTCTGCTCTTCATGGAGCAGTTTGTACTTCTAAGAGGGTTTTTTTTAACTTCTGGGAGCAAAGTTTTTGGTAGGAAGCTCTTTGAGGAATCTTAGGGAGGGCGCTCTGCCTGCAAACTCTGCTTCAGTGGGACAGCATCTTCTTTTTAGCCTTTTAATAACATGCTTTCAGTGGTTCTAAGAATTTTGTTATGGACTATTTCATTGCATCAGTGCTTTCCAACTGAGGCCAAATTGATTTGTCTCTCCATCACTTGCCCATCAGTTCTATTAGATGACAAGGCATCCAGACCTTGGAAATGGGCACAGTGCAAATCCCTGGGGCTTCTGAGAGAGCAGGGAAGCCCCATCTGGGTAAAATAGAAAGGTGCATCTTTCCACATACTACATCTTGTGGACCAGGAAACAGAAAGATGAAAAGTTGGAAAATCCCAACAGTTAAAGAGGGTGTCCCATTATTTTTCCAAGGATCAGCTGCCATTGCTTCCACAATACAATATCCAGTTTCCCGGAATGCACATGGGAGGGTGAAGCTTTACCTTTTCTGCAGAAACAATCTGTATTGCCGGCAGATGCAGTGTACAGCAGGTGTGTAGCCTGAGAATGAATTGACAGGGGTTCTCAGTACCGGACTGAGGGGGAAGTGCTCAGGGCCCCCGCCTTGTTTCTCTCTTGAGCTGGGGCCTTCATTCTCCCCATTGTCCTAAGGCCTTGAGCTCACTTGCCTGTGTCCAGCATCTCTGGCTTGTTGGAGGTCTCTGCATGGTCTTATTAACCCCCCGTGGCCACTGCTTTCACAGCCTAGGTGGGCGTTGCATCAGCGGCTCTTTCCTTCTTGAGCTTCCAGGTAGCATCTCAGTTGGGGGGGGGTGGTAAGTGCCACATCTGCCAGTGCATGAGGGGCTTCCTGCACCAAAGGACAGCCAGGAGCTGTAACGTGTCTCTAGAGAAGTCAGGAACAGAGAAAGACTGAGAAAAAGGACAGTTAGGGGAAGTATACGTGTGTGAATGTTCATGCGAATGAATCCACGGAGACACCACAAATATGGTAGGACAGGTGGGGACTCCCAACAGCCTAGGACTAGCATAGAGTGCTACCTGGTCTCAGTGACAAAGAGAATCATGTGGGCATGGCTTGGAAACATGCAGAGACCTGGGAAAGTGCCTCAGTGGGCTGAGCCCTGCTGTGCCTACAGGATGCCTGGGTTTGATCCCCTCAGTACAATGGGGAAGACCCTCAGGCTGGGCCAGGAGTAGCTGCTGAGTACCACTGGGTGTGCTCCTCCACCCTGGTAAAGTCAGAACAGGAAACGAGTCAAACTGAAGCAGAAAGGGGGCATGGCATGAACACAGATATGAATCGTTTGAGAGTTATGAAGACACCTCACCCTTAATCCCCCAAATTTATTTCCATTGTGCTGTCATTTTCCAGTTTTGAGCCTTTTCTCTTGATTCTTGAAGTGCTAAATATCTCTTTGGCACCAAGCACGCCCCGTTTTCCCGAGCACTAGGGCCAGCTGCCTTTGTGTGTCAGCAGGGTGAGACTTAGAAATCGTCATTCCAGAACTGTATCATCCCCATGGACACCCGACCTCTGGGCATTACACATCGAGGAAGAAGCCGAAATAATGACTTGGGAGCTGTTTCCTAAGTTCCAGATTTTAGTACTTTATCATTGGATTGTGCCAATCACTGCTCTTTTGCCACCTGTAGAGTTTCTTAAATAATTGACGAGACAGGCGATGGAGGAATTTATCTTCCTGGCCCATGCTGTCTTCCCTTAAGAGGCCAGTGCAGCTCTCCACCCTCATATGATGCTGAGGTTCCTGCCGGGGATGTGCTCGGTCATTTCTATTATGATCAGGCACTTCATATATTTTAGGGACTGTTCAATATATTCTTGCTTGTTTTCCTCCAAAAAGCCAGCATCTGTGGTCTCCCTCCAAATCAGGGTCCGTGTCTGAACCCTTGAAGTCGATGGGTTAATGAACAAGGTCGGCCCAGGCTGCCCTTGTAGGTCAGAGTAAATATCAGCTGTGAAATATGCAGCTCGAGCACTGGCTAATTCAAACATGTCTGAGCTGTGTTCAGTTCCCAATTCATCACCTGCAATGGGGAAGTTAAAGTGGGTCCAGACACCCTCATTCATCAGCGCTTTCGTCCAGGGGGGCTGGGGGGGCATGTGAATGAGATGTTTGTACCTCAGGCCCATTTTTCTCATGGCATTTCCTGTGGGATAGAACCAAATCAATCTTGTGAGATGCTGCCGAACCAAACCTCACCCCAACTTCTCGGATGGCAGGATGCATTTCAGGGTAGAAAGTATGTTGCCTTTTAAAAAAGTATGTACTTTCAAAAAGTTCATTTCTTCCCACTTAATGGAAGTTGAATAATATAATGGAATTCCACTTATTGATAAACTCTTTTTCTTACCTTAGCACTGTAGCACTGTTGTCCCATTGTTCATCGATTTGCTCAAGCGGGCACCAGTAACGTCTCCATTGTGAGACTTGTTTTCACTGTTTTTGGTATATAGAATATGCCATGGGGAGCTTGCCAGACTCTGCCGTGTGAGTAGGCTCTTTGAGAGGGACAGAGAAATCGAATTCGGGTCAGCCACACACAAGGCATACACCCTACCCACTGTGCTATCGCTCCAGTACTTTTCTTGCCTTATCATTGAATGTTTGTTTTTGTCTTCTCATTACATTCATTACTCTGAAGATATTAGTTCTGTAACTATGAGTGTCAAACGCTTTCCCCCGTGGTGGGGGTATAGGGTGGATCCAGCACACGCTGTGGGACCTTTGACTTCTGCCTCTGTAGGCAGGAGGGGATCGTGGGCTTCGGGGTTTCCTCTGGTGAAAGAATCAGAGTAGACCCATAGAGTCTGCCCCAGTTCCAGCTGCCACTGGTGACTCTGGTCCCTAACAAAGAGTTTCTGTAGCTCTCGTAATACCTTGTGCAAGCGGGGGGATGCAGGAGCATCTTATGAAGAGTGCCTTGGCATTTCCTGAATGATTGAGGCATCTTGGGGCTAATGAACCAACTTCTCATGGGTACAAGGCGGGGTCCTGTTGTGAGGAAGATCAGCCCAGAGCTGTTGGTCTGACCCCTTTCCCCTCTGGAGGAGAATAGGCTGGAAACGGAATTGGTGACTGATTACTCCTATATAATAAAGCCTCCATAACAATTCTTAAAGCATAAAGCTCTAGAGGTGGATGGGTAGTGGGGGCAGATGGGTGGGTGAACGAGATCAATGCTATCTCTTTCCAACATCGGCCATGCTATACAGAAAAAAATCATTTCACTTCTTTGATTCTCCTTCTATATCCTAAGAATAGCAGTGCACTGTAGCACTGTCCTCCTGTTGTTCATGGATTTGCTCGAGCTGGCACCAGTAATGTCTCACAACAAATTCTGAGACTTGTTGTTACTTTTTTGGGTATATTAAATACATCACGGGTAGCTTGCCAGGTCTTGCTGTGCAGGCGAGATACTCTCGGTAGCTTGCCGCGCTCTCCTAGAGAGGTGGAGGAAAGCTTAAGAATAAATGTTTTTAAAAAGTATTTTTTAGAACCTAATGAGAAGACCTCTGAACTGTTTTGTACACGCAAACACATATATATACTCACATAAAACTTACATATCTGCATGTATTATACATGCTAAGTAAAGTAAAAGTAAAGGCCCTCCCGTTGATCATCGATTTGCTCGAGCGGGCCCATTGGAGACTTTGTTGTTACTGTGTCTGGC
>JAOXYA010000021.1:33667472-33681266 GCA_028565675.1 Sorex palustris | reverse complement strand
TTGAAACTCAAGCACAAAAATTTGTAAGTCTACAACTGTACCTCATGGTGTCTCACTAATAAAAATTTAAAAAAAAAGAAAAAAGAATTAAAAAATTAAATAAGAAAAAAATTTTGCTTCTCTTTCTCTCTCTTTAGTAGTTAGGAATATCTGTTTTTCCCAGCAACTGTTTCATTTATTTATTTACTTAATTTGGGGGGAGCGCACTTGACCGTGCTCAGGCTTACTCCTGGCTCTGTGCTCGGAATCGATCGTGGAGGGTGTAGGACCCATGTGAGTGCTGGGATCTGGCCAGCTGGCTGCAGAGTCCCCTGCTGTCCTATCATCCTGGCACCTCTGTTTTGCTCCTGATGCTGTTTCTCCCTCAGATCTAGAAATCATTTGCTTTTTGTCTGCTGGAGGTGGGTGAGCCTTGGCACACCGTCCAGGTGTTTGGGCTCCCTCTTCCTGAGTGACCAGGGTCTCTCCCCTGTGCGCTGGGCTTGCCCTGGGCAGCCATGTGCTTTCACGTGCCTGACCCTGAACTCTCCAGCCTGAGACCCTCTTTTCCTGCCTTCTGCCTGCGTCTCTCCCTGTTGCTTCTCTCACTCTTCGGAACATGCAGGGCCATCTGCAGCCTGCTGGTCTCTGCCAGGGTGGCCGTTGTCCTTCCTGGCTGGCCTTGCCGATGGCTAGAGTGGCTTTCAGCATTGACTCTGCATGCCTCATAAATTCTGCTTGGATGCCAGAGAGGGCGGATTCGTGTTATTAGGGACTGTTAGATCGTATCCTGTTGTCCACATAGGTCATTGACATTCCTGCAAACAGAACATCATTTTCTCGGGCTATGTCCGGGGAAGCCTTTGGCGATGCTGCCTGATCCTCTGCCCAGTGTATGAAGACCCTTCCTGAGCCGTATTCTGGGCACGTGTGACTTCTAGGCAGCGTTCAGCCCAATCATGCGTAGAGGCTCACGGTCGCCCCCGCCATGGGGACTTTCTTCCTGAATGCGCACATCACACGGTGCCTGGGGTTGTCGGGGGTCGCACCCTGCTCTGATGAGACTCCCGCACAAGCCTGATCATCCATCCAACTTCCAAACAGCCCCATGCCAGTGGGCTCGGGGCAGTGTCCCCTGTGCGTGTCTTTTTCCTGGAGATGTCCATCATTCATCAGTGTCCAGGGGATGTCAGCTCTTGGTTTGCGAGTGGACAATAACAGGTGGAGAAACCTGGTCCTGCTGCTGTCCCTACTGGCGTGGACATGTTACTGGTGTCATCTCGCTGTCAGGAGCCTGGGTTTCGGGAGGGACCCGTTGGTGAGTGCTCTGTCCTCTTCTTCCAGTCATGGTCTGCTGGCCTCCTGCTTCAAGTGTTCATGGCCAGTGGAAAGGACCTTCCGGTTCTGCAAACTGGCAACTACTCATCTCTTCCTCTTCCCTCCTTTTCTTCCTCTTCCTCTTGACTTCCAATGTATGTGTGTGCATGTGTGTGTGCCCTGCGTGTGTGCTTTGTGTGTGTGCTGTGCTGTGTATGTATGTTTGTGTATGTGCTGTGTGTATGTATGTATATGTGTGCATGTGTGCATTTGTGTCTGAAGTGTGTATGTGTGTGTACTGTGTGTGCTATGTGTATGTGTGTGTGCTGTGTGTATATGTGTGTATTTGCTGCGTGTGTATGTGTGTTCGGTGGGTGTGTATATGTGTGTGCGCTATGTGTATATATGTATGTTTGTGTGGGGGCTGTGTGTATGTGTGTGCTGTGTGTATATGTGTGCATGTGTGCTATTTGTGTATATTTGTGTGTGCTGTGTGTATATATGTGTGTATAGGTGTGTGCATGTGTGTGCTGTGTGTATATGTGCATATGTGTGTGCTGTGTGTATATGTATGTGCATGTGTGTGTGCTGTGTGTATATGTATGTTTATGTTTGTGCTGTGTGTGCTATGTGTGTGCTGTGTGCGTGTGTGTATATATGTTTGTGTGTTGTGTGTATATACGTGTGTTTGTGTGTGTATGTGTTGTATGCTGTGCCGTGGGACATTTTGGGGCACTTTGAGATGTGGCTGCCAGAGAATGTGGCCTGTTCCAGTCCTGGGTGTAGACCTGCTCTGTTTGCTGCCCTGGGAGCTAGAGAACGCTGTAGTCACACCATCAGATTGTCACCGTGGGGAGCATGTCTTGGATCTTCCAGTGACTCTGCCTTTGACCTTAACTGCTATGAACTGCAAAATCACAGAGACGTTTCTGATTGTGTTACAGGCATGTCCTGCTCCAGCCCTTCCCTTTCCTAGCTCTAAGCAGCCAAGCTCACCAGCCTTGCTGGCTCTTCTCCCGGAGTCTCTGCTCTGAGGCCCAGGTCTGTGCCTGGCCCAGCCTCCCGTGTCCCTCGTCCCTCCAAGTCCAGAGGTGCCGCTCCACCCAGCCCCCTCCCGCTTCTCTGACCCTGCCCAGCTCTAGCCTTTCCCTCGGAACAAGCTCCAGGCCACCGGGGCCCTGATGTGGGCCAGGAAAGGCCCCACAGCAGATGTGTCCGTGCACGTGCTCATGTAGGGGGGGCCTGTGTACATGCCGGTGGGTGCGGCATCTTTCCTTTCTCAGCCCCTTCGCCTGCACTCAGATGGTTTATGATGTGTAAAGACTGTTCTCACGCACCTCTGCCTGTGCTCTGAGCTTTCTCTCCCAGCACACGCTGCCCCCCCTCCCCCCCCGCACCTTGCTCCCTCCCGGTCCAGCTTGTGGCTGGGTGGTATGATTATTCCTCCTCCCTCTCCCCGCTCACCCTTCTCTTCCTCTCCTCTTTCCTCTTTTCCTTCTCCCCCTCCATGAGGTGCCCGCCCCTTCTTGGGCTGTATTTTTCCTTTTCCATATCTTTCATTTTCATTCTACTAATTTCTTCCTTGGCAGAAATGGTCGAGCTTGATGGTGTTGGTTTTTTTTTCCCTCTCTTCTTGAGCTTTGGGCCTCATTTCCCAGCAAAGCCCAGGCCAGAGCGAGACGTTTTCCAGCGCTGCACGTCGTTGGATTCCTTGGTGGGGCTCTGTGTGGGAATTTGGACGGACACACACCTGGAGCCCAGGGGAGTCTGCTCCTGTCCTCACTGCTTCTTGTGGGTACTCCGCTAGTCATGTGACCCTTCCTCAGAGTTTTTTCATCTCTGCTGCTTTTGGAACAGTTACCCCAGTGACTGCATTCCTTAGTGACCACTGCCCAGGACTCACAGCTCCTGTGTCCTCTTGTCCATGTTCACCATACATCCCGGGGCTGACCATGACAGGCGATTTCATGCTCATTTGGGTGTGTGGGTGCCGTATGGTTGGATAATGTCTCACAGGGCTCTGATTGTGCTTCACTGAGACCAGCCACCACTGTGATGGGGATAGTTTTAGGTCTTATCTATTATCATATTAGAGGACATTATAAATGAGGATTCCTCCATTAGCAAAGAATAGAACTCTTAGGGTAGATTTGTATAGTATCAGTGATAGTTTACTCAAAGTGATTTGAGAAAAGTTTTTCTTTTTAGATGAAATCAGGATGGACATGCACAGAAATAAGTATAAGTGGTTGAAGGATATTGTGTATAATATGTATATACATATATAATGCAAACATTATATCTATGTGTATGACATGTCTCATAGTAACATTCTATTTCAGTATATTAAATACTTGTGCTGTGACAAACACATTTGTGCCCTGGAACGTTCATAGATTCTAAACGAAGGCAGATATTTTAAGGCTCAGATTGATGATGCTGAACTATTTAGATTCAACATTTAAATTCAGATTTCAGTACCAACGATGGAATTATAGGTTGCTGTCTAATTTTGTGTTTGGCAGCATTTGTCTTTCTTGGTATTAACTGGGATTAGAAGCTCACAAAACAGGATTATAACTTTGTTCTATCCCAAGCATGGTTAGATTATTTTTCACGGGTTCTGTGCAAATGTAAGCTCTCATTTTCTAGCAGTCACTGAAAACCCATAAGAGAGCCTGGGCAAGGTGCCGTGGCTGTCATTTAAGAGCTGGTCACACTGTGCTCAGGTAAATGAACCAGTGGGTTAGTGAGTCCTTTCCCAAACTCTCACCTGAAAACTCACATGCTGGAACCCAGAGCTCGTCAGCCAGAGAAGGTGCTTGTTCTGGGGGCAGAGCACAGCAGCAGGGAATCAGGCATGATCTTCCAACCTTTTATTGTCTTGGACCCTTTTTCTCATTTTGCAGAAAGTTTCCAGACTGTCTTCCACAAACCACTCAGGGTCAACGCCACGTTTAGGATAGAAGAAGTTGTGTTCTGCAACATTTGTCTTCTTTGGTATTAACAGGGATTAGAAGCTCACAAAACAGGATTATAACTTTGTTCTATCCCAAGCATACTTAGATTATTTTTCATGGGTCCTGTGCTGCGTGCCCACATGCAGGTGTCCATGTGTGAAGCCCGAGAGCAATTTGAAACCACACCTGAAGGAATGAAAGCAGCTTGCCTTCAAGATTGCATGCTAAACTATTCCACAGGTGGAGGTGGGCACAGTGCCCTGGATAGGAGTAGCTGAGGCTTCTAGAAAGTTCTGGGACATTCCGGGCATTTTGGTCTCTCAGTCAGGCCTGCAGGGAGGGGGTTTGGCTCAAGAAGCTTCTCCAGGATCCTTAGGAGTCGGTGTGAGATGGGGTTGTCCATGTGCAGCTGAGTCTTTCAGTGTCTCCAGTGTCCACTTGCATGCACCTGCCACGGAGGCAGTTGGGGGATGAAGGGGAACTGGGGACCTTAGAGGGGGAAATGGACACTGGTGATATGAGGGTGAAACTGATGCCATGGCAAGCTGCAGGTAACATTAAGTCTCAACTAGGCCTCAGTTTCTGTTTCCCTGACGCAGGACTTGCAGTTTCTGGTAATCTCTCCAGTTGAGTAATTTGCCAAGATAAGGAATGGCCAGTCATGAGGGGTCACTGTACCCTCCTTAGAAACTGTTACTAACCATTGGCTAATTGCTGACCACCATTGTAATAGGACCAATGCTAAAAATAGACCAGCATATAAATTGCTTCTTAACTATGAACCCTATATAAACTGCTTGTGATTTGGGGTTGGGGTCCTTGTCAAGACTCCACTGTGTTGGATGAGATTTGGTCCCTACCTCGAGCTAGCAATAAGGTTCCTTTGCTTTTGCACTATCGTGTGTGGACTTGTTCTCTCTGAGACTGGGGACTTGAAACTTGGGCACAACAGTGAAGGGATTCATGCTGAAACCCAGCCCTGAATAACTTTGTAATCCACGGTTGACTAAAGTAAAAGAAAAATTTTAAAGAGCAGTGAGTTTTGCTCTAGACTTCCCTGGGCTTTGTGGAAACGCAGTTAGCACATGCATGAAGATCATCAGCATCGTGGCACCTCTCCTCTCCCGGTGTGGCCCACGCTGTGGCTTCCTTCTCGGTGGAATAAAGCACACTGCGTCCTGTGGACATGCAGAGACCTTTCAGCGCGAGGCCTGTGGTGGCCCGGGGCAAGGAGCAGGGTGTGGAGGGTGAGCCCGGCCCAGGATGTCTGGTTTGCTGGAATCGCTGCAGTGCTTCCCAGGCCCAAACCAGATTCCGAGACAAAGGCCGAGGTGAGGCCCATGTGAGCCAGAACCTTTAGGCCCCAGGGTGCCCGTGAAGTCGGGGTCTGGCTCTGGGGTGAGCGGAGGGACACCAGGGCTTCTCACCGGCTGGTGTAGTCTTGCTGCCTGGACTGTGTTGTCAGCGAGAAAGCCGTGACTGGCCTCATGGCCTGGGAGGACATGGGGTTCCTGCATGGAGACATGCGCCTCCAAGCTTCTGGGAGCCTTTAATTCTATCCACGGGCCCTTCCCGCTGCCCAAAGGTGTCCCTGAGGGACAGCTCAGGGGCCTGTGAGGATGCCGGTCAGGGTCCTATATGCATGGAAAGTACGTGCCCATGTTTTTGTTTTCATCCACCAGTTCTTTGTGGCATTCTGTTGGGGGGCCTTCTTCATTGTTCTTACTCTCCATGTGCTGGAAAGGGTGAAAAAATAAATGATTCCTTTAAAAAAAATCTGTGGTAACAGGAATGGAATTCAGGCCTCATGTGTGATGGATAAGTACTCAGCACCAAGCCCCACCCTGGTCTCGTCTGCATTGTGTATGCACTAAGTTGGGGTAATGTTTTTTTGTTTTTGTTTTTTGGGTCACACCCAGTGATGCTCAGGGGTTACTCCTGGCTCTGCATTTAGGAATTACTCCTGGTGGTGCTTCGGGGACCACATGGATTGCCGGACCCAGGATGACCATATGAAAGGCAAATGCCCTACCCGCTATACTATCGCTTCGGCCTGGGGTGATTTTCAAACTTTAAAAATATTACTGTTTCCAAGACCTGGCTAAATTACTCCCAGCCCTCTCTTTCAAAATAGTTTTGTATTTAGATATCAGAATAATTTAGAATAGTTCCATGAGCACTATAGTTCTGAAACTAGTTGAAACAATAAAATAAATTAAGTACCGTGTGTGTGTGTGGGGGGGGTGGTGGAGCACAGCAGAGCAGTAGGGCGTTTGCCTTGCATGCGGCCTGCCCAGCCCAGCCCAGCCGAGCTGGGTTCGATTCCTCCACCCCTCTTAGAGAGCCCTGCAAAGCCTGGCAAGCTACCCATGACATATTCGATATGTCAAACACAGTAACAACAAGTCTCACAATAGAGATGTTACTGGGCCTGCTCGAGCAAATCGATGAACAATGGTAGGACAGTGACAGTGACAGTGACTGTGTGTGTGAAAGTCAGGGTGCGTGTGTTTGTGAGTGTTTGAGTGTATGTGAGTGTGTGTGAGTCTGTGAACATCTGCGAGTGTGTGCATATGTGTGTATGTGTGTGCTTGCAAATATTTGTGCATGTGTGTGTATTTTCATGTGTGTGTATGTATGTGTGCCTTCAAGCACACATTTTTGTGTGGTTGCACACAAGCACTTTCGCAAACACATTCTGAAGATGGAGTTGAGATGAAATCTGGAATCCCGGAGCGAGGTGAAGAATTGTTTTAAAAGTCAAATTTGGCTCTTGAAACAAAAGGTACCAGGCAGACTGTTCCTTCTGGGGAATGAGAGCTTTGGAGCATCTTGAGAATTTGATCATTTTGGGGTGGAACAGCATGTTCCAATTGCTTCCAAGCAAAGCAGGATGAAAATGCAGAGTTGGACCGCTGGGAACGACAAACTCTTTCTGTCTGGCACACTAAAGCCTCAGAGAAGGCGGGGCCGGCCCTCGGGGAAATCCCGGCCGGGATACCGTGCTGAGCTGGGAGCAGCAGACGGCTGGATTTCACTCTGTTTTTATTTTTGACTCTGAAGGATGGAAGTCTCATTTGATTTTACCCTACTGGGGCACTGAGAGACCTCCTAGCCTGGTCCCCTGGCAAAACGCAAAATGAGTGTGAAATAGCCTGGTAGAGTCGAGTTGATTGTTTTGGAGAGGGAAAAAAAAATAGAAATCTCATTGACTTCACAGGGAATTATCTCATAAAGGAAAAGTAGAATAAATCTACTTTAATGTGCACTCAGGTTCGCCAGCAGTCCTCCTTCCAATTTCTCCCGTTACAGGTGCCCTCTGCAGATCTGCAGCTCCCTTTCTGGTTTCTTCTGTTAAAGGTGCCCCTGTGCCCTCCCCACACCTGGCAGGAACCGCAGATGAGCTACACAGAGCCGCCTCCACGTGGAGGGTTCTGAAAGTGTTGGGTGAACGGCCCCAAATGTCAAGAACCTTTTAGTTCATCTGTGTAAAAGAAGTGTTTTTCTCTGTTGACTGTCTCACAATTGCTCTAAGCTAGATTTCATTAGTGAGATGTGCAGGGCAGAATGAAAGAAGAAACTCAGCCTTGCCGGAAGTGTGAAGGAGTGTGCTGTGGGGCTACCCTTTCTGAGCCAGGCTGATGTGCAGTTGGAGGGAGCTGGCCGGGCTCGAGTTGCCCATAGAGGGCTCTCTCCAGGGGACAACAAGACCTGAGAAATGGAAACAACCCCGGAAATGAACACACATTTTCATCACTAATTGCTGTCATCAAGACAGGGCTTATAACTAGCTTTGGCAAAGCAGAAACAGGAATGATAAATTGATGAATCATCTACTAAGACATGGAAGTACTTTCACCACTTAAACTTTATAAACCTGGCTGGAGTGATAGTACCTGGGATAGAGCGCTTGCCTTGCATGCAGCTGGGTCTGATATCCAATACTGCCCCTCCATTCCTGAGTGTAGGGCCAGGAAGAAGTCCTGAGCAATGCTGGGGGTGGCCCCAAAACAAACCAAGAAGAAAGAAAAAGCTCTGTAGATCTATCTCTAACCTTACATCTGGCCTTACATATGGTTAATGGCCATTTTCCTGTTTTCTTTGATTTTTTTTAATAAACAAGTAGAGGGTTTTAGAGTTTGATAAAGCACGTGGGGCAAATATCCAGGAAGATGCCTATGACACTGATAGGAGAGATGCAGAATCCTACAAGGTAGAGAGTTGTGGCTCCTACAGTTGCGACCAAAGCCAGGGCACAAGGAAAAAACAAGTGAGGATCGGCCAGGCCTCTGGGGAGCATCAGAGTCCAGCAAACTGACCATTCTCCAAGACCACAGAATCCCAGGAGGGAGGGAAGGTATCAAGGAGCTTTGTGCAGAAAAGAAAACTGCCCTGCCATGCAAAATGAACCACCAAGAAGGAAGAACCCCATCCTCAGCTCCACAACAAACCATGCAGTCCCTGAGCCAGATTCTAGCCTGTGCCTTGGGCAGCGCTTCTTTGCTGGGGGAGTCTATGGGCGTGAGGCCCAGGAAGATCCTGGTGGGAGCAGGCAGAAGGGCAGGGAGGAGGGGTGGTGAGGAGGCATGCAGGGAAGGGGCCCTAGCTGAGATCTACCACTGCTTAGAGCAGAAAATAGAGCCCATGTGTTTTCTTTGGTCACAAATTTCTGATTCTCTCAACTGCAAGTGTCATACAGAAGCAAGCAAGGCAGATGACAGGTGTCCTGTGCAGTCAATACAAGCATGGCTGGTGGTGGGGGTGACTGGGAAGAGTTTGGGTAGAAACAAATGGACTTGGGGGTCTGAGTGAATATTTGAATAAATGCATATATTTATTAAATCACTTAGTGACGGCATAACGCACTAAGCGGAGAAATCACGATGCAGTGTTGTTCCGTCTACTGATGGACCACGCTCACCCCCTCAGACTTTATTTAGTCGTTCCTTGGTGCCACACAGACCACCAAGTACTCTCTGGGTACCGAGTCATTTGATTGGAATATTTCACGAGGTGAGAAAGTATTTAAATTATTTTGATTTTTTAGATAAAGGTGCTGGGTGGACTGTCACATCTGAAACATCTGGAGCCAAGGGGGTTCTGAGCCAAAGCTCACTCCTTTAACGGAGGAGGTGGGGTCTCACCAGGCAGTGCTCAGAGTTACTCCTGGCTCTGTGCTCAGGGGTTACTTCCAGTGCTTGGGGCACCCACTGGGGTGTCAGGAGTTGGACTGGAGCTGGCCCCTTAGAAGCCACGCTCCATGCCCACTGCCCGATCTCTCTAGCCCCAAAGCTCATTCTTCAGTCTCCATGCTTTCCATACCTGAGAAGCTCCTCTCCTCATTATTTTTTTGAACGTTGACTATGACCCACTCATCCTGATTGTTTTGGTGTTGTTTGTCTTTTTCATTTTGGTGGTACTCAGGGTTCACTTCTGTTGGAACTCGGGGACTGCATGGGGCACTGGCCATCGAACCTTGGCTAGCTGTGTGCAAGGCGGCCACTTGACCTGCTGTGCTATCTCTCTGACCCCTAAACCTGATTTTTAAAAACTTTTTTATGTAAGAGTATTGCTATTTATTCAGCCACTGATTAGCTGATTGCATTGTGCATGAACTCCACCTTACTTTTTTTTCATTTTTTATACTTTTATATCAGGGCCTTTTTTACTTTTATTTATTGAATCACCGTGAGAGCAGTTACAAAGCTTTTGGGTCTAAGTTTCAGTCATACAATGAAACACTCATACCTTCACCAGTGCCCATTCTCCACCCCCAACAACCCCAGCATACCCCCATCCCACACCCTCCCCCTACCAATGGGGCAGATGATTTCCACATTACTCTCTCTCTACTTTGATCACATTCAATATTTTGACACCAGAACACCATTGTTATTTGAGATTTTACTCCAGGACTCAGATCTGCTGAAAAGGCAACAGTAGACAATTTGTTTTCTATTGCTGGTTATGGATAACACGATGTTGCGTGGCTGCAGTCGTAGCCGTGCGATTTTGAAATTCCAAAATTTTAACACTTAAATCTGGAGGGATTTCTGCCAAAACCTACTGGGTTCCAAGATTTGCTCCTGAGTCTCTGGGATCATGGCTGTTAAGCAGCTTGATCAGGAGCCAGAAAAGCTGTTCATGGGTGAAGACTTGGGGTCGTTGGGGTGGGGAGGACAGGACCGACTCCACCCCCAACCCATGAGGCCCAAAATGTCTCATCACTGCAGGCCCAAACCTGACTGTCCAGTGGCCTCTGGAGGATTGCGGCCACCGGATCGCCAGGGGGAACAGGACAAGGCACGAAACCTATTCCCACCTGGGTTGGCCCAGCACTGGTAACCTACTGCAGGGACTGGATGCATTTCTGCCAAAAGCTGTTGGGTTTCGAGATTTGTTTCTGAGTCTCTGGGATAATAGCTATTAAGCAGTTCAATCAGGAACCAGAGAGACCATGCTTCCAATTATATAGCTGGGCCAGAGGTGGTTTGTGGGTGTGTTTCCCACATACCTAACTTTTGACAGTTTACTTTCTTGGTAAATTTTGCCCCAAGTTTTCGTGGTCTGGCCAAAGGCACAGCAGCAATTTTGGGGTATCTGGAAGTATGAAGGCGCCATCACGCTGCTGATGCACTCGCCTTACAGGTACAGATTGACCTGCTGGCGGCACCATACCCCCTAAACCTGATTTTTAAGGTTAAATAACATCCCATATATCATGGTATCTTACTGGGAATGTAAATTTTAAAGGAGAACAGCATGTCCACTGATGGTCATCCAGAGTCCATATCCTGATGTCTGATGTTGAAATGTACACAGAGGTACTCAGCGTTAAAATTAGTGTTTGGGCTTTCTTGGAATGAATCCCTAAGAGTGGATCTCTGGGTTGGGTGATAATTATGCTTTAAACGTTTGAGGAACAGTGTTCTGTTTGCCAGAGTGGTTGTGGCACCTCCATTTTCTCTACTGGTGCTCCAGGGCTCCGCTGTTCACCTCCTTGCCACAATCCGTGGACTTCATTTTTGTGACAGTGGCCACCCTCACTGGGTGAGGTGGTAACTCTTTGTGACTTTCGCTGCCTTCCTGATTTGATTCACTTCTTTTCACATATTTGGTGTGTGGATATGACTTTATTCTTGTTATGTGGATGTGATCTTGCAGTGCTGCATCATGGAACTCACATAGTGCATCCCAGCAGGGCAGCTGTGTTGGTAGCTTGAGCTCACTGGGATTCTGCCTTGGTTTGGTTTTCTGTGCTCACAAGGTATAAAACCTGATGTTGGCAAACCTGATTTCCTGAGAGGAGTCGAGTCGCCCATCTGCGTCTGGCCATGATCGCCTGATGCTAGGGACATCCGCCCCATGCGGGGGGTGGGGTATTATCATCTCAGCTCTGTGATGCTAGGAACACCCACCTGTTCAGCGCGTCATGTCTTGCTTTCCGCTCCATGATGATCAGGACACCTACCTGTGTGGTATGTCATCCCTTGCTCTCAGCTCCATGATGATAAGTGCACTCACGTGTGTGGTGCGTCATCAAATATTCTCAGCTCTGTGATAATCAGGACACCCACCTGTGTGGCACGTCATCCCTTACTCTCAGCTCCGCAATGATAAGGGCACCCACCTGTGTGGTGCGTCATTCCTTGCTCTCAGCTCTGTGATGATAAGGGCACTCACATGTGTGGTGCGTCATCAAATATTCTCAGCTCTGTGATGATAAGGACACCTACCTGTGTGGTACTTCATCCCCTACTATCAGCTCCGTGATGTTAAAGGCTCCCACCTGTGTGGTGCGTCATTCCTTGCTCTCAGCTCCGTGATGATAAGGGCACTCATGTGTGTGGTTCGTCATCTCTTGCTCTCAGCTCCGTGATGATCAGGACACCTACCTGTGTGGTTTGTCATCTCTTGCCCTCAGCTCCATGATGATCAGGACACCAACCTGTGTGGTGCGCGTCATACTTGCTCTCAGCTCTGTCCCTGCTTTATGGCTGTCCCTGGGTATCTTTGCTTTTCCCTATGGGCTCTGGGGTGGCTACCCTGGAACTCAGGACTCTCCCCAGTGCCCTTTGCCGTTTTTCCTTGTCCCACCGACAGGCCAGTGCAGCTCCTTGAGTTCAGGTGTGTCCAGGTCCAGCTTCAGTTCACTCTCTGCTCACCCGATTCCTTCTCTGCTTCCCAGGAGCTGAGTGTCCGGTTCTCGATTTTCTTCACCCTCTGTCACCGCCAACAGCATTACTTGGCTGTGTTTTAGAATTTTATTTGTGATATTTCAGATTCCAAAGTGTTAGTATGGGAAATTAATCATGAAGTTATAAATGTCATAGACCATTGGGGTTTTACTCCAAAATAATGAAAATATAGAAATTTTTGAGTGCTATCCAGAAATGGAGTTTTATTCTAGTTGTGCTATCGAAGGTAAAATATATACTTTGCTTTATCCCTAATATCATCTCCATCATGTTAGTGCTTTTTTCTTTTGATATGAATGGAAAAGACTAAAAACAGAAAAAAATTAGTGGGAAGCAGAGATTATGCAAGGAAAAAAAGAATAAAATATTTCCCTTTTGTTGTTTCTTAGAGGGATGCTGCTGGTGATTTAGTTTAAAAAGTAAGTAAGTAAGTGTGTGTGTGTGTGTGTTAATTGCAACATTTTTCCATTTTACTTTGTCAATTTAATTACAAATACACTTCAGTTTCAGTAAATTATACCAACATATAAAGTCATATATGAGAGCTTGGGAAACTAATGTCAGCAGATTTAAAACTTATTGCTTTAGATTGCTTTATTGTTGGAAAACAGTAACTTAGTATCTGTGGGATATTTTGGTGTGACTTGAGGTGACACGTGAGGAGCTTAAGAGAATGGTAAAAATTCTTCAATAAGGAAGTTCTTTTGTTTCCTCGACAAATGCATTGAGTGTCTCCTCTGTGGCAATGTGTGGTCCTAGCAGAGGTGCATGTCAGCCACGTCCCTGGTAGAGGTGAGATTCACAGCCTCCAAGACACAGTGAAATATGGAAAATCATTTCTGCTTCCTCCCATCTTGCTCTCGTGGCCCCTGCACATGCTTTCCATGCCGCTGTGAGACATGTCTGCCCGTGACCTGGCGTCTGCTCTGAGCTCGCATCTCTTGGTCTGGGATGTTCTTTCCTGTGAGTTTTATATTAGACATTTGTGATGGACACAGTGTATTGGGGGTAGGGGGAGAGAGGAGATGTTTTCGTAGAAATGCAGTCCTCTTTCCAAATTTTGAGAATGCCACGATCATCTTACTTTTCCTGGCGATCTGTACATTGCTGTACATTCATGTATGTTCTTGGATTCGAGATATTTTTAAATCCTTCTCTCTATATTGTATTTCAGTTTGTAGTTTCAAGATTGATAAATGCTAAGGTACTATATAAAGCAAAAGAATTTAGTAAGAAACTTGAGAATTCTATGATGTTCAACTCAAATACAGTTAATGAAGAGGTTAAAAAAAAGCTTTTTTCAATGGCAAAAATATGACTGCATGCTAGTTATCAAATTA
>JAOXYA010000021.1:33649742-33660774 GCA_028565675.1 Sorex palustris | reverse complement strand
ACAAATGGAGATGTTACTGGCGCCCGCTCGAGCAAATCGACGACTAACGGGAAGTTAAGTGATTAAGTGATTAAGTTAAACTCTGGAGTCAAGCCTCCAATATTGTTGTAATGGTGGAAGTCTTTAGAGTATATATTATTTGATAGACTCAGATGGTGTAATGGGAACATACAATAAAGGAACTGGAATTTTTCAAGAAAAATTATATCTGATGAGAATTTTTTCCTAGTTTCTCCTTTTCATATTGGCAGCCTGAGCCACACAAATTTACCCGATTTCCCTTTGTTCACTGATTCCTTCCAGTGGTGTCTATGGGGTACTTGTCTAGAATCTCTTTGTATACTTTATCCTGCCTCAGAATAGGAAACTATCAAGAAGAGGAAAATTAAACAGAAAGTGGACTCAGCATTCAGAGCTTTCAAGTCCAGTTGAGGGTCAGCACGTGGGAAATGGTCCCTGAGGTGGACTCGCCTGCCTCTCGCCTAGATCAGCAACTATCAGTCATGGTCTAAAGGCTCCCCACTGCCCCCAAGTGTCCAGGACATGTTTGATGGAAGATAAGATCACTGGGGCTTTGTCACTGGGCCCGGAGACAGCTCTCTCATGCTGATACCAGCTGTGGGGGCTCTCCTGAGGGTCTGCATCAGACACCAGGCGAGAGTTACTCGGTTTGGAGTCTCTGCTCCTCTCGTGTGCCCGAGTGAGCTCATTGTTCCAAGTGCTCTTTGTCCTAACAAACAGCCAGAGGATGACTCTTCTTTTATTCTTGTAACCTGATTAGGCAACACCTAATATTAACTATTTTTGACTCACATTAATACATGGAATTTGCAAATTAGAGTCAACTATGATTTGCAAATTGAAGTTAATTAGGAAGTCCTAATACAGCACCTCCTAAAAAGGCCAAAACACTTTGCATAGAAATAGCCAATTTAGGAGTCACCATTCCCCGTGGATTTTTGGCAAACAGTTATTCCTTTGAGTTGTCCTAGGGAAGGGGTGAAGAGAGAAATATTCACAAAGTCGGGGAGGATTTAGGAAACACACACACATACACACACAGAGTAAGTTCTTTTCCTAAGAACATGGGTCAGAGTTGTCAAGGGACACAGTATTTGTCCAGTAACCAAATTTAATTAAGAAATCTGAATAGCTAATCAGTGACAGGAACCGTGACTCCGAGAAAACGCTCATATACAAGATAGTTTTGTGTTACTGTTAGTCTTCATTTTCCTTCTCGCAGAGCTTCAGTGTTGAAGTAGCACCCCCAATGCCATCTATGACAATAGCAAACATAACTGAGACATGTGACTTAGAGTATTCTGGAAAGATGATGACTCGGTACCTCAGATAATTAGGTAGAATTAAACGCCAGGAACACGACAGCCTCATTTGTCACACTGATGAATAAAAAAAGAGTACAGCCCTCTCATGAATGCCGATAAATATTTGATACAACTCATTCTCCACCCAATAGCTTCAAAAACGAGAAGACACAGAACAGACCCTTCATCTTCCAACAGACCAGCCCTGAGACCCTGTAGACCTACACTGTGATGTCCTATTGCAAATCACACTTCACTCTTACACTTTAGATTTAGTATTTCTAAAAGATTTCTGTGAAGAAGTCACATGTGCATGTAAGTTCAAGGACAAGGAACTTTGTTCAATCTATAGATGAAGCAATAGAGCAGGACTGTGAGTTAAGGGCATTGGCCTGGGCTGAGGAAGCGACTTCAGGGAGAAAGAGCTGCATCCTCGGGGGAAGGAAGAGGTGGATAAATGGGCAGGCACGGTGGAGCGCAGAGTATCCTGGTAGGTCCCAGTGTCTGTGGTGGAAACAGCCGTGGGTGTGGACGTGGATGCAAGTTCTGGAAACGCCGTGAGAGAAGGCAGCCGTGCTATTGCTATGGGTCAGGTTGTCTCTGCAGACAGATGAGTCTCAGTGTAAGAAGTGCAGGAGTCAAGAAACCAAAAGTTCTCTTTGAGAGGTAGATTTTGGAATCTATGGGTCTGGTCCCTTTTCGTGGCAGTGGTAACAGCCTGCAGAGCGTGGCATCCTAGTGGGCAGACGCCATGGTGCTTCACTGGAGGTCTCTTTGTATGGTACCATCTCACATCGCACCTGTCTTCCTCAGGGCTGACTCCAAACCTCCGGAGGCACAGATTTGTTCATCTTCTTCTACATGGCATAGAGAAAACAGAGAACTACATTGTTTTCAGGGCACTCAGTGACTGAGTTTGCAGTTGATGTCTGTGGCAAAAGAGCAAAATCAACTACTGGAAATGTAAGAAGTTAGGTAAAACTTCTGGATAAATCCTTTTTTCAATGATGTGGTGGTGGGAAATATAGTATAGAGGTTGCCTGTCTCATGGCCTAGCTGGATGCCATCCACAGCACCCTATTTAGTCCCCTAAGCTCCACAAGGGTGACACCTGAGCGCACGGTCAGGAGTAAGCACCACTGGGTGTACCCCCCACCTTCAGAAAAAAAAACCCAAAACAAAATAAAAGCTATGTGTGAGCCCCCTTAGGCCATGTCAGACATCCCTGGGTGAGGGGGTGTGTGAGCAATGGGGATCAGGTGCCTCCTCCCATCCCGCCTCCTCTAGTAGCCCCAGAACTCACTCTGGGAGATGTCCACTCCCCAGAGCAGAGGGCCATGGAGGGTTTCACTGGCCTGCACTTACCCGGGGCTGAGTCCCCTTCTGGAAGAACTCGAGCAGCATTAACAGTGATGTGTTTCCTCTAGCGGCCAGAGAAGCTCCAGGTCTGGACACTCTCTAGACCCCCAGATTACACTCAGTAGAGCCCTTTGCGCAAATGTGTGAATTCAACATACAAATCCCGTGTGCTTTTTCCCTCTTCACGTGCTACAGAGTCAAAGGACACTGGTTATGTAGGATGTGACCAGCTGGTCCCAGGAGGACAACATACCTGCTCTGGAACAGAAGTGCCTGCTTTGTGGTCAGAACATAAGCTGGACTAGACAGAGCCCTCTGACTCTGACCAGGCCAGCGGTCTGCAAGGCTTGCTGTGGGTGGATGTGTGCTTAGAGACTCCCACCAGTATTCACCCAAGCACCTCAGCCCGCGTGGAGAGTAACTGGCATTTCCCACGCAAACTGGGGCAGTTCCTGTACACAAACCCCAGAGAAAGGCTGGAACTGTCTTTTGGCCCAGCATGCACTCAGCTCCTAGTACTGGGCTCCACCCTCTGCTGCCAGAACAGAAACTGCTGATGCTCAGGCCAGGCTCAAGGGCACGAGTGTAGAGAATTTCCATCCTCAGAAAACCTTATCATCATTTATTTTGTTGTAAGTACTTAAATAAGTTTTTTTTTTTTAGCCATGATAGAATCACATGTTAATTGAAGCGTTTGCGAGGTTTAGACTCAGCATTTTTAAGCTTTTGTTCATATCGATGTCAAGGTGACTCACAGGCTTCCTGGAACAATGAGTCTGATCACAGAGAAAACAGCCTCGGAGGGCATGGCGCCCGCTGTGTCAGCTCCCAGCCTCCCCATCCATCCAGGAACACGTTAGTTAAATCCACCTGCTGGTGCTCACGCGGCACTGGGTCAAACAGAGATGCTGCTGTTTGTGAAGGGTCTGGGCTTTTGTTTTTTTTTAATAATGGTTATAATTAATATTCACAATCATTCTTTGAAATGTACCCAACTCTAAATTTTCATTCTGGTTACAGTTGAGTTTCTTATGTTCCTGTCCATTGCACCTGCCCTAATTATCTTTTATTCAGATCATTACACCTAGAGGAAAGAAGAGAAACTGCTGCAAAACATCAGTGAGTCACTGCAGAAAGCATGGCAACCATCTCACCAGAACTGCACTGAGGGCTAGGGACATTTCAGTGCCATCCACTGGGTTTCATTGCTAAATACACAGGGTCAGAAGCACCTTCCAGTGCATTCTGCTGGGAACCACTTTCAGTTTTGAGGCATGAGGTGAGGTTTCTGTTCATGGGGTAGGCAGCATGTGTTTATCGAAGGTGACGAGATGGTGCTTTGGTGGTGTTGGAGCTGCTCAGATGTTGACCTGCAGGAATGTCGACCTGCACTGGTGTTGAATTGCACAGGTGTTGAGTTGCAGAAGTCTTACTCTGCACAGGTATTGAGCTGCACAGATGTTGAACTGCAGAGGTTTTGAATTGCACAGGTATTGAGTTGCACAGGTGTTGAATTGCATAGTTGTTGAGTTGCACAGGTATTGAGTTGCACAGATGTTGATTTGCACAGTTGTTGAATTGCACGCACAAGTATTGTGTTGCGCAGGTGTTGAATTGCACAGTTGTTGAGTTGCACAGGTATTTTTTTGTTGTTGGTTTTTTTTTGGGGGGGGGTCACACCTGGCAATGTGACCAGGTTACTCCTGGCTTTGCACTCAGAAATTACTCCTGGCGATGCTCAGGGAACAATATGGGTTGCTGGGAGTCAAACCCGGGTCAGCCGTGTGCAAGGCAAACGCCCTACCCACTGTGTTATCACTCCAGCCCCTTGAGTTGCACAGGTGTTGAGCTGCACAGGTGTTGAGTTGCATGAGTGTTGAGTTGTATGAGTAGAGTTGCAGGGTATATGAGCTGCCTGGGGAACTGCTCTCATACCTGTGGTCACATCCCGGAAGCTCCCTTCTTTCTTTCCCGGCTTTCTGAGACAAGAGGTGTTGGGCAGCCACCCTGGGTTGTCCTGGGACCTTGGGCTTCGTTATCTTTAGAAGTTTGTCTGCCTTGACCTCCCTGTGGTGCTGTGTTCCAGAAACCATGCATGAGGGTCTTGCTTCTCTGAGTGTCTGTGAGAGAGGGGGGCAGAGGGTCTCTAGTCGTGGGTTCATGTGAGGAGCTGCTGTGCCTTCACATGTGTCCACAGCTCCTGTGGCTGAGGCCTAATCCCATTTCACTATAAATTACTCTGGAGTCATGTGGCGGTTCCTACCCTCAGAAAGCAGGAGCACTGATCTCTGGGCCCAGACAGTGGCAGGGCGGGGTTAAAGAGACGGCTCCTGAGGTGTGGGAAGCTGTGGCCTTTGCTTCTGCCCTGTTGTTTACACACCTCTGGTATGCACAGCCTTCCCTGTGCTTCAGATATTCTCCAAGCTATTTTTCGGGGATCGCACTGCATTAGGATAGAGGAGAACAGTGTCCACACGTTTAAAATTTAGAGTGAAATAAAAACCAAGGATCAGGCACTATGACATTTAGAGAGATTTCTATGAATATGAATCAAATCCAACTTTGGCTATGAAATTTATAACTTCAATTACTGTAAAATGACGTTGCCATAGGAAAATCTGTTCCTAGCTATTTTCTCGGGAGAAACTTTGGTACCATCTAGGTGTTAAGTATTACAAAATATTTTTTATACTAAAGTGACTCCATTATATGATGCAAAAATACAGACTTTAACTACTTGATTAAAACATTTTGCATAGCGTTTTATATTTTTAGTGATCTAAAATGAATTTAAATGCACCACACTTGACAAGTAGGAAAAAAAATATAAAGATACAGATAAGTGAAAACAAAGAAACTTCGATGTGAATTTTGTGAAGTGGTCCTAAGCACACACCAAGTGTTGTGTCAGTCCCTCAGGGATCCCCAGAAAGCCCAGGCCAGTGGCACATGTGCATTTCCAACGGGTGTCCTGGGCTGGACTGCTCTCTGTTCTCCTGGGCCTTTTCTTCCCACTCAGCAGTGTATTGACCCTGTAGAGTGTTTGAGTTGGATTTTGCATTTCTAATGGTTCTATCCTCATTCTTGAAGCAAAAGATGGCCTTGTAGCACTTACGTGTGTGTGTGTGTGTGTGTGTGTGTGTGTGTGTGTGATTGAAATTGCCAGCACGTTTTCAGACGTAACTGAACTCAGTGGCTGTGGATGTTTCTCCTTGGAAGATGTGGGTACAGAGTTAGATTGAGTTTTTTTTTTTTGAACAAGTCTCCTGAAACATGGCGAGGGGCTCAAGCACCAAAGTTCACCTTTAGCTCTGCAAATACCATTGCGTCTGAGCTCAGAAGTGACTATCCTCACGGTGATTCCCTCTCCTGGCTAGAAGAGGGTCTTTGCAGGGAGCAGTGATTTCTGTGCCTAAAGTGGAAAGAAGATGACACTTAGCTAGTGCCCACTTGGGCACCCTGATCAAGACTTGTGAATGGGACTCTGACACATGCCTTTGGGTTTCTGTAAAGTCAGGATGGCTCTGTCTGTGTTCTGAGTCCATGCGGGTCTGCATGCAGGGCCTTGCTTGTGAAATCATTTTCTGAAGATTTTACAAAGCTCTTGGGTATTCCGTCAACTGTTCCATCATTAGCTATTGTAATAGGTAACACAGCCTAGTCTTCCATTTTAAACACTCTCACAATAGCTGAGATTTTTCTTGGCAGACCATGTTGTTGTCAGGTTTGATGAGCTATGCACTAGAATTACAGCAGTTTTAAAATATCTGTCAGAACTCATTAAATTATTTTGATTATTTAACTGAACCAAAGGTATGTATCATTCAGAGTTAATCATTCCAGAGACTGATGAGAAGATTAGGTTAATAATATCTAAATTTTCCTGAAAGACATCCTTTTAGAACATAGTGAAAGTGACATCAAGGTTAATTAAATCTAATCTTTATTCCTATTTTCACTTAGCAGTTGTAGCAAGTCATTCGTATTTCAGGATATATTTAAATTAAGCAATAACATTAATATAGAATTTATGAACATTTGGGGATAATTGATACATATTTAAAATAATGTGCAGCTACAATTATAGGAGAAATTAATTATGGTTGATTGTAGTTTTTTGTTGAGGGGAACATGATAGGTTTACAGTGAAAATATTTAGTCTTTAGTTTAAATTGTGAGCCTGGCACTCAGGTGCCTGCTTCCCAGCTCCTGGTTCAGTTCGATCCCCGGCACCGCATGTTACATCAAGCACCACTGGGTATAGCCTCTGAGTCCAAAATTTTTAAAAACAGAAAAAATCTGAGACAATTTTAACAAATTGTTTGATAAAGAAATCAGATCTCATTAGAAGGACATCGAGGTGTTCAACTTTCTGTATTGTGACTTGTTCTCTGTAATTAAATCTTTGGAATAAATGGGATGCTTATGGAAAATATCTCCCTTTTTTTTACTCAGTTTAGGAATTGTTGCTGTCAAATCTCTGAGAGAATGGAAACTGAAGTATGCAAAACTTTCCATTTCACGAACTCCCTCAGACATTCAAATGATGGGTTCTAATAGCAGCTTATTGAAATAGATGCATTACTCAAATCGCATGTCTATTTAAAGCATCTCCAGATTAAATATGACAGACACTCTTCCTTTCTCCAGTGGATGAATCAGTAAGTAAATAGAATTGTTTTGGGGACTTGTGAAGATGGGCGGAATTGCCTGCTTTTCCCTGTGTGCTTGTGAACACGTGAGCCCGGGACCGAGAGGCTGGCCCGTGTTGCAGGTGCTGGTGCACGTCTGTGTACACATTGCATACATCCATGGCCCTGGGGTTGCTGCTGGCATGTGCCTGGGTGGCAATCAGGGCTCCGTGCCGTAAGGGAGGGTCAGGAGAAGTCCACTCAGTGTGTATCTTGCTAGGAAGGTGGTCCTGTCATTCTGGTGTGTTTGCAGAGCGCATGGCTGGGCCACATGGCTTCGTCCCTCCCTAACTTGGCTCCCATTTCCTAGAGTTTTCCTGGTGTGTGCAAGATTGGAGATCCCAAACCAGTCAACTCTTCCTCAGCCTTCACCGACGGGCACTTTGGCAATAAGCCATCACCCCTAATCAGGAGATTAGTCCTGGCAGGCATTGGGGTCAAGCTGGATGTCATTTCGGGGGGAACAAGCAGGGGACAATGAACTTTTCTACTTGATGAAAGGAAGTTGTCCTTACATGGACTTCAGGAAGTCATGCTTCAATATCCACAGAGCCTTCAAGATTTCCCAGGTGGACAAGCTAGAGAAACAGGTGCTGGTTGGAAGAAAGAGCATGAGGTGAGCTGGTGCAGGCTGCGAGGGCACTTGGCCACCAAGTCCACGTCCCCCTCCTCATGTGAGGACATCCTCAGGGCCTTCGCCAAGGGACGAGTTCTTTCTCAAGTGATGTACAGGGTCCTTGGCTTGAGCCTGAAGGCCTACAGCACACAGCTCTCCTGGGATAGTTCTTGAGGTACATTTACTCCACCCCCGGGCATCAGTACTCTTAAATATTCAAAGACATTCTGTGATTATTGGGGTGGTTGATCACAGTTTGGCCCCTGATCCCACTGGAAGGAAAAGATGGGAGAGGCTGTGGACAGGCGGGAGTGTGGATCTTTCTAAGCACCTTCCTGGTTCCAGCCACACATCCTGTGTGACAGAAAAGTCCCTGCCTTAGCACAGTGTGTCCCCAAGCTGAAGGAACAGGGAGGCTTTGAGACGAGCCGGTGCTTAACTCTTTCCAGCTGGTCTTTTGGAGTTGGGTAGAAAAAAAATCACTTGGGGCTCTATCTCTATCTCTCTGTCTGGTAATATGAACCACGCCCAGAGGTGCTCAGGGTTTCCTCCAGGCTCTGTGCTCAGGGATCCCCCCTGAGTAGGAGTGCTCAGAATCAAACCCAGTGCCCTGTGCTCCATCTGTCAAACTCCCCCATCTAACCCCCCCTCAGGGGAACTGTGGGCCCTGCTTTTCCCCAGAATGCCACAGGATTGAAATCACTAAGAAGTGGGTTCTTCCGGCTGACTTACTTTTAAGTAGCCTTGTGATTTCAAGGTGATGTTATTCTTGTTTTCATGGCTCGGTAACTCTTTTAACTGGACAGTTGTACCAGCTCTCTGCCTGGTCGCCGATTCAGGTATATGACTGTTTACTTTCCAGTGTAATGGTCTGTTTCTGAGGGGCTTGGAAGTGACTGCTGACTCCTTGTCCCAAAGCATTTCTCCATCACAAGAGCATACCTGGAGAGCGAGGGGCTATTTTCAGCCACGGATTCTCAGGGAAGATATATTTGTCTGAATAGATCTTCAGGCTTACCTGGTTAAATTGAGGGTCTTGTCAAAGGTGATGTGACACTGTGTTGTACATTCTGGAAATGAGCTAATGGAGAGTGTTGTAGTAGAGTGTGTCAAAAGAAGTTACAATGATAATGTAGAAGAAATCATTGAACTAGATAGAATGGATCTTAATTTTTTGTTTGTTTGGGGGCCACACTCAGAAATGCTCAGGAATCACTTCTGGTGGTGCTCGGGGGACCATATGAGATGCTGAGGGTCAAACTTGGGTTGGCCACATGTAAGTCAAGCACCCTACCCACCATATTGTTTCTCCAGCCCCAGATATACTGGATTTTAAAACCCAGCAAACCTCTGATTAGCACAGTGACAAACACTAAAATTCAGATTTTCTAAAGTTTGATCTCCACATTTTTCAGGGAGCCACGGAATGAAATTGAATCTTGACAAATTGTGTGAGGACTGAGTGACACGCCATCCCTGGGACACAGTGTCACCTGTGAGGAGTGGGTGACATGCCATCCTTGAGTCACTGTGTCACCTGTGAGGATGAGGTGACAGGCCATGCCTGAGATACTGTGTCACCTGTGAGGATGAGGTGAGACACCATCCCTGAGATATTGTATCACCTGTGAGGAGAGACAACATGCTATCCCTGAGATTCTGTGTCACTTGTGAGGAATTAGTGACATGCCATCCCTGAGACACTGTGTCACCTATGAGGACTGGGTGACACACCATCCTTGAGACACTGTGTCACTATGAGGTTGAGGTGACATGCCATCTCTGAGACACAGTGTCACCTGTGAGAACTGGGTGACACGCCATCCGTGAGACAGAGTGTGTGTCCCATTCTGTCACAACCAAGACTCGCTCTTCTTCAAACAGCCCAGATAGGCAGTAGGAAAGTATCAGCACACAGGCCAATGCTCACCCCATGCCACCGACCATGAGAGAGTGGAGATGCTTCATGTTTGCTGTCCCACACCTGAGGAGTCTCTGAGCTCCATAGAGTACCCTCTGGAGTGCAAGGGCCTCAACATTTCACTCACGACATGGGGAAGAACTAAGACTGAGACACATCACTCAGAGGGAGAGTCCAGTTACTGTGTGAAATGGAATCTATCTGGGGTGCCAGGGAGTAGGGGCATTTTGTGGCACCTGTAGAAAGAACGAAGAAGGGGGTGGACTTTGAAGTCGCTGCAAACAGACTTCTGAGCTGCCTTGGGGTGTCTGAAACTTCATTTGATCACTGCTGAATTCTTTTGATTTCTTGTTGATGTTTTCTAAAGAAACAGCATTGGGGCATAATTCACACCGAATAAATTATAACAATTTAAGTGTAAATTTTAATGAGATTTCAACAAGTTTTGATTGACACATCCATGTAAGCGCCACACCAAACAAGATATGGAATATCAATTTAATTTAATTTGTTCTCTACCTAATCATGAAGGAGTCTTGGCTTATTGATTCCAGATCGTCCCCCCCATATTAGCCTTTCAAACTATCACTATATTTTATAAATTTTATATGTTGTTTTATTTCTTAATCATTTCATTTTTCTCTTATTTCCTCTTTGACATATACACTAGTTGAAGAAATGATTGTAAGCAAATTCTTATGTATTTCCAAAATTGTCTTCATTCTAATTGATTTCACTGCAGTCATAACTAGAGAACACATATTACTCCCCTTCATTTCCACAAGATTTAATACATTACCTCAGAGCACCTACACCTAGCACATCCTGTGTACACACGGCAAGCACTTGGGCTCTGCTGTTTGCTGGACGAACAGATGTCCGACCAAGTTTTGTGATCTCTATGTTTATCTTTCTTGTTTATTCATCTCACTGTTTTTTTTTCTGTATTTATGGAGTAGCATGAAAATAGCAAGGCTCACAAGCTATCTGTTGTGTATTTGATATGCCAAAACCAGTATTTACAATGGGTCTCATTCCCCTGACCTGAAGGCGTCACCAATATGGCAGCATTGAGAAGGATGAGAAAGGAGAGGCCGATAAAATCTCAAGGCCGAACTAG
>JAOXYA010000021.1:33579297-33604199 GCA_028565675.1 Sorex palustris | reverse complement strand
TCTATGGCAGGCACTTTCTCTCTCTCTCTCTCTCTCTCTCTCTCTCTCTCTCTCTCTCTCTCTCTCCCCCCCCCTTTCTCTGAAAGGCTCTCATGTATAACCTTTTACCTTCTTTTAACACCATTGGTAACAATTTCTGTTGCTCCTTGTGGGGTGCACCCAGATAGACGGCCTGCCATAGAAGCACAGCCAAGGATGTTTGCTGAGAAAAACCGAAAGTGCTCAGAAATACTTTTTGTTTAGATATTTGGTCTATGGGTGTGGGGCAGGCACAATTGGCTGCACTCAGGGCTCACTCCTGGGGTTGGTCAGGAAACATACGTGGCACTGCAGATCAAGCAAGGCCAGTGCCTGATCTTTGGTCCTATCTCCCCAGCCCCACAGTGACATGTTTTTACCATGGAAAAATTCCTTCTGATGCTTAAACAGTAGGGCATAAATTGCCTCCCTGGAAACTACAAATCCTCTATATGTTACTTAATTGGGTAAGGACTAACAGCTACGGTAACATAAATTTAGAAAATAGCAGAATGTTGTAGATTATTTATTCACAGAATATAATGCGAACTTCTTGTTATCTCTCCTCTCCCGTTTAGGCAAATTCACAGCCCATTTATAAAAGAAGGGAATGTACTTACACATTTTAAAATTGTATTAGAATCTCCTTATAAATGACACACTCTAGCATAGTGAAAAGTTAAGTATCTCTAGAATATATTTGGGGTGGATAATACACTTCATTATGACCGGATTAAAATTATGGGAACTTATGAGCCGCATTTTTATTTCTATTTATTGCTCTATAAAACATCTCCTAAACGTACCAGCAGATTCTTGTGCAGAGTCCTGTGCTTTAAATTACCATTACAGAGACTAATTAAAAAGGTGTTTCATGGCAAGCAGTAAATACACCTCAGAAAAAAAATCAGGATGAAAACACGGCTGTTGGCGGGCCCTGGCACTTTGTATCTTCTGAGGAATTTTATTTCTGGTGAGCCTGCCCTTAGAGTGCTTTTGAAAGAAGAGTTTCTGGGGAATTTTTGGATTGGCTCTGTTCCCTAGAAGAGTTTCTGCTCCTGTGCTCTGTGGCCCTCCTCCAGGTTAGGGGAAGGAACAACACTCGGCCTGGGTGTGGCCTGTGAGGAGGGCGGGTACAGAGTGCCTGGGAAGTGAGTGGGAGCAGGGCTGGGGACTGGCTGGGGATGGGCTGGGGGCTGGCTAAGGACTGGCTGGGGGCTGGCTGAGGCCAGACTGGGGGGCGGCTGGGGCTGGGCCCAGGGCTCTGTTCAAAGCTGCGCCCTGGTTTCTGCTGCCTCATGTCACTGACTTATAAGAGCTCCCCTAAGCATCTTATGAGATACAGGTCTTTGATGCCACTCCCCTTGCTGTGGTGGTTTCACTTTGTTCTCTTCCCGGTCCGTAGAGGGAGTGAATATTCTCAACACTGAGAAAATCTGAGTAATTACGAAAAGTCCTGCACAGCAGAGCCTGGCAAGCTTCCCGTGGTGTATTCGATATGCCAGAAACAATAACAACGTGGGTCTCATTACCCTGACCCTGAAAGAGTCTTCAATATGCCAGCGTTGGGAAAGACGAGTAAGGAGAGGCTGCTAAAACCTCAGGACTGGAACAAACAGAGACATTGCTGATACCCACTCGAGTAAATTGATAAACAACTGGATGACAGTGATACAGTGATTACGAAAAGTCAGCCAGGGTGTGGATTTGTGTTTTTTCTGCAAGATTTATGGTTTTTGATTTTGTTTGTGTAGTCTGGTTTGTTCTCCCACCATTTGAGTAGTGAGACTTTTCTTCCACCTGTGCTTTGTCTTATAAAAACCACCTGTGTGACCTGTGAATCCATTTTGTTGCCCAGAAATCTGTTTTGTCACCTCCCACACCTCAGTCCGTACATCTCAAATGAAGTCCCATTCCCCCCTTCCCAGGAATCTGCATAAGTGTGCAAGTGGCATGTTTCAACTCTCTTGCTTGTTGTTTTCTGTGGTTTCACTCCTTTGATCAAACTAGACCATTTGCATTGGGATTTCCAGACATATTTAAGGTAAGGTTGAAGAGTTTCTTTAGAAGCTGGTATTTCCCTGTGGTTGTCTCGAGTCTGTAGGTGGATCCGAAGTGACAGCAGCGTGTCAATATGAGCCTTCTTGGACCCTGTATTTTCTAGTGTGTCTCATAGCAAGGTCTGGGTCTTATTTGCTGTATTTATTGATCCCATCTGCATTACGCTTCCTGTCCTACCTAGTGTGATTGTAAGTTTCCACTGTTTTCTAACCACTTGGCTCTAGGACGCGCACGTCTACCTTTCACTGTGGGATCTAATCAGATTCACTGACCCGTCCTAGCTGATCTCCATGGATGATGCCAAACACTGCACCAACAGCACTGACACACACACAGGTGGGTATTTTTAAAGATACTCATGCCCCATACATGTGAGCAAGGCCACGCCACCTACAGCACCTGGGGCCTGTAGTGTCTCGCCACGGCAGGAGAATGAGCATCTGGGAAATGCTCCGTGAGCTTCCCAAGTCAGGCCCTGCCCTGCTGCAGGACAGACACTACAGCCCTGTGCTGGCCACCAGCCTCAAAGCTCTCTCACCTGCATGTGATATCGAGCCCTCCTGTCTCCCCTGTATAACCCTTGGGAGGGAGCTTTGCACTCTGGCTTGCACACCTGCACTCAGACCTGAGGTCGTGCCCTCTGCGTCCAGGGCACAGAGAGCCAGTGCAGGAAGTGCTGATGAGCAGAGAGCAGTGCTCAGATCTCACCAAGGAATACCGGGACGCTTTCCTCCCCATTGAGTGTCCTCCTCGCTGGGCCTGGAGAGCAGCGGGCCAGGGAGATGTGGTCACATGACATGCTGCTTCTCGGGAAGAGGCCTCCGAGGGCTCCACCTCTCCTGCGTGCTCAGCCGAGATGAGTACTTGCCTTGGAGTGAGACTTCCCTGCAGGTTGTCTCGATGCTGAGCGTCTCATCCCAATACCGTCATTCTGTCACTGTGGAGTTTATGAGCCAAGAGGCGGCTTAGCCTCTGCCTTGCAGCTGGCCTGCTCCATCTCCTTTACTCTGAAGGAGGAGACAGGCGGCATCCCTCACGCAGAATGTCCAGTAGAAAAGGTGAACGGAAATGGGATGGGGCCCTACAGTGTGCTGGAAGATGAGACTCCCCTCCCTCTTCTAAGCATCATCTCTCCTTCCTCTTCTGAGCACAGAGCCCAGGGCCCCAGAGGAAGGGCCTCCAGTTCCTCCAGAGCCTCCCCTCTCCCTCCAGGCAGTGAACTGAGGAGATTATTCTGTGGTTGCAGATAGAGCTGGGCAATCTTTGGTATTTTATTTTATGTGCTGACTTTAAGAGTCTTTTTTTTTCCTGTTTTACAAGATCTGCATGGCTAGCTGTTTTTATTTCTTTTTTGGAAAACTACTTATCAAAACACCTTATTCGTGATGTTTTGAAACTGAGAGGACTTGCAGAGTCTTCTGGTTGACTCATTAAGTTCCATCCCACTTCATGGGAGCATTTCACTCATATGCTTGCACAGAAACGAGGCACCTTTTGTCCCCAGAGTTAAATGGCAGGAGTGAGTGACTTGGTTTCTGGTAACTCCCAACGCTAGCCTGAGGTCCCTGCACTCGTGCCCTGGACTTCTCTGGCGGTGCCCAGAGGCCCCTGAGTCAGCCCTCCTTACACCACGGTGAGGAACGATGGCTGTCAGGCTGCTATTATCTAAAGCTGCACAGTCTTCAGGTTGGGAAGCTGAATTATTGTTAGAAGCAAAAACAAGGGCACTTTATGGAGCCAAAGAGAAAGAACAAATCGAGTCAATTACATTGTCCTTATTAAAAAAAGGTTCAGAGTGAACACAACGATTCTTCATAATTATAAGAGAGAAGGGTCATCCCCCGAGTCTGCATAGAATAAGCTTTATGTAATATGAATATCATCCTCAGGAACATCTTTATAATAAACACAACAGGAGTTTCACAGGGTTATATTTATTAAATTTCTTAATATAAACCAATCACAGGACAGCAAAGGGAAAGTTAATAAAGGCAGTTCAGTGCAGGCGGGGCCCAGTCTTCACAGCTAATAGCAGTGCCCGTTCCCCACTCTGGCACAGACCTGTGCTGTTCTTCCTGTTGACGGGAAATCAAAGAGCATGTATGTACGGGACGTGGCATGTCCGTGTACAGACACTGAGTCACATGTGTGTGCATGCCAGAGAGAGGAATGTCTTCCTGGGGTATTCATCAGGCTGTGTTCTGAGACTGCATGACCCCTCTTTCTCTCTATCTCTCTCTCTCCTTCTCTCTCTCTCTTTCTCTCTCCCTCTCTTTCTCCCTTTCTCCCACTCTCTCCTCTCACTCTCTCCTTCTCTCTCCCTCCCTCTTTCTATCCCTCTCTCCCTCTCCTCTCTCTTCCTCTCTCTCCCTCTTTCTCTCCCTCTCCCTCTCTCTCCCTGTCTCTCTCCCTCACTCTTAATATCTCTCTCTCTCTCTCTACACATACACACACACACACACACACACACACACACACACACACATACACACACCTGTCTATATCAGGTATAGGGAAATAGAGCCAGACTCTCTGATCCAAACTGAGCTGTTAATCCAAGGAACACAGGTTTTCATTTGCGGAGGAAACGCCAAGCTTCTCTTCTACAATAACAGAATGCACTGTAGTAGTGTTGTCCTCCCGTTGTTCATTGATTTGCTCAAGTGGGCACCAGTAACGTCTAATAACAAATTGTGAGACTTGTTGTTACTGTTTTTGGCATATTGAATACATCACAGGGAGTTTGCCAGGCTTTGCCGTGTGGGTGAGATACTCTAGGTAGTTTGCTGGGCTCTCCGAGAGGGGCGGAGAAATTGAACTCTGGTGGGCCGCATGCAAGGCAAACGCCCTACCTGCTGTGCTCCAGCCAATAACAGAGTAATGTCACCAACAGAATAGTGGCACCAACCATCCCCACCAGAGATGCAAAAGCTTCCCCCACTTTCTCTGCACCCTCAATAACACTTGTGATTTCTGAACTTTGTGGAATTGCCCTCTTAGCAGGTTAAGAAGCCCGCATCTTTGTGTTTGGGATCTGCATTCCCCTGGGCCCAAGTTCCAGGAGGCTGTTGGCACATGTGTGCCTTCTTGGAGGCCTATTTATTCAGATCCAATTTTCATCAGCTTATATATATATTTTTTAAATTCTTAAGTCTTAGGAATTCCTTCTATATTTTGGAAATTAGCCAGTTATCAGAGAAATGTTTCAGCAAGTATTTTCCCAGGATGACCAGTGTTTGTTAACTCAGAGGAAAACTGTTCTTGGGTTGATGGGGATGGCAGGATGGCAGAGGTATTTCCAGTTGGGAGAGAGCTTACTCTCTTCAGTTTGCAGTCACTGTGCTTTGGGTTTAGACCGAGAAACAGTCACCTAGACCCACACCGGAAGCCTTCCTCCTTCCTGAGTGCCCTTGAGGAGGAGTTTGCTATTCCTGGCCTTTAATTCATCTTGAATGGATATTTGCATTTGAATATGGAAACAATCTTTGTTCATAACTGTGAGGAAATTCAATGAATTGGGGGAGGGGGTTTGTTCCAACAGCAACGTGACACCAATTTCTGAATTTCAGACCCTCTGTTTTCTTTTGTGCCTTTGGCCATTCACTGGCTCTCTCGGCTTCTAACACTGATGGTTTTGTCAGTGACGTAACTTGTTTGTACACGTATGATGCTAAAAATTAAGACCATTCCATGAATATGTAATACAGCAGAGTTTCAATCACTCACCAATATTAAATAATTCATTGTTCAGCAGGTCCGTGAGTCAGGCCACAAGCCACGGCAGTGCTGAGAGCAAGCAGCATGAGCTCGTCCATGCCCACTGCCCGCTCTGTAGCTCCCCAGCTGGCCTGAGCTTCTTTCTGCTTTGTCATACTCTGCAGCGAGGTCCCGGGTGCTGTGATTCATCTGGAGAGAATCTCGTAAAGTCTTTCCTCGTGAATCAATGGCTCCGTGTCACCACGAGCCTGCCCTGCTCCCGGGCTGGCTGTGCCCCCTCACCTCCCATGAGTCGCCTTGTGATTTTAAAGATCAGCAATCGCTGAGCTGAGGCCACTTTGGGGAGGAGTCAGTTCCTCTTCTGCTGCCTCCTTGGAGGGAATGTTGTCGCTCACAGGGACAGCACACACTCATTGTGGTACAGAGCACGCACACTCAACACAGCTTGTTCTCCCAGGCTGTGTTGCTTGCACACGCTTGTTTGTAGTGTGTGGGACATGGTAGTTCCCCGGGCAATGCTCAGGGCATGGGGTGGTTCTGGAGATTGCATTTGGGCCTCATGCTTACAGTGCACATGCTTGGCCAGCGATGCTTCCTCTGAGGAACTGACGCCGGTGTTGATGAGGCTCAGTGGTCTAGCCCCAGCCCATACTCAGAGTGTTGGACTGTACTGCTCACCCCAAAGGAGCACTGTGGGGAGAGGCCCAAACAATGCATGCTAGAAAAATGGGAAGTTGGCTCCTTTACCGAGTTTCAGCATCATAAAGGGAAAATATCAAACAGAAATCATTGCAATGATTGCAGTTAATTTGTGACATATTTTAGGAAGCACAGAGAAATGAGAAAGCCAAAGACCCACATTTGTTTAAGAACATTCCGGTTTCACTCATTTAAGGAGAACATACTCACCACTGAATCTCCATCACATGGCTGTCATCTCATTCTCTTTCTCCTAGTCTGGGCTTGTACAGTATTGGACAATGCGCCATCCCACACCACACTAATGACCATCGCAGTGCCTGGCTCTCGGTTACTATTGTAGTTAGTGGCTTCCCCCGTGGCTTGGCTGATTGGGAATTCTCGGTGAGCTGTGTGCATGTCTGTGTTTGCCTTGTGTCCCATACCCACTGGTGGTCCAGGCATCCTTCTGCCTGGTGATTGGAGATCCCCACCCCCCTGCCCCGACAGTGCAGCAGCTCTGGCCCTGACCACTTACATATTTTGTGTGTTTAATATTTTGTTAACATTAAAATTGCATCAAAAATTAGTTGGATATACTGATTATGTTTAGAAACTACTTAATTTATCACCTGCAAGTATAAAGCCAGTGTAGTAACCAACTTCTCGTAGAGAGAACCAGGACCAAAGTCAGGCTGGCATCCTTAGTTCTGGTTCTTGTTTGTGTGTGTAGATCTTGCTCTCTTTGGAGTATTCCTATTTGGACAGGGATCATGACACAGAGTCAACCTGTCTACCAGCCGCAGACCGGGAGTTCTGGCATGAGACAAGAAGTTCATCCTCTCACAAGGACCCCATGTGGGGGATGGAAACAGCCTGCGTCTCAGGAGAACCTCGTGTGGTGGGCAGAAATAGCCTGTGTCTCACAGACCCTGTGTGAGAGATGGAAACAGCCCCTGTCTCTGAGCTGGGCCTGGTGTGTGCTCCACAGGGGGCCCAGTCATGGGGTTGCTGCCTATAGGTGGGAAGAGGTTGAGACCCAAGGGCTCTCCCACCCCTGCCCAGCCCATATTCTGTCCTGCCTATGTGCTAATAACCAACCATAGCTTCTCATAGCTGAGATTTGTTTCTCAGTAGCCACCGGAAAGGACTTTGGATATTCTGTGTCTATTTTTGGTTTTGGGCAAAGTCCACCTAAGAATATGGCTGTCCTAGAATACTGAGCTGAGAGTAATACTGTGAATTACTCCTTAATGTGTTTAGAACAGGTGCCACCCACTGCCAGGGAAGTTAGGCTAGTTTGCATTGTTGTTTTCAAATGTTGTTTGATATAACGTTATTCAGAAAATCTTATTTTAAATACCAAGACCACTTTTAAATTTAAAATAAAAGATGATGAAAGCTGACAGCTATCAAAAAGTCAGCAAGAAATTCACAGAAGTGAATATCTTACAAAGTCATCTTTAATTTGAAATTCATACCTATGACGAAGGGTTACTACCTCAAATATGTAAAGAACTCATATAAGGCAGCCAGAAATGAACAAACAACCCAATTAAAAAATGGGCAGAGGCTCAGAATAGATATTTCAACAGAGAAGAGGTACAGATGGCCTATTGACGTGTGAGAAGATGCTCATCATTATTTGTTATTAAAGAAATGCAAATGACAACCACACCTGTGAGAATGGCTTTATTAGGAAGACAAGAAACAAGTTTCCGTAAGGAGAAATAGGAATCCTCACCCGTTGTTTGTAGAAATAGATGTTGAATCAGCCTCTAAGGAAAACAATATGGAGCTTTCTCAAGACATCCAGAGTAGAGCCATCGCATGTCCCGGGATTCCGCATCTGGTCTGAAAAAAATAAGAGAATCCTATTTTGAAATCGGCTGCCCTGCTGCATGGCTGTGTTCATTGTATCAGCACTGTCAGCAACAGTCAAGATCCGGAAACAACCCACTGCCCAAGGAGAAGAGATAAAGATGAGGTGTATGGGTGTGTAGAGAAACATTCCTGGGTACCCAGAGAATTGAATTTGGCTTTTCCTAACCACAGGGTCTGCCCTGACCCTGGGTGCAGTAAGTCAGTTGGAGTGAAAGCAAATGCTAATGATTTTGCTCCTGTTTGTTTCGGATAAAAGAAAGAAACAAACAAAGCAGACAAAGTCAGATACACCCATTGGTGGTGTTTGCCCAGGGAGGGCCAGGGGAGAGTGGGCTTTGAGAAGTGGAGGCAGAGGATCGAATGCTCACAGCTTTACATGGGCATCTAATAGCGTCCCATTGTCTCTTGAGTATTTATTTGCAGAGTGTGTCTTACTTTAATCTGTGCTCTCTTGGAATCTAGGAGCACCTCTCCCCAACAGGCTCTGCTTACTGTAAATGCATTTGATATATCCGGCCAGGCACAGGCTTGGAGATTATTCCCGGAGTCAACAAGGACCTTCAATCTGATGAACTTCTCTGTAAACAAGGGCAGGAAGTGGATTCCTTAAGCAAGGAAGGGAGAGAAGATAAAATAACAGTAGGGTGGGACCTAGAAACAGGTGTTCCTGAGTCTGCTGAGATCCAGGATGCCTGAACACTGTCTGCTACGAAGGCGTGTCATGGTAACCACGAAGCAAACATCCATCAACCCATGACAGGCCCGATGGAGCAGCAGGAAGCAGCCTGAACAGCCCTCATCTGGCCTTCTTGGGAGCTGCTGGAGACAGACCTGCACTCACCACTGCTCCTCACACCTGCCAGCCATGATGGAGATGGGGCCACATTGGATCCAGGTCCTGCGGCTTCAGAGTTTTGGGGGAACACAGAATCTGAGGGTCCCCTGACAGTCACCTCAGATCTGTAGGCGTGGGAAGTGTCCACCAAGGGCTCCAGCAAAAGATGATGCTTCTCTAGACGTCTGCTGAGAGTGCAAACTTCTTGGTCCTTGCTTCAGGCCCCTCCCGTGAAGACTTGCATGTGATCACTGAGCATCTGTGCAGACATGGATGTTTGCTGCCCAACTCAGGGGGTGAATAACTCAAGTCCCATCCAACACGCCAGCATCTGAGCAGCCCCAGCCTCGCGGGTGATGCTGCTGGATGCACAATTAACTGCAAAGCATCCACAAGGGTTTCCCTAATGTGGAAGGAGGCCCTTCGAGCTTCGAAATCAGAGGCAGCTTTGTTTAAAAGTGTGGCTAAGCAGGCCTCGTACCTAAGCACCATCCCAATCTGGAGGTGGAAAAATAAGATTAAAGTGGGAAGAAACAACTTCCAAGCTTGCATATAGAAACATAATTCCAAAGAATGCATTTCTAGCATTTCTGTCATTAAAATGCCAGTAGTGACCATTCATCAAGATATTGGGGCCCTGGCTAATGTCCCTCTCAGTTATGGAGTATTGAGTTTATGGATCAGAGAGCTGAGGGCCGAGCCCCGCCAGCAGCTGTACATGTACATACAGAATGTTCAGACTGTGCTTTCTCAGTTTTCTAAGTAAGTCAGAGAGCATGGAGAACAACTAAACGGCACAAAAATCTTGAGTGAAAAGTCTCTTAAGAATGTTTGCAAAACTGTGGCTGGAGTGATAGCACTGGGGGTTGGGCATTTGCCTTGCACGCGGCCAATCCGGGTTTGATTCCCAGCATCCCATATGGTTCCCCTAGCACCGCCAGGGGTAATTCCTGAGTGCAGAGCCAGGAGTAACCCCTGAGCATTGCTGGGTGTCACCCAACAAGAAAAAAAAAGTGTTTGCAAATCTGCATCACTTTTTCTCTATTCAGATTCTATTAAGATCTAGTCTGGAGGAACTGAACAATGAATTTACCCCACCCTTTAAGTTATTAATGACTCTCTTTGGGGTGTTTCTTTGGGTTTTTGTTGTTGTTGTTGCTTATTTTTGTGTAAAGCAAGACAGTAGCTTTCTAGGGAAACCCTAATGCATGCACCTATGCTTTTACACGCTATTTCCTAACAAAAAATAGTCCTGTTAAAGGGTTTGGCAGCTGTTGGATTTTTACCAACTGCATCTTATGCCTGATGTAGGTAGTTGTATCCTTTTGAGTCTTACTGTAAACTATTTCACTAAACTTAAAATAGAACATTCAAGACTGGAGAGCTAATCCAATGGGTAGGATGTTTGCCTGACATGTTACTAACCTGGGTTTCATCTCCTACACTACACACGACCCTAGGACCCTGCCAGAAGTGATCCCTAAGCACAGAGCCAGGAGTAAGCCCTGAGCAATGCTGGGTGTGACCCCCAAATAGAAAAATAAAGATCACAATGGTTTTCATTTCATTACGCTGCATGTCTAATATCTCAATCCAGTATGAGCTCTATACGACTTTTAAAAACTCACAGCACTGTAATTTATATTGCTGCTCCTGCTAGGGTTCAGCCTCTAGCTCAGGCACCACCACTGTCTGGTTCTCTCCACCACCCTCAGAGCCAACTCCCATTCAGCACCCCTGCCCCAGGAACTCAGTTCCACAGACCTGTTCTCAGTCTCAGTTGCTTGGGAGCATTTGTTATTCCCTCACGTGTTTCTGAAGATCCGCGCAAGAGAGAGATGGTTCTGCGTCTGTCCCTCCCCTTCACTCAGCATGTGGATGGACCCTCCAGATCCTCCCAGATAGCAGCAAATTGCTTTATTTCATCTTTCCTTAGAGCCTCAAGGTACCACAGTTTCCTTATCCTCTCGTCTCTTCTCCGGCGCCTGGCCTGTTCCCAGATGGTGCAGTAAACACAGGAGTGCAGATGTCTCTGAAATAGTGTCCTTAGGTCTGTGGGATAAGTGCGGAGAAAAGTGGAGCTTCCGGGAAAGATGGTGCATCAATTCTTAGTGTTTGAGGCTACTGGGATTTGTAATTAACATTGGTGAAGAATTTTTCATATATGTGGTTTCTCAGATTATATGTCCAAATTATGATAATGCATAAGGAAAAAAATCATCTCCTCTACAATCTATGCACTGAAAAAGATTAAAGAGTACTGGCTTTATCTCTCCTTTCAAAGACTGCTAAAATCACCTAGGAAAGGGCCAGAACTAATTCTTTGATTTTGCTGTGAAGGGGGGAGGTGGGTAGTGTTGATTTTTGAATACGGTCTCAAAATTTTTTTTTGCAGTCATGATTGATTTAGACCTTAATAACTCCTTAGAACCCAAAGTATTAATTGTGTGTATTTTGAAACATTGTTGTCAGGTTCATCCAGATTTTGATTTTTATTTATTCAGGGGGTAGGGGTTGGCTCTCAAACTATACCGGGAGGTGTGGGGACCGAGAGGCAAGTCCCAGTCTCTTGGGACAGAGGCTGAAGACCCCGAGGTGCTGGTGGACCCATCACGTAATAGAGCCTCCAGGCCACACCTCAGGGTGCTGGAATGTCCTCAGCCGCTCCCAGTTGGACCCGGGCTCTGGTTGCAGGACTGAGTCCTGGCCACTCTGCTCCATCTGGGGTTTTAATTCATAAACCCACACTAAGGAAACAACATGGGTTTATTATTCTGCATTTGTTTTGTTCCCTTATATTCCTTCCAGTTTTATGACTCTCTATATTCTGTCGTACCTTCCACACACAGAGACTGCCTAGGGTAGCGGCTGGTGCTCATGTTTTATTAGATTTTAAAGGATTTTCATGGTTTTATTGTGCTTTCCTTCATCATCATTATTATTGTTGTGATTATATTATTATTATGGGAGATATAGTCATCAGTGCTCAGAGCTTACTCATGTCTCTCTGCTTAGGGACCACACTGGGCCTTGCTCAGGGGACTGTATGTAGTGCCAGGGATTGAACCTGGGTCAGCCACTTGCAAGGCCAGCATCATATCCTCTGTACTCCCTGCCCATCCCAGGATGCTTTTATTTATAAACAAGTATGTTTTTCCTCATATCATTAGCTCTCTGGGTCCCTGGGTCACCCAGACGGAATGTGAGATCAACACGGCCAGGAGGGCGCCTGTCAGCCTGGCCTCTGGGGAGGGTGCTTGACATCCCTCACAGCCTGTGGAACATGAGCTGGACATTTCTGGAAGGTGGGGGACACACCAGCCCCAGGAAGTGCCCCTGCTGACCTGGATGGGTTTCACAGTGGCAGCTTCCTTCCTGTCATATGCCCTCCTGATACGGGGACTCTTCTGAGAGTGACCGGGGACCTCAGAGGTTACTCTTGGGTCCTTTGAGGAAAGGGTTGCCTTTCACGTATGGCTGCCCGTTGGTGCCCAGCCTGGCTCTGGCCCATGTGATTTCCGCTGCCTGCTTCAAGGGGCCTTGCCCTGCCCCCATCCTGTAGCATGACCTCCCAGTCGCTCTCAGGTTGGACGTCTACAGCCAGACTCTATGGGGAGACCAAGCCTGTCCTCACATGGAGGGCAGCCGGGGCTGAGGGACCTCACTGACATGTGTCCAGGGTGCTGGTGCCATGCATGTGGCAATGACAATGCAGCTTTGCAGCCTTAAGCCCATGGGACCCAGAAGTCATGTCAGGTCCACCAGATGAATTGTCTCTTTCCAGACCCTATGGATGAATTATCAAGCAAGGCTATGGCAGGCTCTTCGGGGGGATCTACCTCAACAGGCTGGATATCGTATGAGGTGAGTGACAGAAGATGAGACTATTGAACTCAAAATACCGTCCAATCCTACTATTTGTACACAGCTCCACATCGGTTTGAAAGGATTTGGCACAGAGGGGACGATGGCCCATGGCAGCCAATTAGCAGCTGTGTTTGAGCCTGCTGAGGTTCCAGTCCCCTGGACTATAAATATCCGCAGCTCCTGTCTGTGCTCACCGCTCAGAGGGCACTGCCACTCTCCAGCCTCTCCCTGAAACTGGAAAGGTTCAAATCAGAAGCGAAAATGCATCTTCTGGCATGCCCAGGTTTCCAGGAAGCAGAGGGAAGAGAAACAGGGCCTGGGTCTCTTCAGGGCTGGCTTTAGCGCGATTCCACAGTCGGAGCTCGGTGAGCAATGCAGGGCCTGGCCCGGACCAGGTCATCCAGAACCGGTCCACAGAGCAACGGGCATTCGTATTCTCCTCTGTGGTGTGTGTCAGACACAGGTGATGGCTATCAAGCTACCACTGTGTGCCGTGTCCAGTATGACCAGAGCTGCAATGGGCGTGAGCCCACAGGAAACAGGCACAGTGCCCCTCCAGCCCCCTCCATCTCCTTCCTGCCATCCTCCCGTCCCGCCAAACAATCACACACCCTCTTCTTCCTCTTAAGATTGGTTTCCATTCTTCTTCCTGAAACTCCCTGGTCCACACTTCCCCATGCAGGGCTGCAGGCATTCCACAGTTCTTAGGAGATTCAGTGTGTGTGTGCGTGTGTGTGTAAGAGTGTGTGTGAGTATGTGTGCATGTGAGTGTGTGTGAGTGTGTGTTAGTATATGTGTGTGAGTGTGTGCTCAAGTGTGTGTGTGTGAGTGTATGTGTGAGTGTGTGTATGAGTGTGTGAGTATGTGAGTGTATGTGTATGAGTGAGTGTGTGAGTGTATGTGTGTGAGTGTGTGTGTGCTTGAGTGTGTGAGTGTATGTGTGTGAGTGTGTGAGTGTGAGTGTGTGAGAGTGTGTGTGAGTGTGTGTGTTCTGTTGTCTCACTCTGTCTTTGGTCCCTTCCGAGGAGCGTCCCCAGCCCGCAGCGCAGGTGTCTACATTCGGGCTGTATAGGCAGCATGGTGTCATGGGACAGGACCTTGGACAGCGGCAGGCACAGTGCAGGCTGGGGAAGAGTGGGTGTCCCAGAGTGTCCTGGCCTCTACGAGAGCACAGGGAGAGACGTGTCCCAGAGTAGCTGGGCTCTTTCTCTGGGCACTGCTGGGACAGCATTCCTGTTTTCCTGACCACCATCGTGGCCTTGGGGCACCAGACCCACCTTCTCAAACATGCTGTGCTCCGAACTGTTTCGAGCTTTTATAAAAATATTTTAGTTCTTCTGATCGGTGCATTGTGGTGTCTCGCTGTGACTTTGCTTTCAATGCCACTGACTAATGCAGCGAGTGTGTGCCTCCCTGTGCACTGGATGAGTGTGTCAGAGAAGGCGCCGGCTGGGTGCGTGTGTCGGAGGAGGCGTCTGCTGGGTGAGTGTGTCGGAGAAGGCGTGGGCTGGAACTGACTGTCTTTGATCATTCACTTGTGAGAGAGCTGTGTATGTCCCCAGTCCAGTTCTTCTCTCCTACTCTGTCATCCCTCACCCTCTTGTCCGTGTCTCGGACAGGACAGGTGCTCGGTGGTGAGGACAAATGTTCCTTTACCCTGTACTCAGCGGTGTCTTGGGAAGATGCTGCATTTGCCCAATTCAGGATCCCAACACGCCTCTCTTCTTATTTTTCTGAAACATTTGCCGGTTTAGGACTCATACATGATCTCTGGTCTGTGTAGAGTTTAGAGAGCAGGGAACTTGAAGGCCTTGGAGCTTATACGGGACAGGACCTCGAGTGTCACCTGAGCTCTAGCCTTGGCTGCTCTGCTGGACTCTTGCCCTGGTGCTATTGTGCATCCTGACAGTGCCAGGGCCACCATGCTCTCTTGTCAAACTCCCTCCTACAGCCTAAGACTTAACATCCAAGGCCACCAGTTCTGAGGTGAGGATTTCAACATGAATGTGGGGGTGCAGCATTGTCATTCAGAGCTTTGCACTCTCGTTGAGGGCTGCTCTGAGTTTACAACCCAGTTGTTTCTGTGAGGGTCCTCTTGAGCCCTGCTCACTTAGCTTTTCATGCAAAGAGTTCTGTCTCAGACATATCATTTTTCTATCTTTCATTAAACTCATATTTTCATGGTAATTTTTAAAACTATTTTATCTTTCAACCTTTTAGCTTGTACCTTTAATTTTATTACAAAGAGCCCCACCTGCAGTACTTGGGAGAGAGTCCTGAAGTGTTAGGGGGACCATATGATGTGCCAGGCTCTACCTTGGACCAGCTGCATGCAAGGCAAGCATCCTCCCTGCGCCATTGAGCCTGGGAGTCAGCATTGCAGCTACATCTGACTCTTCTGTAACTCACTCCATCCGATCAGGGTGACTGGCCTGCGTGCATCAGGAGATTCTGATCTGGTTTTATTTAAACCTGTTTGCTTCCAACGTGTGATGTTTGCTTAGTGTCCCTTTTTGGAATCTTCGGGAACATTTGTATAGTTTTATATTTCCTTTTTATCTTCTCTCTGGCTTCTAAGGCACATGCCCCTGTTCTTTATTTTTGTATCTGGCGATTGCTCCGTTCCTTCTTTTACACAGTTGCCCTCCTAGCCTGTCACACAGTAGGTCTGTTTCAGAATAAGACCCTCACAACAGTCTAATTTCACTTTCCTCCCCCTGGTGTTTGTCATTGCTGTTGTGTGTACATTTGTATCAAACTCACACATTGTCGTCCCTCTTCTTCTTCACATAGTTAATTCTCTTGCAAAGAAATTCGAGTATTTAGAACATCTTTTGTTTGTTTGTTTGTTTGGTCCTGAAGCCTTCCTGCTTGGCCAGTGTTCGGTTGAGGGCGAATAACCCCTTTACCTTTCCTTATCTGTGCCTCTGGATGAAAGCGACTCTGGCAGCGACTTCAAACGTGGCTGTCAGATTTAGGTGTTTGTTCTCTTTCAAGTCGCCTTCTGGTTTTCTTGGCCTTGATTCCTGAAGGAATTTGCATAATCTTAAGTGTCTATGTAATTCTCATTTTCCTATCTGTGGGCAATTTTATCCCCAGTTTTCAAATTCTTTGTAGATTTCCAAATGAGACTGACCAGAGCACCCCATCTGCTGGAGAGGCTGCGACATCCCCCGGAACCTTCTGGAGAGTAGCTTTAGCCTGTGGAAACTGTTCTTCCTCGTGCTTTTGGAGGTGGAGGGAGGCATCTGTCTGCCCTTCCTACCCCAGACTCAGGGGAGCCTTACACTGGGCACCATGGAGATGGATGCCTTCCTCCTTGGCCAGCTCGGCTGAATGCTAGGTCTGGGGACCCTCTGTTCTTCGATGTCCACTGCATTCTGTGGGGCCACAGAGCTAGTTCACTGTGCGCTGGGCATGGTTCTACCTCTGGCTTCGCATGCCAGCCCCACCCCTGCATGCCTGTGATGGAAATGCTCGTCCTTGTGACACTCCGCCTCTTCCCCAGCCTGATCTTCTGAAGTGCTTCCCCCAGCAGCTGGGGGCCGTGGCCTCTGCAGGTCCCTACAGTCTGGCAAGCAGCGTCTCCCAGCATCTCCAGCTCTGCCACGGAACTGACTGCTCCAGAGACAGATTCTCCCTGCTGCTGGCAGTGCCGTGTTTGCATCTCTTCACCAGTGGCTCCTCCTGCCACAGCCTGAGCAACTCCATCCACCACTCCCCGCCCGGCTTCCTTCTCTTCCAGCTCAGGGTCAAACAATTCTCCCTCGGCCTCTCCAGATTTAAGTTCCAGGGGGCCCCTGATCTCGGCACGACCATCTGGGTAACCCACAACAGAGCCAGGCATGCCAAGAGCCGAGACTAACAGGAACCACTTCAGGTAGACACCTGGTCTGCATGACCAGCCGTGACACCCTGCCTGGTCTCCATCACCAGAGAAGATGGCTTTAGCATCCAAGCTCAGTCCCGTGTGTCTGGCCATATGGGGAGCAGCATTGTACCCAAGGCTCATGTCGATTCCTTCCCTTCTCGGCCTCTTACCATCTTTTCACGCCACTCCCCTGTGCTATGTGGCGTGAGGCAGTTTTCCTTCTCTTCCGCTTGGTATCTCATCATTAATGCCGGTTTCACCTGCCTTCTCCTCAGCTCCTGAAAAAGTCCTCCAGCACCTCCCGTGTGCCCCCAGCTCTGGAAGCCCCCTCGTGCCCACTGAACTTCCTGCATTCTTCCCTGTCAAATGAGCCAGTTCCCTGCGTTCCGGGTCAGGCCTCCACGTGGCACCCTCCGCTTCGCTCCCGACCCGTCCCTGGGGTCTCGGTTGCAGGTTTTGAAATTTCCCTCCTTATTTCCTTTGATCTGTGCTGTGCCCTTCATTATTTGATTCTCTAGATGGCAACAGATATCTCGCTCTTTGAAGGGGTGGATTTATTCCATACCTTCCGAGCTCTTCCCCAGGGTTATTTTATTAAACCGAAGTACTTCACACAATCAGAGCATTTGTCAGGAATAGAAAATCTTCCATCCTCCTTCCGCGGCCTGCAGATAAACCACCCTCGGCGGCCTGGCGGTTTGTATTTTTTTGGCAGTTGCTTAAACATGTTTAATTCATGAGGTGCTCCTGGGCGTCTCACAGGTAGGCCTGCCTCTCGCTGCCGCCTCCTACATCTTTTAGATCATCTCGGGCCTAAACGCTGGGACGTTCCCTGGGCCCTCAGAAATTAAGTCTCTTTGTTTCTGAGAGGGGGCCTGTCCCCGAGGCCACCTCTTCCGACGTCCCTCCACGTGCCCACGTCTCTCTAGACACCGGTGCTGGCAAACGAGGACACGGCTCCCGAAACTCTGAGGCACAAAAACTCTTCCTCATGCACTGCACTCCTCAGTCAGACTCCCCCGGAGAAGGAGAGACCTCGAGAGACCTCATGTCCTGTCTGCCACTGAGTCTTTGCAGGAAGGTGCCTGGGTGGGGATCAACAGGGAGCATCTACACACTGGCTCTCAGTAGCTACGCTGGGCCAGGGCTGCCTGACTGGACATTCTGGCTGTAGGGGCGTTGGGGAGGGGAGAAACATCCACTCACCCCATCTGTCATCTACAATCACGCCTTGAGCCTGCGCTGTGGCCAGTCCAAGGAATGGATGCCTGAATGCTCGCTGGCTCCAGAAGCCAAGCCCCAACCTTGGAGGGCTTTTGGGCCCCAGCCAGCACCAGCATCCTCTGCCACCTTCCTCTGCTTTCCATAGCAGTGTCTTCACTGACACTCCCCCCACCAGGACACAGTCCCATGCACTCAGGGCAGGCTCGACTCTCAGACCCTGTCCCCAAACCATGGGGGCCATGCCCTCAGACCCCCATGAGCCTTTCCCCCACGCAGGGACTCCTCAACCCTCAGGGCTGGCACACCCCATTCTGTGATCTCTCTCCCTTCCCTCCTCTCTCTCCCTCTCTCCCTCTCCCCCTTTCTTTCTCCTTCTCTCTCTCCCTCTCTCTTTCCCTCTCTCCTCTCTCTCCCTCTCTCCCTCTCTCTTTCCCTGTCTCTTTCTTTCTCTCCCTTTTTCTCTTTCCCTCTCTTCCTCTCTCTCTTCTTATCTCTCTCCCCCTCTATCTTTCTCCCTTCCTCTCTCCCTCTCTCCCCCGAATGCTCGCTGGTTCCAGAAGCCAAGCCCCAACCTAGGGGGGCTTCTTTCTCTCCCCCTTTCCCTCTCTCTCTCCTTCTCTCTCCTTCCCTCTCTCTCACTCTCTCTTGCTCCCTCTCTCTTATCCCCTCTCTCTCCCTCTCCTCCCCTACTTGATAGTCCCCTCTCTGTTTCTCTGTCCCTCTCATCTCTCCCCCCCTTTTCTTTCTCTGCTCTCTCTCCCTCCCTCCCTCCCTGTATCCCTCTCTCCCTCTCTCTCCCTTCCTTCCCACTCCTATTCTCTATGTCTCCTTTGAGCTGTCCCTGTCTCCTCAAGCCCCCAAACCATGCTCCAGGCCTGGTTTCCTCTCTGCCCTGATGGGCCTGCATAACCCTCAGCTCAGACCACGCTCTTGTTCTCTCTCTCTCTCTCTCTCTCTCTCTCTCTCTCTCTCTCTCTCTCTGCCTTTCCTGAGCTGCTCTCTCAGTCAGTCCAGGCCCGTGATTCTTCTCCATGCAGTCTGCTCCATTCCACGCCCTTACCTCGGGCCCGCCTTGATTCTCGGGATCATACTCTGGTACTCAGTGCGGTGAGCATTAGAAATGATTCTATCTGCAGTTTGTTGGTGTCCCCACCCTGGGGTGATACCAATTTCTCCCCTTAGTGTCATGGAATTGGCAAATGGCCAGACATAGCAGTAAATTCTATAGTCCTTGTAAAAGTTCTCTTTCTTCTCTACAGTCATGGCATCAACTGGGTCAAGCAGTACTCTTTCCAAAGTAGCATTTCCTTTAGAGAGGAAACACATGCTAGAATGTTCCCTTGCATCAGCTTGGTGGTTCAGCAGGCAGAGATTGTGGTGAGGGTGATGCAGGCACTCAGCCCTGGGAAGCTGCTCCCTCTTACTGAGTGTCACTTCCAGAAAGTAGGTTTCAGGTGCGAGACACAAGGAATAAAAAAAGAGAAAGTTTAATTGTAAATATCATGCCAGCTGTTTTATTTTTCTTCCTAATAAGTCTGTTGCTTCCCCATGCTTTCTAGGTCTCAAACAGGCATGTGGAGATAAAATAGGCATCCATTCAATGAAGCAAACCCTCAAAGTTCCTGATTCTTTGGTTCCTGGTTCGTGTGTTCACCTTCTTGTGCTACTCTGATGGGTTGAGTTTTTAAGGTCGCTCTCCATCCTGATTACAGCTGGCAGCTCCAAGTTCACTTGTCACTGTTGGGTAACAGCTGTGTTAACGGAACTGTCTGGAGTGAAGAGGTAGGTGGTATAGCTCCACTTACCAGGGGAACAGCCTTCTGTCATCTAGGATGTTGCACAGTGCCAAAGGATGGAAGGTCAGCTGGCCATGACGCCGTCACTCCAGAATAAACTGGTCCAACAAGCAATGCTTAAGAGACACAGATTCTGCACCCCCCCCAAGAAAAATCAAAACATCTTTATTTTTAAAATTTTATTTATAGACACCATGATTCACAAAGTCATAACCATATAAGGGGCCGCAACCCCAGTCCCAACAATGAGCCCAGGCCCCTCCCCTGCCCCTTCCAGGCTCCCTAAGAGACACATGTGGAGTTTCATGATGGAAGTTGATACCATGCTCTCTGTGGTGTGGGGTATTCTGGCATTCGAGTGACTCTGGGAACTACATCCACCTTGATGGAATCATCTCAGAGCTGCATTCCCACTGCCATTCAAGTCCATGAAGGAAGTAATGATTCCTCTCTGAGCATCCCAGGGGAATCTCACTTCCAGCTTAAAACAGGAGCCACCATTGATGTTGCCATCTTCTCCACCCTCTCCCCTCCACCATCCTGGACATGTCTGTCGGTTCACCCAAAGTGGGTCAGCAGAGGGAACCCCATCCCTCTGTCTGCCCACTCCATGACACGTGGTCCCCAGGGTCCCTGTTTCCCCACCCCAGAATGTGATGTGGAGACTCCAGGTTCCCTGCCCTCATGCCCCATCAGGCCCCCTCCCCCTCCCTGTTCGAGCAGGACACTTCTGGCTGCCCCAAGGACACTGCGACTGAGTCATTAGGAGATGAGCCATCCCTGGCCTCTGCCAGCTTCGGGGCTTCGGTGTTTTAATCACTGCTAATGAAGGGGATGATTTAGTGGGTGGGAAAAAAATGAGTATTCGGAGGAATGATTTGACTCCACACGCGCGTCTCGGGCTCACAGGCTCTCGGCTGACCCACTTTGGTCCATGTTTGGAAATTATCCCTGAGAAGAAGGGAGATTGAAAACTTCACACTGCGGACATATTCAGGCTTTATCTGCTTTTTTTTATATATAAATAAAAAAGGTTGGACAATTTTAGAACGGCGTTCCTGCTGTTCTGAAAGCATTCGTCCACCCTGCAGAGTGGCCTTTGCTAGCCCTGAGAGCCACTGGCAGGTGAATGGGCATTTGCTGCTGACCCTCAGGTGTCCAGCAAAGCCGTGAGAGGCAGTGTGTGGGGGTGGGGCGTTGCACTCCACAGAAGTTTGGGGGCTGCATCAGAGCTGGACCCTCAGGCTCAGGCTCCGCTCCTGCAAATCCCTGCTGGGTCCGGTTTGTCCATGGTGGAAGGAAATAGAAAACCCGGGTGGGCTCAGAGCAGAGCAGAGCCCTTTGCTCTGGCCTCGTGCCACAGGATGGAGAGGGTCTGTCTGACCAGGAGGTCAAGACGGACTCAGGCCCTGGGAAAATGGAAACCAGGCTATCTAGGAAATATGAGCTCTGCTGGGAGGTCCAAGCTTTGGCCAGGGGCCCCCAGCTCTGCCGCAGTGGCCATGACTGTGTGGTGAGTGGTCTGCACGGTGCATGGATAGTGTGTGGCTCCTGGAGAAGCTGACCCTTGCTCTAGTGACAGTGTGTACCCCCTGGGTGTGCAGGCAAGCTGCAGAGATGCGGTGAGAGGTGAGAGGTATGGGCAGGTCACTGTTGGGAACGCTAGTTGGGGCTAGAGTGTTCAGAGGTGCCGAGGGCTCTTGCCTTGCATGGGGCCAACCCACATTTATCCCCAGTGCCAATTTGGTCTCTTGAGCACCACCAGGAGTGATCCTTAAGTGCAGAGTCAGGGAGACGCCCTTAGCACTGCCAGGTGTGGCCTCAAAGATAAAAATCAAAACAAAATAGAAAGAATGTTAGTTGGGAATGAGAGAGAGAGAGAAAGAGAGAGAGAGAGAGAGAGAGAGAGAGAGAGAGAGCTGGAATCAGGCACCTACCTTGCATGCAGACACCCCTGGGTACCTGGGTACATGGGTACCCCCAGAGCCATCCCGGGTGTGAGCCCCCAGCAGTACCCACTGTGCCTCAGAATCAAAAACACTAATAATAATGATGATGATAATGAACAATGTCAGTTTGGACCCAGAATAGAGCCCAGCACCAGAGACTGGCCTTGTCTGTGGGGGCTCTGGTCGGAACCCCAAAGATTGCAAACATTTCAAAAAGTCACTGGTCATGGGCACTGGGTGCAGTGGACTGGAACATGTGCTTCCCATGGCGGGGGGACCCTGGTTCAGTGCCCGGTCACTACATGTGCTCCTGAGAAAGGCAGGGAGTGAGCCCTGAGCATGCCAGGTATGGCCCTGAGACAGAACAAACACGGTCTGTAGGGTTTGGGAAGAACACTGTGGGCTCTCATGTTCTCTGGATGTAGGGACAGTGGACAGAATCCTGTATCTGATGCTGTGTGGACTTCAGTGAAGGGCACTTAGACGGGCAGGCAGGTGACCAGCTGCTGGGCAGCAGGGATGGTCTTCATACTCCATTCTCAGAAGAAGGTGACACTACCAGGTGTGGCAGAGACCAGAGACCAGTCCTGGGGTTGGGGGGTGGGGAATGTGCCCAATATGTGGCAGGTAAGATGCTTCTAGCACATTCCCCAGAGCAAGCAACTGTGTGTTTCAGGAGCAGCCGGAGAACGTGTGAATGCTGGTTCTGTTGGCGTTAGTTTCCTCTAGAGACTGGAAATAACTAAAGTCTGTTAGGCTCTTGCTTCTCTGGATGTGGTCAATGGATAAAGGACCCATTGACTCCCGAGAAAGTCACAGGCACGGAGGCTGGATTTGGTTACAGCTGCGTGGTGGCGAAGAAGCGGCTATTTAACTGCAACATGCTGAATCGCCCTTTCTCCCCTGACACACTTAAATAAAAGTGCCCAGGTCTGGGCGGGTTTAACTGGTCAGAGTAACTGGGCTCCAGTGAATAAAAACCACAGACAATGGCATCTCCACTTACAGACCAGGTCTTCTGATTAGAGAAATCAGAAGGCAGTGCCACCAATTACAGTTTCACTCCAGGGCTGGTGGGCTGTGGCAATGTCTCCCCTTCACCATTATTATCAGCAAAATTAAATCAAGTATATAACCAACACACATGCCCCAGTGAGCAACCTAGGTGTGCTTGCTTTTAAAACATACAATTTTTACATTTTTATTTTAGGCATTGTGATTTGCAGTGTCAAAGAAAAAGATGAAATCAAGCCATTCGGAACTTCGTGGATAGACCTGGAGATAACCGAGTATTGGCTGAGTGAAGTGAGTCCACTTTTATTATGATGATTAAGCAATTAAAACTTCTGGAGTATTCGCCCACCTAGAAAAGTCCTTTTGTTGTACTTCAAGCCAAGGAAAGACCATGAAGGTTTCCAGGACATTATAATAAAGTAGAAGCCAAGTGTGAGTGGTGCAGGCCTGTCTAAGGATTCTTTGAACCTGGCTTGAGCAGGGAGCCTTGTGTTCCGGTCCTGGGTTACGTTGCCTGCCTCACACTCCTCTTTCTATGAAACTTTCTCAGGTCCCTGCCCCATCCACAGGAACCAGCCTGCTCCTCCTGCTTGGCCCCCCCCCCGCACCTTCGTGCTTATCTGTGTGGAGACCCCAGCCTGACTTCCCTCTGCACCCCTTCCTCTGACCCTCGAGGATTTGCTTGCTCCCACTTTCCACATTCTTGGGGGCAATAAAGCACAATGGAACATCGCATCACTTAGATCCTGGGAGGACATCGCTTTCAGTGGAACTCTCCCAGATCACCTCACAGCCCTGGTCGCCCCCACACCGTGTGATGGGGAGACAGTGAGTCGGTGGTTTGTTCCACTCAGCTGATGAGGCAGACATGTCATTTCTCACATTTAACATCCTCAGCGCGTTGGGTTCATGTGCAGTTGGATTTTGAACATTCTTGACCAATGGACTTAACATCCCCGAGTCTTGAATGTCGAGATAGCATGAGCCATCGGGGAATGGCCGAGCTCCTGCTGGACAGATGACTGACAGAGGTGACAAAAGCCTTGGTGCTGAGTCTGCTAAGACAGCAGGGCCACCGAGTGGAAATGTGAAACTCACCCTCATTTCCATCAGGCTGAAGGGTGCCATCCCGGAGCAAGTTCTCAGAAGCATGGTAGCTCCCCGGCTCCCTGTCCAAAGACGTTAAATTATGCATTGTGTTTGGCAAATACGGAGCCGCTTTCTGAAGACGATCATCGGACTAAACCTAATTTGGTCCTATCTCCATAAGTGCATCTTGATGCAGTTTGAAGTATGGAATCAATTTCTCCCCTAGACATCAGCAATTTCGTTTGCAGTGACCATGTCTCATTTCATTAGCAATACGCACTCCCGCATTCCTAGAATGGCCTCCCCCCACCAGCCGCCTGGCGAGGCTTGGCTGCAAACAGCGCTTGGGGTGTTAAGTGAGAGGGATCCCAGCTGCTGGTCAGAACTCACGAAGCAAAATGTCCTGGCTCTGCCGAACAGCTGGTCTAATTCGTCCATTGCTATCATGGGACAGAAGGGAAGGAGGGAGAAAGAGGCAGCAAGAGAAGGAGATAGAGATAGAGAGAGATATATATAGAGAGAGAGAGGGAGAGAGAGAGAGAGAGAGAGAGAGAGAGAGAGAGAAAGGGAAAATGATGAGATGGAAGGACTGGAGAGTTAGTACAGGGCTAAGGCGCATGCCTTGCATGTAGTTGGCTCAGGTTCCACTCCTGGCACCCCATATGGTCCCTGAGCCCTGCCAGGAGCAAGCCCTGTGCACTGCCATGTATGACCCCTAACAAGAAACCAAAAAGGAAATGGGGGTGGGGAGGAGTGAGAGGAGAGAGAAAGTAGGGGAAAGATACAGAAACAGGCTGAGACAGAGAGAGAGGAGAGAGAGAGAGAGAGAGAGAGAGAGAGAGAGAGAGAGAGAGAGAGGAGAGGGAGGAGGGAGAGGAGAGAGAAAAGAGGGAGAGAGA
>JAOXYA010000021.1:33559601-33575695 GCA_028565675.1 Sorex palustris | reverse complement strand
CTCCTCCTCCTCCTCCTCCTCCTCCTCCTCCTCCTCCTCCTCCTCCTCTTCCTCCTCCTCCTCCTCCTCTTCCTCCTTCTCCTCCTCGTCCTCCTCTTCCTCCTCCTCCTCCTCCTCCTCTTCCTTCTTCTCCTCCTCCTCCTCTTCCTCCTCTTCTTCCTTCTTCTGCTCCACCTCCTTCTTCTCCTCCTCCTCCTCCACACCTGCTGATACTCAAGGGTCACTCCTGGCTCTGTGCTCAGGAATCAGTCCTAGCTGTGCTCCAGGGGCCATGTGGGGTGCCTGGGATCCAGCCTGAGTTGGCCTTCCTGCTGTACTCTCGTTGCCTTCCTTCTTAGGCAGAGCTCATCAGTGAGAGGTTCCAGGCTTACTTTTCGGAGGCCTCAGTGTGTTCTAGGCCGCTGTTCGCTGAAGATTTAGAATTGAGCCTCAGTTTCTTGGTGCTGGGTCGCAATTCATCCTTGGACCCAAGTAGAATGGAAATTTCTCATGGACCAGGCCTCCATCCTGGGCTCCCCTCTCAGATGAGGTCATCACCGTTCCCGGACAGGGTAAGGGTGTGGGGAAGAGGGTGAGCAGAGGCTCAAAGCACTGAGGAGGGTGGTTTTCATGTGGGAGTCTCAGCCACCATATGGTCTCTTGAATACCTAGTTGGGAGGACTACCTCCAGTCCAGGTGTGACTCCCAAACAGGCAAAAAAAAAAAAAAAATCAGGATTTTTTTTCTGATTTTCTGGGGGGAGAAAAAAAAAATAAGGTTTTGTATTCTGTTTGCCCACTGTCAGTGGGGGTGTTATTTGGTTCACCTTTTGAAAAATAGTATGGAGATTTCTCCAAAAATTTGGAATAGGGTTTCCATATGATTCAATATTTTCACTTTTTTTTTTAATCTTGCCCCCAAGCACCAAAGCATTAACTTGAAAAGCTTTTTTTGGGCTGGGGTGATAGGACAGAGGGGAGGGCATTTGCCTTGCATATGGCCGACCCGGGTTCAATCCCGGGCATCCCAAGCACCGCCAGGAGTGATTCCTGAGTGCAGAGGGAGGAGTAACCCCTGAGCATCACCAGGTATGACCCAAAAACAAAACAAAACAAAAGAGAGAAAAAAGAGAAAAGCTTTATGCACATCTATGTTCATCGCAGTGCTGAGTAATGATAGACGGCACATGGTCAAACATTCCAACAGCAATTACCCAAATTCCAACAAAAGGTGTGTGTGTGTGTGTGTGTGTGTGTGTGTGTGTGTGTGTGTGGTGTGTGTGTTGGGGATCAGGGTTACACTTGAGTAGAAATGCTTTATTGTCCAGATTGAATTTTCTGCAGATGCAGGACCCACCTTGATTTTGCTTACAAAGACAGCATTCAAAAACAAGATTGCAAATGCCTTAGCTGGTTCGTTTCTTGGTTTTACTCAACAATTCTCCCAAGAGCTTTGGTGTTCTTCAACATCTTTTTCTGCCTCCACTTATTTCTCTACCATTTGGTCACTTGGCCATTGTTAAAAGGCACGAAAAAATATTTCCAGAGCCGCATATGAGGAGGAGAAGGGGACCCGAGTGTGAGAGGGGACACTGCAGCTGGGCCCAGGCCAGCAGGCCCCGGGGGAGCTCAGAGGCCAAGCAAAGTGGCCTGGAGTTGGGTCACCTGGCAAGTGTACATGGGGAGAGCGGGGGGGGGCTCCCAGGCATACACTGCTGTGATTAGAACAAAGCTCTGTCCTTCCCATGGCTCAGGGCCAAGCTCCTGCAGATGCCACTGTCCCCAGAAGCCAGGATCTCAGGTGCATCAGGGGAAGGACTCAGGAGTACATACATGGCCTGAGCATGGTCCCATGCCAGCCCACAGGCAGACCTTGGGAGAGGAAGCATGGAGCTGGACTCCAGCGGCTGCCTGGGCCTTGCTCCGAGCCGGGAAACCAGTCACTCCCACCTCACAGGTGCTCCGATGGCAGAAGGGGCCGGAGCTGCCTCTCCTAAGTGGTAGTTCTACGTTGAAGCAGGTTCTCAGACCCAAGACCCAGGGGCTGTGCCAGGCCGACAGGCGTGTGAGGGGCTCTCCTGTCTGGCTGGGTCCTGGAACATGTTTTGATACCTACGTAGAATACATGACATGAAGGGCAGGGGAGATTGTACAGCGGGGAGGGAGCGTGCCTTGCACGGGAGTTATCCGGCTTGGATCCCCTGCATTCCCTGAGCATCCCCCGGAGTGATCCCTGAGCATAGAGGTAGGGAGAAGCCCGGAGCACTGCCAGGTATGGCCTTCTGACAAAGCAAAAGAAGTGAAATGATGCAATATCCTTTGGACTCACTCAGCTTAGGCACTGAGAAACTAATGTCCACCCTGCAGAGGCAATGGTGACCCCAGGGGTGATCAGGACGGGGGAGAGCTGTGCCTGGTGGTCAGCCCTCTAGAACTGAGCACAGGGTCTTTGGTGCTTGTCCGTTGCAGCCCCCTTTTAGGCCTCCTGGTGTCTTGGCTGTTCCCCACATGCCCAGGAAGCCATGCCCTCGGGGTCCTGTTGGGCCCAAGGAAGCCAGGCTTGGTGGCACATTCAGCTGACAGCAAGACCCCACTTTCTTTTTAATGTCCCCTCTGCTCCTTTCTCCCCAAAGGGCTGTCCACCAATGCCCTTCCTTCCAATTTCAGTGACACACCAAACCCTGGGCAGTGCCGCCTCTCACCCACGCACACCCCTGTCCGTGATCTCTCAGCCTCCTCCAGATCAGCATCGGTCAGCGGGGCTACAGGGTGCCTTATGCATGCCAAGACATTCCACAGGGGCCCAGATGGAAATCACATAACTGGGGGGCCGTAGCACAAGACTGGGGGCCAGAGAGCAGGACAGGTGTCTCTAGGAAGGAATCAAGGTCACAAAGAAGTCATGGTGGAGAACAGATTGACTGCTCCAGATAAGCCCGTTATCCAGATAACCACTCAGATAAGCCCATTATCCAAATAACTGCTCCAGATAAGCTGTATGCTATCCAGATAACTGCTCAGATAAGTCCTGTTATCCAAATAAACACTCAGATAAGGCCCCTGTTATGCAGGTAACCACTCAGATAAGCCCCTGTTATCCAAATAACTGCTCCAGAAAAGCTGTGTGCTATCCAGATAACTGCTCAGATAAACCCCTCCAGATAACCACTCAGATAAGCCCTCTGTTATCCAGATAAAAACTCAGATAAGCTGTGTGTTTTCCAGATAACTGCTCCAGATAAATTGTGTTATCCAGATAACTGCTCAGATAAGCCCCTGTAATCCAGATAATTGCTAAGTCCTGTTATCCAGATAACCACTCAGATAAGCCCCTGTTATCCAAATAACAGCTCCAGATAAGCTGTGTTATCCAGATAACCACTCAGTTAAGCCTCGTTATCCAGATAACTGCTCAGATACCCCCCCCTCCATCCAGATAACTGCTCAGATAAGCTCCCCTCCCCCATTATCCAGATAACTGCTCCAGATAAGCTGTGTGTTATCCACTCTAACTAAAAGCTTAGAAGGGGAGGAAGGACGGGGGAGGGGCAGTGGCATGGGGAGGCAGCAGGAGGGAGCCCGTGCCCTCCTGCTTACCAGGTACGCCCTCACACATGGCTCACTTGATATTCCCCACCAGAGCAGAGAGAGAGGCAGGGCAGGTGTTATTATCCTGTCTGGGAAATTTCACAGCCCGCTGGAGGAGATAACCCTGGCGGGCCCAGACATAATCTGCTCTAGCTTGACTTGAACTTCAATGGCTCTCCTGGCATTCCCACATCCCTGAGCTCTGCTGGGATTGATCAGGCCCTGATCATTCTCCTCTGCCTGCTCTGCTGGGTCACTCCTGGGAACCCTGAGCTGGTGGGGAAGTGGACGTGGGGACCTCTGGATCAGAGCAACCCAGGTGTCACTTGCATCAGCCTGACTCTCCAGACCTCGCCTGGGTTGGATGTGTGATGAGAGTGGCGGAGCAGAGCCCTCCTCCCCGGCAGCTGGGGGCGACAGCAGTCTCAGGGTTATGACAGGCCTCAGATGCAGCCTCCAGCTTTCTCTCCTGCTCGTGGGGTGCCCCCGGAGTCTGCTTTATGACGAGGACCGTGTGGCATATCGGAACCCACTTAGGAAAGGGCAAGGGGTCCTCAAAGCTGCTTCTGCTTCCATAAGAAAGAGCAAAGTAGAGAGCAAAGCACCCGAAGAGGAACACCCCAGTGGAGAGATGCCAGGAAGAATCCCTGCTGGCAGAGGGGCCACCCCTGCTCCTGCCGCTTTCCCAATGCCCAGGGATGGGATCTGCAGCGTGAGGTGGTGAGGTGGTTGATGAGGGGAATCCAGCCGGGACTGCGGTGTCACTGCTGAGTGTCCCCTCAGCTGTCCCTTTAGATCCTGCAGCCTCGGAAGAAGAAGGCTGCCTTTGCCAGGCAGTTTCACTGAAGAGTAATCTGGGTTAAATTTACACTGACTTTGCCCTTTTCCACACGGCATTAATGTGCTTTAAAAAATGCACGAAGAGAGGGTGTGCAGGACTTGGAGTTTGGAACCTGATTTATTTTTTAATTAATTAATTAATTTATTAATTTGTTTATTTTGTATTGAATCCCTGGGAGATCCAGTTACCAAGTTGTTCCTGATTAGGTTTCCATCAGACCATGTTCCTTCACCCTCAGTGTGCCCAGCCAGGGTTCCTCCCTCTTGCCCATCCCCGCAGCCTAGAAGTTGATTTTAAGTCTTTGTCTGGCTTAAGTTGCAGCAGATTGGTCACACATCCCCACAGGGTCTGTGATATGAGGGTGACAGTCTCGGAGACCTGAGACCTGCGGGCAGCAAAGGATCTGGGCTGGGGTCCATCCCTCTCTGCCATGTCTGTGCAGGGCAAGTCTGTCCACCCGAATCCCACTGCCCATCTTAGCCCTGGCCTTGTCCACACCAGCACTGGACAGGGGATTTTGAAAGTGGCTTCGAAAAGCTTTGGAGGGGCCAGGACAATGGTCCAGTGGGGGGAACGCTTGCCTTGCATGCAGTCATGCTGGGTTTAATCCCCAGCATCCCACATGGTCCCCGAGCACTGTATGGAATGATTCCCGAGTGCAGAGCCCAACAGCACTGTGAGGTGTGCCCCCCCAACACACACACACACACACACACACACACACACACACACCAAATGTTTGGATTCAGCACAGGGGGGGTCTCACCATCTGTCTCCCAAGGATCCGGCCTTGGGACCAGCCCACGCCATCCCAGGTGCCAGCAGCAGTGTCTCAGCGGAACCACTTTACCGGAGCTTGAACACCTTCTGTTACGTTAGTGACTGTCTGCCATTCTCCTCCTTCCAAACCCAGAACAACAAAGCACAATCCAGCCAAATCCTGATTCCCCTCTAGTTTCAGCTTGGCCTGAGATGCACCAGCTGCGCTGAGCCCCATAGTTGTGCTCCAATCACCGGGCTGAGAGCATAACTGTTTCTGCCCTTTGTGATGAGACAGAAGCCGAGGGCACAACTCTGATCCCTCAGTCAGAGAGTGCCTGGCAGAGTGATGCTGTAGGACAGGGCTGAGGGGTAGACACTGGGCAGTGGGACCATCCCAGAGGCCTTTCTCTTTATGCCAGATCGGGGGACAGAGGAGGTCTCTGGGGAACCTGGTCAGCATCGCCAAGGCCAGCACCATTTGTCTTCCTGCCGCCCTCAGCGTGGGCCCCTCACGCCTCTCAGCTGGGTGGCCCCTCGCTCTGGACCATGCCCGGGGCTCCTGGCCTGTGTGTCCTCGGTGCCCCCTCTTTCCCGTTTGGGTCCCACCTTCCTGGGTAAACGCTGCACAGTCCCATCTGGAAACGGCACCTCATCATACAATATTTTTCCTCGAGCATTTCTGGCTGCGACTTATGGATGGGTTTGCTTCTCATTCCGCCTCTATATTTTTTCACAAACATGTTTTCCCTTGAATTCTCAGCTCTTTCTGCAGGAAAGTTCAGTGCTTCTCCATAAATGTTTGCAGAACGGATGCATAAACCTTCCATCCCACTGACCTTTCATGGCACCGACCCGGCCGTGGGCAGTGGAGCGTGGTGGGGAGGGCACATGGGGCTCTGCTTGGCCATGGGGCCAACCCACGCCATCCCAGGTGCCAGCAGCAGTGTCTCAGAGGAGACGCTTTACCAGAGCATGAGCACCTTCTGTTATATTAGTGATTTTCTGCCATTCTCCTCCTTCCAAACTCAGAACAACAAAGCACAATCCAGCCAAGTCCTGGTTTCAGTTGGGATAAAGGGGAGTAAGCCACATCCCCCAGCCATGGTGATGATCCTGGAGAATGTGTCCCTTGTGGGCAGGCCTTTGTGTGAGGTCACAGAACGTTCTGGGCTTAGCTCAAAAGAGGGCTTTGGGGCTGGAGCAACAGCACAGCAGGTAAGGTGTTTGCCTTACACACGGCCATGCGGCCAACCCAGGTTCGATTCCCAGCATCCCATATGGTCCCCTGAGCACCGTCAGGAGTAATCCTGAGTGCAGAGCCAGGAGTAACCCCTGTGCATCGCCGGGTGTGACCCAAAAAGTTAAAAAAAAAAAAAGAGGGCTTTGCCTGCCCCAGCTGGAGGCTCAAGGGGGCTCCTCCCTCTGGCTCCCCCAGCTGGGGCCTGTGTTCCCGGGGCTCCTCCCAGAACCGAGTGTGATTCTTGCCTCAGTCCAGGGATGTTGCTTGTTCCAGGGCTGATTGCTGTCCTGCTATCTCAAGTGTCTGGATGTGGGGCAGGGCTGTGAATAACACTCTCTGATGCCTGGAGAAAGGCATCAGGAGGCCAGCAGACCCTGTACCAGAACCCAGGGCCCCAGGATGGACCGCAGAGGAGGAGGAGACGGCATCTCCCCCATGAGCAGTAGGAACAGGTGAGTTGGGGGGCTGGACAGATAGCATAGCAGAGAGGGCATTTGCCAGGTTCAATCCCTGACATCCCATAGGGACCCCCGAGCACCGCCAGGAGTAATTTCTGAGTGCAGATCCAGAAGAAACCCCTGAGCGTTGCTGGGTGTGACCCAAAAAGAAAGAAAGAAAGGTGGGCTGGAGGGAAGAAGGATCTCAGCCTGAGCCAATAGCCTGGAAGAATCAGCCTGAGCACAGCCGGCCGTGGTCCAAGGTAAACACAAAGGGGTCAGCGTGAGGCAGGGCCTGTCAGCCCCTCTCTAGGCAGCCTAAAAGGGAGGGTCCCCACAGCGGCTGCTGGTTAGGATGACCTGGAGATCTTCTCATAGCCGGGATGCTGTTGGGTTCTGGTTCAATTAAACAGGCAATCAGAGCCAATTCTCAGTGAATGGGGCCAGGTGTCGCATATGTTAGAGCTCCCCAGACACCTCCAATCTCCTCTCAAGGATGACAATGTGACTCGGAGACGTTGCAGGAGTGACTTGGGGTGGGGGCAGAGGCGGAGTTCTGCGGGATGACTTGGCACATAAACAGCCAAGGGGGCACATAAACAGCCAAGTTGTGCCCAGGGACATGCCCGAGCAGAACCGGGGCACACAGCCTTGTCTGGCTCCGACCAGCAGGTGGGCCTGAGTGGGTGGGATCACAACTGAGCCCAGGGCCAGAGAGAACTATTTGGGCCCCGAAAACGGCACAAGGTGGGCAGCGGGGAGGGCTGGGGGCGACCTGCTGGCCAAGGGGGCTCATGGGGCCCCCAGGGGACGGGGTCAGAGGAGAGGGGAGAGACTGCACCCTAAGGCCTCGGGCACAGGAAGCCACGCCCCAGGCCAACTCGCCACTGTACACGTAGCCACAGCACTGAGAAGCTTGCTGCTTACTATGCAGCTTGGTGCTCTCATTCTCCCCCAACTGGTCAAGACACCAGGCCACCTCCAGATGCTGACTCCCAGGGCAGTGGGCTCAGAGCCCAGAGTACGCTGACCAGGGCGGTGGACTCAGCCCCAAGAGCACTGAGCAGGTTGGTGGGGTCAGGTCAGAGATTGCAGAGCTGAGCAGGGCAGTGGGGTAGGGAGACCAGAGTACTCTGTCCACTGCTCAGGAGGCGTCCCAAGCCTCCCGCAGGCTTTGGTGTCCTCCACCAACAGGCTCGTGTGCTATGGGGAAGCATTCTGGGACTCAGAGGAGGTCTGGGCCCTTTCTGTGAAGATCCATGATGTGGTCCCTTCCACAGCACAGCCCTGCCTCTCCCAGAGCACGGGCCCAGTCCCACTCTACCCTACAATGGACTGTTCCCCTGACAGAGCAGCTTGGACACAGGGCACTGTGGGTAGAATGAGCAAAAGAGAGCTTAATGAGAGGCCTTCAGCCACTGGACACTGACCCTGGGGAAGGTCTCGAGGGACTTCAGCAGGAGCCGGACTAGTTCCTGCTCTTCATTCCAAGCCATGGTAACATGGTAGAGTTGGGAGCAGGCCGGATTGGGGAGAGGGGGGCGTTAGACAGTAGTGGAGCTTCTGGAAAGGTCGGGGGCAGCAGGAAGGCGATACTCATCCCTGAGGAGGAAGAGCAGGTCCTAAGCAGCCCAGGACACCGCCACCTCCAAAGCACCACTTGGAGCCAACTTCTCCCTGCAAAGTGACTGGGTGGCTGGCTCAACGCTTCCTGTAGCACCAGAGACTGAGTCATTTCCAAAAGGCTTGACAGCACCTGCTTGGGGACAGGGACTCATTATTGATCTTTGCTGATCACCAGTGACTTACTTGTTTGCAGTGAAAGATTGATCCTATTTTGATGCCAACTCTTGCCAAACATCAGTGCGACTAGATGTGTGTTAGAGATCCCCTTGGCTCTCTAACTCCAGGAACCACATCTCTCCACACAACTGTCATTACCTGTCTTAGCTGCAGAACCGGGCAGCAGAGTCTGATCCAGAACCCTGAAGGGCGCCTGGGGAAACTGTCACAAGATGCTCCATGGTCCGTCCTATGTGCAGATGAAGTGTGGTGTGATGAACTTCCACACCCTGGCTGGGACTCAGAGCTGCCAGGCAGTATGAAACTCTGAGAACTGTGGATAGTACGGGAACCCCAGAGCTGTAGATGGTACCGGACCCTCCCCTCAGAACTGGACCCTCAGTTCTTTAAGACACAGCTACAAGTGAGTGGGATTTCTTATCTCTGCAGTGATCAGAGAAGATCGTCTCCATCAAAACGAAAGAACTTTTCCTCTTGGTCTCCATCCTGGGGGTTCAGTGTTGTGAGGTAGGGGCCCCCTTCCTGTAGGAAGTCTCTGTTGGGTGCAAGTCTGTGTTCCAAGGGCCATGGATTTGCGTGTTCTGGACGTGTGGCACGTGGTCCTTCCCGTGCTCTCTCTCTCAGTGGAATGGGGTTGAGGCTCAGCATGTTGCAGGATTTGAGATTATTTTCTCCACTTTAATGCATGTGTGCAGACCACAGAGATGTGTGTGGACGTCAGTACCCCCTGATCCATGTGGGGCTTTATAACCTTGCTCATCCATGGGGGTCTTTGTAGCTTCCATGTGTTGGTGTGCTGCTGACACCGTGGGGGACGGCTCCCTGCCTGGGTCTTGGCTTTGCGTTCTGTGGGGCTGCGTCTAGCAGCAAGCTCTGTGTGACTCTGGGTTTGGCTCCCTGTGGAAGGCTATGACCCTACAGCAGTATTTGGCTTTCCCATCAGGTGCAGGCAAGGCCCAAACCCTGCCACAGCTGTCTGCACACTCGTCCTCTTCACGTTTTGTTTTGTTTTAACTCGATTAATCTTAGTTGGTGTCTGAGGTCCTTTGATTGACAAGATCACTTACCTTTTGTGTCACGATGTTCCTCACTGATGCTTTTTGTACCTCCAAGTCGAAATCTCTGAGTCACAACAGTTTTGCTTTTGTCTTCATGCATTTCAAGGTGTTTGGTGATGTCCCTTGTAATTATTTGTTTAACTCACTAATTTCCACAAACTGGTAGATTTCCATGTTTTCCCTGTTGGAGTTCATATGAAGTTGGAAAAGGCAGCTGTGTATGGTTTTACTTCTATTATGTTAAGGCTAGATTTATGGAAAAATCTCTAGCCTACTTGGGTGAAAGTTCCATGAGCATGAGAGACTGATTTGTGTTATTCTGTGCTTATTTGGATTATTGGAGGATCACTTAGATCTCATTGACAAAGAGCTTCACATGGTTCCTCTGTTTCCACATGCACCTTCAGTTGGAGGGTTCATCCATATTAAAACTGGGGTACTGAGGATACCAGCTCTCCAGCTTTCTCTTTCTGTTGAGTTTTGCTTTACTTATTCTGGATCTGTTGGTAAATTTTAATATGTCCATATTAAAACTGGGGTACTGAGGACATCAGCTCTCCAGCTTTCTCTTTCTGTTGAGTTTTGCTTTACTTACTTTGGATCTGTTGGTAAGCATGCGTCTTCTATGTGTATGTCCTTGATAAAGGAAAGCTTTGAGCACTACATAATCCCTGCTACTGGAACATGTATCTGCTTATTTTTCCCCAAAACAATGATCCCAATAATATATTGGTTACTACTTTCCTCAAGTTTTCTCCTTCAACCTCATTGTATCTAAAGTAGCAGTAAACTCTGTGGATGTGCCAGAGGTAAATGGGGGTCTTTATCATTCCTACTAAGCTCTACTTCAGCAGCTGAGTTTAATCTATTTATGCTTAAGGAAACATAAAGCTAAACTTTAACATGCTTCAGTATAAAAATGTTTTCACATAGATAACAGATGTATCTGTTTGTTTTCAGTGTTGGTTCCCCTCTTCTCATCTCTCCATTGTGTTAAGTTATGGTATCCAGTTGAATTCCTTTCTTTTCTCTATTTTGCTATCAAATTATCTTGGGAATGACAATTGTGCTTACTTTCTAGCAGGCTACTTTGAATAACACCTATTTATGTCCCTCCCCTCCTCTCTAGTGTTGTTACTGATATATATATATATGTATATATATATATGTATGTATATTTGGCTGGAGCGATAGCACAGCGGGTAGGGCATTTGCCTTGCATGCCACTGACATAGCTTACCCGAGTTTGATTCCTCTGCCCCTCTCGAAGAGCCTGGCAAGCTACCGAGAGTATCTAGTCCACATGGCAAAGCCTGGCAAGCTGACCCATGACATTTGATATGCCAAACACAGTAACAAGTCTCACAATGTTACTGGGCCCACTAGAGCAAATGGATGAACAACGGGAGGACAGTAAGTAATATATATATATATATGCATATATATATGTATATATATATTGCACTGTCCTGCACTATCCTCCCGTTGTTCATCATTTGGCATATCTAATACACCACGGGACTTGCCAGGCACTGCCATGAGGGCGGGATACTCTTGGTAGCTTTCTGGGCTCTCCGAGAGGGATGGAGGAATCAAACCCAGGTTGGCTATGTGCAAGGTAAATGCCCTACCCGCTGTGCTATTGCTCTACCCAAGATACACACACACATATCTTTTAAATCACTTACAAAATTATATTTAGTGTTTGTTATTTCTCCCTGTTGCATTGGCTCATTGGCAAGGGCTCTTAATTCACCGGAAGGGCTTGTTTACCTTTCTTGTGGTGTCTCCAGACTTGAAGAGTAAACCTAATAGTAACCAACGCTCAGCCAGTTGTTTTATTATTTGCTTAATTTTGTTTTCTTCCTTATTTTGGCAGGGTTTTTGCTGTAGATTCTTGGTTAGCAGTTTTCTCCTCCTTTCTGCACTCTGTCTCCACTGCCGCCTTTCAGCATGTTTGTAATGGTAACACTGTCGTATCACCCAGATCACCTGTGTCTTCCCTCTCGGCCTGATGTTCCTCTTGTCTTTGTCAGTCTGAACCACCAGTATGTGCTCCTGTGATGGGCACAGCTGTAGAGAGGTTCCAAACCACTGAACTGGAAGGCGTCTTGTGTGGCTTTCCTTTCGTACATCTCGTCTGGGGTTCATCTTGCTTCTTGGATGTGATTCATTTTCTTTATTCACATTCAGAAAGTTTTATTCACTGCCTTTCAAATCCTCTGCCTCTTCTTATTCTGGGCCCTGCATAATTACATTGGTTTGATTGAAGCTCTCCAACATGATCTGATCCATAGACGTATGTTTTTTTTTTAACTATTTGCAAATGTTTAAAATTGTTGATTAAAAGTTTTAGTCTACTAAGAATAATATCTGGACCTCTTAAGTGAAAGTTTCTATCTGTTTACTTTCTTCTTTCGCATGGATTATATGTTCTCCTTTCATCGTTTTATGATTTTGCCAACTTTTGCTATTATTGTAGGAAACCAGAAAATAGAATAATTCTATGGTCACTCTATATATCAGTTTCCCTTCTTCTCTTATTTTTCTCTTCTTTGTGGTTGGATATTGACCTTTTGTTCAACAAGTATAGAGTTAAGACACAGAATTTCTCAGTTCTGTTAGTGGAAAACCAAAACAACCCCCCGAAACCCCATTCTCCCATGGGGTTGATCCTACCTTGGGAGGGTCTTTGGTACTGGATCAAAAGATTGAGCCCCTCCTGGCCAGGCTGCCTACCCCAGCTTCGAGCCAGTGCCCATGTTGGCAGGCTTCTCCATGCAGTCTATTGTCCTGCTGGGTGAGGCTCCAAACCCCCCAGCCTACAAAGGTGCTTCAGAATGCCCAGATTTCCCAACCACCCATTTTTGCAGTTTCTTTCTACCCTCCTTGGAGGTCTGTTGCCCATCTTGGTTCTAATCTTTTGCAGTGAGTGGCTGAAAGTGCTCTTTTATCATGCTATGTTTGACAACTGTGCCTGCCATTACTGTGTCTGAGGAGGTTCTGACACAGTGACCTGACTGGACAGGCTGGAGACCAGGGCTCACAGCAGAAAGTAAACCGCCAGGCTCTGGGAGGTGAGGAAGACAAGAAGGTGTGCCACAGAGCCTCCCTACAAGTTGCCTTTGTTTGGTTTGTGTGAAGGTCTTTTCTTTTCTCTTTTCAATAATAACACATTTTTAGAATGAACGCACTGGTTTACAGTTATTCATAGTTGAGTTTTAGACCTCTGGAATCACAGCACCGATCCCACCCCCGGTGTCAAGTCCCCTCCATCACTGTCTCCAGGTTCCTCCCACCCCACCCCATCCCGCCTTCCTGACAGGCCCCTTTCCAAGTTTGATCCTTACAGTTGGGTTCTCCTGATTGCCGTGTGTGCAGGACTCTGTGGTGTGGAGATGTGGCTCTGTCCCTCCTTAACGCCCACTTTGTACCTGACTGCCCCAACCTGGCCCCGCTGCTTCTCATCTGCCTCCCACACCCTCCATTCTTTCAAGTAGCCTTTTTCTAAATTCAACCTTTGCTTGGCTGCCAGACACCTTTGACTGTTTTCCAGAGCTCTGACAGGATTGCTTCTGACAGATTCTCCTGATTTTCAATGTTCCGGGGGAGGGAGGTGGGCACAGAGCTGTCCAGAGCACTGTGCCAAAGTCACTCCTTGGGCCTCGGATTCCAAACCCTAAACATTGCTGAATTTCTTCTAAATTGTGTGGTTTTCTTCCACTTTCTCATACATCTGTGTAAATGGCCAGATCGATCTAATACTTTTAGATGTATTATTTTACAATGTATTATTTTACATTGGCAAAAGTATTTATTGAATGTACAAACAAAATTAGCATTGAATGGTGAGGGGACTTTAGTTTTTGGAATATGCATTATACATTTATCAGTAATTAATATATGTGGTTTGGCTTATCCTCTCTAATATGTTGTGAGTTTCATGGAAGAAGTCATCTGAATTCATTTTAGTTTTTTTTTTGCTTGCTTCATTTTAATGCTGGATTTTTCCTGTGTGAGCTTCCTGAAAATTGAGTGTGTGTCCCCATGCCTCTAAATATATATGTATATGCACAGATAAAGGATAGCATCCGCATATGTTCAAGAACTCTATTGAGTTGTTTCGATAATCTCCTGTGTAATTTGGTGTCATGGAAAACATTTCTGTATAACATTTTCTCCTATGCACTACCTTTACTTGGCTTGAACCCCACGCAGTACAATTTAAAGGTAATATGAAGGGTAAGAAAGAATATATTTTGACAAATAACTAAGCCACGACATAATAATCTGATAGCTGAGCTCCTCTCTGTCAGATGCAATCATAAGTAAGAGAGGGAAGGAAGCAAGGGATTGCTTTTTAAGGAAATTAAATTATTATCTTGAGACTCTTTCCAAAATGTGACTTGAAAGGGCCTCCTCCAACTGACAGGCATGTTCTTCAGATTTCACCGATTCCTCAGGACCCCTATTGAGATAATCCAAGGTGACGTATCGTCTTCTGTCTCCAGTGTATCCTGCAAGTGTCAGGGATAAAGTCTCCAGCTCAGAATGGCACTGGGAACAGGTACAGCCAGGACTGCCCAGGCGTGGCTCGGGACCACGAAAATTCCAGCCTGCTCGGCATGCACACAGCCTCAGGAGCCAGGGTCAGAAGCCCTGCGTGCCCTGCATTCAGAGTTCTCGTGACAATTAAGACAGTGACTTGTACAGCATTTTCAGGCATGGCCCATACAAATAGGTCCTGACAGGATGGCTCTGGATGTCTTGAGCATGATTGCGTTTCCTCAGAGGGCCAGATGTCAAGTTGCAGAATATCTGAGTTCTGAATCCATTGGAATCAAGACGAAGCTCTCGCCAGCATTACCACTGATAACTGTCGGCTTCATCTCCAGGGAAGGCGCTGTCAGATCAAGAGGCTGATCGTGACGTCCGGGATGGCAAACCAGTGTTACCGAAGAGTTCAGGCAGGGGTCTGATCATTTTCCAAGACTGATTTTAAGTAAATGGACACTTGAGATGCTGACCAGTGAGCCATCTTCAGAGACTGACCTTCGTCATGGATACCGAGGTGCTGACCAGTGAGCCTTCTGCAGAGACTGACCTTAGTCATGAACACCAAGAACTGAGCAGTGAGCCTTCTGCAGAGACTGACCTTAGTCATGGACACCGAGGTGCTGACCAGTAAGCATCTGTATCCTGTCCCACTCCACGTGTTGGATCCAGAAGCCTGTGGATTCCTAACCTTTGAGAAAGCTGCAACGAGTCAATATTGGGTTGGTGTGAGAGAGAGCTAACAGGGAGGGCTACACACCCAGTTGGTCTCTCTGTCCAGGACTCGGCAGATACCCAGCTGCCCAGCCGGGGTGTCCAGCTTTCCTCTCACTCAGGACAGGAAGCACAGTGCCCTGCGTGGCAGTGGGGCACCTGGGTTTCCATGGCAGCAGAGTCTTCTGGAAACAGCAGTGCTCTTCAGCTTTCGGTGGTCTGAGAAGTGACTGATATCCCCGGAGATGCTCAGGCTGGACGCAACAGCACAGGGTCAGGAGCGAGTGTGGTAGTCGTACTCTGGGGGTTGATCAGAAGCTAACATGGTGGCTAGACTCTTGGTGCTTCCCTGCTGCTGTCTGAAGGAGCACCTCGAACCTTGGGATGCCTTGAAACTCGGCTGTTTACAGGAGCAGAGAGATCACTGTGGCGGCGATGGAGCCAGGAGCAGAGTGTGGGCGAGACCAGCCCCGTGGACACCTCTCCCCATGGAAGACACTGGGTGGTCCTGCCCTGGCAACGGTGGGCAGCCTGGAAAGTGTGGACAGTCTCCTGGCTCTGGTTTGTTTCTGGTGAGACTCCTCCCGGCTTGAGGACGTGACCTTCGCCACGAGCATAAGCAGAAGAGATGAAGGGTGGGATGACAGAGCGCCCCCTCTGGTGCCTTCGTGTGGAAAGGTGATTTCTCATGGTCAGGGGTACCCTGGCCCCTCACCTCCTTCCCCACAGCCACTCAGAGAGGCCTACAGGTGGAGGAGCTGCAGGCGAGGGGTGGAGACATCCACCCTGCAGCGTCCTTTCTCCTGTGACACATACAGTTTTGCAGTTCCTGGGGCTCAGGGTGCATCTGGGCATCTGGGTGTCTGGGGACTCAGGAGGGATCTCGACTGGGTGAACATCGCTCGGAACTGGAGCCAAGGCTTGTCCTGCGCTGGACATACTTGGGGCACAGACCCTCTTCCTGTGGCCTCTCAGGTAGCGCTCAGGGGTCCCCTTGTCTGTCTGTCCCATGGGGAGGGACTCCTGCCCTGCCCCCATGGAATTCCAGGTCTGGAAGCATCAGGGGGTCCCCCGCCCACCCCCGGACCCGGGGCTAAAAGAGGGTCTCTGCAGGAAGCA
>JAOXYA010000021.1:33542604-33559501 GCA_028565675.1 Sorex palustris | reverse complement strand
TGGTTTGCAAAAGAGGAATTGAGTGGTAATCATGTTCGGTCTATAGTCTACTTCCAGCATCCATCTCCTATCCTGGGCAGATCTTCCCAACACCCTTTATTTGGTGCTCCCTTCTCTATCTGAGCTGCCTTTACTCGCAGAGTGTGCAGCTGGCCTCCAAGCCATGGAGTAAACCTCCTGTACCTACTATTTTATAAGTGCTTATTTATCAATAGATATTGCACATATAATGATAGTAGCATGATGGAGATTATCCTTGTGTTGAGTGATACGATAAATTTCTCTGTAGAGGAAAATTTGAGAATGATTGAAAGACTGAAGAAAACAGATGAATTGATATCAACATAATTTAACTATACTTTAGCCTTGATGGTTTCCTTATTGCCATCTTCTTTTCAAGCTGATGAGAAGTAATGGCTTAATCTTTAAAAATTATCCTCTGAATATAAGAAGTCTTTTCTGTTGCTTTATTCCTAGCATGTTTATTTTTTGAAGTCAAGTGTAGCTACTCAATCATTTTCAATCAGTGACTAATTGATGAGTGACCAGCCATTACCCTCAGAAAGAAATGTGATGTCCAGCTAATTTCTTTCCCTGCGGTAGCATCAGGGGTACTGGATGGCATCAAGTATCAAGGAGATTTGGGAAAGACAGATTCCCGAAGCCACCTTGCGCAACCTGGGGGTCACCAATGCTCTGGCCCTGCCTTCAGTATTTTTAGCTGTGAATAAGGGGGAGAAGCTGTTATGTAATCAACCTCAGGATTTGAGGGCTGTGTTGACAGTGCACCATACACTCCTTGGATTTTTGTAGTTAAGTATATCTGAGTTATTTTTAATTGAAGCACATGTTAAATTAGCCCGACAGTTACTTTTAGGTTTTTTTCCCTTCCAATATAAATTATTAGAAGGATTATTTGTGGGGGCTTACTAGTATTAAAAATAAAGTAGCTATAGGGAAGGAAAAGAAAGGGGAGGGAGCTGTAGAAAAGGAATCTAGGGGCCAGAGAGACTGTATCATGTCTCCTGGAGCCTAGCTGAGTGTGAACTCACTCATCGTTATTCTGGGACAAGCACTGAACACTGGGAAACAGATGTCCACAGCTGTCTGGACCCCTAGAGTGCCTGGTGACCAAGAATCTCTTCTCTGTAGGTCAGCAGGTAAAGTTTGCCCCTACATCCCAACACACTGGGCCCGCGAATCCCTGTTTGCTCAGAATGACTGCTGTCCACGGGAAACACACAGCGTCTCAGGGATATGCATCACAGCAGCAAACTGACTGACTAATGGTACTTTCGGGGGCCCCTGATCAGACCTCCTCTGTTTGCCAGACTCCTGTGGCCAACTCCTGTGAAACTTTACTGCCACCCTGCTGAAAAGGACAGAATGTCACTGTGTGTGTGTGTGTGTGTTTGTGTGTGTGTGTGTGTAAGTGGGCATTTGTGAAAACCTCCAATTCCAAAGACGAAACTAAAGCAACCATTCACAGTATAGAAGCGCACACAGAGGCATGAGAGAAGATGTCTCTCAGGGAGTGCCAGTCTCTGAACTCAGGCCACAAGACCAGAGCAAAGGACCAGGACAAGCCATCACTCCTGACTGAAAATGACATAGCTGGCAAGAACAGCCAGGGAACATTTGGGAAACAAAAGTCAAGAAAAAATTCCAAAATAGTAAAAATATAGTTAAAATTGAATCCAGTAGTCAGTAAGATATAATTGGACATTGGTAGATGAACAGTGTTCAGTAAATAACACAAGCCATTAATAGAACTTTGTGACATAAATTACCAGACTCATAATTTTATTTGGGAAAGAAAAATGGCATGCTAATGAAACTTTAGGAGTTTTGGAAAATGAGTAAAGACTGTTAGGGAACCCATAGGACACACACAGCCCCTCCAGCTTCGAACACCCCTCAGACAGCAGATGGGTGTTCTCTGGGGACATGCATTGGACCAGTCCTGTCAGTTCAAATATGCTGGGCTTGGAGGAAAGGTGCCAGGTGAGCCAAACTAGCAGAGGGCCTTTCCTCAGCTGGAGCACTGTGTGGGGAGCCCCACCTCCCACAAAAAGCTCAGCAGCTGGCATTGTAGGATGGGGAACATTGTAGAAGGTTCTAGAAGTTGTGTCATGAGCCAAAAAGAGGAGCTCATGGACTGTTCAGTTATTTGACAGAGGGATTAATAGTTTGGAATTTTTCATGTACCCTCAGAGATATAAGGAAAAATCACTTAGGCATACAGATTTATAAATCCAGGAAATTAAAGTAATTGCACACAAGATAAGGTGGTCCTAGTAAGCACGTTGGCCCTTAGAGGCATGGCAGTGTAGAACTCGATTCTACTGGAAGGTGTGGTTACTTTTTTGAAGAGTGAGAAGTGAGAACAGAGAGTGGTCACTGACCCACTAGCATGTCACTCTATCACAGGCCAGATGTGTATGTTTCATTAGCATGCTATTTTTCTTTCCCTCTTTTCAAGTAGAAAGCCAACCCCTTCCCCCCAAATACTTGAATAAATTGAAGATAATTGTTTCAGAATTTGAGGTGTCTCTTTTGGTATGTTTTTGCTAAATAAATTACACATCAACATAAGTGTATCCATATGATAAAGGCCAATCACACATGGACATCTGGGTGCATTGAGACAACTAAGAAAACACCATTTTTCTTTCAGAAAACCAGTGACCAGCAAACCAGGCAGTTGTTCATACATGCATGTAGCATACAGGTGCCCATTTTCATTCTTTTCTTTTCTTCTGAAGCCTACAGGAGTATCTCCAGCACAGGGACCCCTCAGAAGGCTTGCCTCGGTCCTTGAGACTGGCCAGTGGGATTGTAGCTTTCTCCTTGCGTTCTGCATCCTAGCACATGCCAGTTCCAAGGACCACCAGCAGTGGATGGAGAGCTAGCGTGATCCTCAGCCCCCTCCAAATCATCAGGGTCCCTTTATTTCATGTCAGGTTACACGCCAGAACACTAAGCACATCACTGGGGAGGGAGGGAACATGCACCTCAAGTGGCTGTCCTGTCCACGCTTAGCTGCCCTTTGGGGAATTTAGATTTAGATTGTGTGTGCCACTCTTTGAAACCAGACATATGACAGCGATCTTTAAAACAGGGTTGAAATGGAGTCCAGGGGAATCTCATACATTTCCAAAATTCTGAGCACAGTTCACCCCTCCTCGTTATGCTTCATTGTCAAGTAAGTATTTTTTTATAATCCGCTCTTAATTGGCCAGGCCCTCCTGAATCATCCAGGAGGATGTTGGGCCTGGGTGGGTCTGTGTTCTAGAGGGACATAAAACAATGTACCAGCAAGGCACTGTGCCATCCTCGGGCATGTTTGCATGTTTTAGGGGATAAGGAGTGTTAGTCCATGAAAGAAATGCAGAGCGGTGCCAGGGGAAGGTGGCTGTGATGATCATGAGACCTGTCCCCTCTTTGAGAAATGTTTGTTTACTCCATATTCAGCATCTGGGTCACATGGGGGGGAGGATTCAAGGTAGATACAGTGCCTGCAGCTGTCTGCTGTCAGTTATTGGGATTTGGATGTTGCTGAACTACCAAAACCAAAGTAGGCAGGATGGCAGATGTGTGGGCTGGGGTTGGTCACAGAACAAAAAGCAAGCCGGCGGGCAGTCACAAGCCTAACACGAAGAGCTGCAGTCAGGGTGGGGGCCTGGGTTGGGGAGAAGGTGACAGTGGGGAGATCTGGGGGGCATTGGGGTCAAGACAAGTTGGCTGTTCGGGGGCGGGGGGCCAGCGCTGAGGGTCTGAGCCTTCTTACTATAAACTGACAATGGTGTCTCACTTGACTTTGCCGATGTCGGACCTCAGTCCTTTTTGAAAAAGGAATAACAACCGTTCTGTTGTGGCACGAGTGTAGCACAGAACGTATCTGCAAATGCTGTCATAGAAACCCAGAGAACTTGCAAAACCGAGCAGAGCATGAACTGTTCTACTCCAGAACAAACCATGTTGCATTGGATGTGATATGTGCTATAGAACATACTTGATAGTCTCACCTAAAACATGCAATTAAGATTTCACAACTTTCTTATTTTAAATTTCATAATTCTAACAAGAACCAAGGAAGCCAGGACAGGTCTCCATCTATTTTTTTCTAAAAATATTCTTTTTATTTTTTTATTGAATGAACAAGAAGTCAATAAATTATCTACTTTCTTTGACTAGAGGACATGCATTTTTCAGACACTTGTCAAAGAGCATAGGATAGATTTTCTGCATGAAAGCTCTGCTTTTTTTCCACTTCTAGTTTAAAACAGGAAAATTACTGATGGCATATAAAAAGTTTCATTTATTTATTGAGTCACTAAATCTAATTAGGTCTATTATTCTTTAAAACTCCATGGTAACTCACACAACCAGAAAGACTGATTCACATAGATTCCATACTTGAATAGCTGATTATTATTGCAGCAAAAATCCAAGCCCTGCCTTGCTGAAGAAGCTGTCAGGATTTCTATTCATTTTGAGAGTTTATAAATTAACTAGGAATATTTCTGGCTGTGGTGTGCCTGATTCTGAAAGTCTTGGTGTCTTTAATATCTATGCAGTTTCCCCTTCGCACTTTTAACCTTTGTTCACCTCTGTTGTAGAACCAGTTCCTTTTACAAACTCCACCATCCACCAGATACATTGATTGTGGTCTAAAACAGGTAGATGAAGACAAGAATGTTAACTACTAAATTGATTTTGACAATTGGGAACCTTTGAAAGAGAGGGAAGCTTTGGTATCAATGTGTCCGATTATGTGGGTATTGGTTGAACCCACCTCTCATTCCATATTGGCCATGTTGCTGGTTCTTGGACAATAGCAGGCACATAATATAGAAACTGGGTATATCAGATGATTAAAAATAATTTCTCTGGGTGTGGGGAGGGGCCTGAGGGAGATTCTAAATATACTAAGTACACAAAAGATCTCCTAAATTCCCAGAGACCCACTTGGTAGCTAAGAAACATCCAGTACTTTCTGCTCCATAATATCAAATGAATGCTAAAGATTTTTTCTCTTCAACTTCGTGACTTGTACCATCTGTTGACATCACACAATTATGGGAAAATAACATCTTACCAAGGAGCGTGAGGCAGAAAGAGTCCTCGGAGTAACCCTCTGAAATGCTGCTCTGTCCATGTAGATGGTTCCACATGTCTCCCTCCCTGGTCAGCACTGCGGGCCTCACACCTTTCCCAACTGGACCATTCGTTTGCTCAGCATCCTTTTAAAAACATAAGTTAAGCATAATGAACCCTTATTGAGAAGGGGTTAGAAAATAAAAAAAAATCCTAATATAGTAATTGTTTTTCCCAATGCTTTTGTTCATTTTACCTTTAGAGACTTGAACATAATTCATCTCTTCAGTGCATTTTTTAATGAGGCTATTTTACAAGGTTGTTATTTTTAATCTTCTACAAAGACGCTGGCGTCACAACCAATTTCTCATATGAAACGCTGTAAAAAATGGAGAAAAGCTCCATTTTTATCTCCACTGTGAGAGAGTTTCCTCCCTTGGAATTACTGAGGGACTAGAAGTCCACGGGGCGGCATCTGTCCTGTGATGTGTGGCCATCCGCCGCTCTGGATTTCTGGGTTAATTGCTTTGCAAACATCAGTGCTTCATGCCTCACCATGTTCCCCCGGGGCTGTCAGTGACCGGCTTCTGTGTATGAAATATGAGGGTCTTTGAACTGGCGTGGGGCGAGGATTTCAAGACTGTCTCCAGAGTTCCCTACGGGGGAAAAAATGGGCTATTTTCAGTTTCATATTTCTAGCCTCTCTGGCAGCAGTCCCAAATTAAAATACGTTTATTCTTCTCTGCATTAGGGAAGATTCCCAGGGTGCACCTTTCATAGCCTCGCTAGATCTGGGGTTCTGCCTCAGTGAGACTAGAAAGAGGGACCCACTCAGCTGGCCACGTAGTCAGCATGCCTGAGGACCTCACACACGTAGAGGGTGAGGGGGTGAGATGCCATCGAAGCAGAAGGAGAATGCAGTCTCCTTGCTGGGTCTCTGCTCCAGGAGATTTCTCTGTCATGTTCATGTCCTTTCTGTTGGAACATCAGGTTCACTAGACTGCAGACGGCTGGACAGCAACTCTGACACCTGAGCTTTCTTCTGGTATCATTTTTACCATCATCCTTTTCTGTGTTTGTTTAATGATTTAGTAAATATGTACATATTTATTTTGTTCTCTCTTAACCTAGGGTAGGGCGTTTGCCTTGCATGCAGTCAACCCGGGTTCAATTCCTCCATCCCTCTCGGAGCCCGGCAAACTACCAAGAGTATCCCACCCGCACGGCAGAGCCTGGCAAGCTCCCTATGGCATATTCGATATGCCAAAAACATAACAACAAGTCTCACAATGGAGATGTTACTGGTGCCCACTTGAGCAAATCGATGAAAAATGGGAGGACAGTGATACAGTGCTACAATCTTAACCTAAAGAGCTATACAGGGGCTGGAGTTATAGTACAGCAGGGAAGGCATTTGCTATGCACATGGCTGACCTGGGTTAGATCCCCAGCATCCCATATGGTCCCCTGAGCACTGCCAGGAGTGATTCCTGAGTGCATGAGCCAGGAGTAACCCCTGAGCATCGCTGGATGTGATCCAAAAAGCGCAAAAAGAAAAAAAAAGGCTAAAACTCCCTTGTCAGTTATTCAATAAATAAAATATTCAGCTAAAATAGCAACCCCCCCCAACTATATAGTGTATATGCCATATTTTCTAAATAACATTTTTCTATATCACCTATAGTGTACTTATATATGATCAATATGCAGAACTTGCTCCTGCTCTAATCCAAAGAGGTTATTTAAAAATCTCGCTGTTAGGTCCTTAAAGGACTGAAAGGTCCTACTACTCATAACCAGGACTGAGAACCAAAGTTTTAGCTGGAACTTGGCCCAGCAAGTCTAGGGCCAAATATGTTTTCAGCGTGTTGATTTTGTACTCTCCTTATCTTGGACAGCCTTAGTCCATCAGTGAACTTTTTAAAAATTGCAGAGCATGTAAGTTAAAAAGGGTTTGGGAACTGGCAAGATAATGAAGTGGGCAAGGCACTTGTCTTGCACACAGCTGACCCAGGTGTGTTCCCTGGTACCCCATTAGTCCCCTGAGCACAGCCAGGAGTGATCCCTGGGCACAGAGTCAGGAGTAAGCTCTGAGCATCACTAGGTGTGGTCCCCAAACAAAGAAACAAACAAAAAGGCCTTTTACATGTACAGAGCACCTGCTTTTTTTTTGAGAATAAGATTTGCGTCTTATTGGATCTTCATGATGAATTGATTGAGATGTGAGAGTAATTCCTTATTTAAAACAAGCCTGGTAGGCTCTTTTCATTATTAAAGGAACTAACAATTTCTAATGTCTTCTTGACCCTAAAGTCTCAGGCAAATTGTTGTTTTCCAGAGTTATAGTTATATTTATCTTGCCTAGTTATATTTAGAGTACCAGTGGATGGATGCTAAAAACAGGGTTTTCCACCCCCAAGTTAATTTTATTTTAAATAAGGAAGCCAGAATATATATATATATATTTATATTTATTTATATAAACAAACTGTCTTACATGGAATCCTTTTTATATGAAATAACAGCAAAGCAGAAGTATTGCAGAAGTAAGGAAGTGTTGTTTAGAGAAATTAAAATGTATGCCAATACAAAGTCATGCAGAAGAATGTTTGAATCATCGTTGACCATGATTGCCAGGAGAGGGAAATTGCAAGATTTGTTGGCAAATTCTTTCTCTTCAATAAGAAAACCATTAACTCTTTTACTTCTGTAGCACTGTAGCACCGTCCTCCTGTTATTCATCGATTTGCTCTAGCAGGCTCAGTAATGTCTCCAACGTGAGACTTGTTACTGTGTTTGGAATACCAAATACAACACGGGCAGCTTGCTAGGCTCTGCCGTGCGGGTGAGATACTCTCAGTAGCTTGCTGGGCTCTTTGAGAGAGGTGGAGGAATCGAACCCGGCTCTGCTGGGCCGGTTGTGTGCAAGGCAAACGCCCTACCGCTGTGAGAGTGGAGGATTGGGTTTGTCGGAGGCTTTCTTGTATTCCAAAGTGTATCATCTTGTTCATTTCTTTCCAAAGATGTCTTTCCAATTTATTTACTTATTTTACCCTATTATCACTGTTCTGTTGGTTTCTGCTGCTTTTTCCTCTGATTTTGAGGTGAGAGGCAGTGGAGATGGGTCTTCCTGCTAATAGAGTCTGGCAGAAGGCCAAGGGGAAGCCCCTGGGTGGGGGACGCCTACGACGAGAGTTTAGGTAGGCTGATGTCCTGGCTGCCAATTCTGGGCCTTGGCAGAACCACCTTTGTGGACACGCAGGACCAACTCACTTTCTATCCTGCATTCCTTTCCTCTTTGGGGAGCTTGGATGGAAGCACTTATGCTTTGGGACACTTTCCAAGGGGCAGCCAAGCACCACAGGCTTCGCATCCTTGGCCATGAAGTTTAGGGTCTCAGGTTGAGCGGCAGGATAGAAGAGACTTGGGGGAACATGAGGCTGGGGGGCGGGGAGCCAGTTTCCTTTCCCTTCTCTGTTAACGCTCTTCCGGGCTGAGATGCAGTGAATGAAGCCACAGGAAGTGTGGCAGTGGTGGGTCCCGCCCATGACACTGGACCCTATGCCTGCCCCACCTCTCATGGCTTCCTGATGTGGGTGGGGCTGCAGGGGTGAGGCCCAGAGGCAGAGACTCTCCCCAGCCTTTCAGGCCCATAAGCACTGGCTAGACTCTTACTGCCTGGCTTCCTTGTACCGGCAAAGGAGGGCCTTGCATTTCGCTGAGGGATCTGGTGCATTCCACTAGTCTAGCCATCATCATGAGGGGGTTTGAGAGCTTGGATTCTGCCATGCCAGGGCAGATAAAGGACCGTGGAAGAGACACACCCCCTCACCCCTAGTCTCTCTTTGACCCCCAAGTACCACGGATCCTGGAAGGGCAGGTAGGAGCAAATCTTGCAATGAGAGTGGAGCAGTTGCTGGGGTGTAATTGGCTGGTGGAGCAGGGCCAGCAAGGCGGGGGCTGCCGGGGGGTGGTGGAGGGGGGTGGAGGGTTCACGTGCACGAGTTTCCTTCATGGAGTCTCAAGGGCTCAGCCATCTGCTGCCGGGACTCCCTTTCCCATCCCACCCTGGCCGCGGGGGCAGGTTGGATCTGCCCTGATCGTTTCGGTCAGTAATTAAAAATCCAGTTTCACTTCATGTTTGGCTGAGGCCTGCCCTTTGCCCTCTCTTTCCCACAGTTGGGGCCAAGAGCCCATCTGCTTGCTTGGGTGGCGGGGGAGGTGGGCGCCGGGACCCTTGTTGCTTTCTCTATGTCCAGTGTGTGGGACTGAGGGGGTCCCCCGAGAGCTGCCGGGTCTCGGGTGGTAAAGGCTGTCACATGCTGGCACCTCTCCTGTCTGCTTGCCAAGGAGCACATGACAGGGCTCTATGACAATCCTCTAGCTGCAGACCCTCCCAGCTCTTCCCTCCTCAGCTTTTTTTTTTTTTTTTTTTTTTTTTTGCTTTTTGGGTTACCCCCGGAGATGCACAGGGGTTACTCCTGGCTCTGCACTCAGGAATTACCCCTCACATTGCTCAGGGGACCATACGGGATGCTGGGAATTGAACCTGGGTCGGCCGTGTGCAAGGCAAATGCCCTACCCGCTGTGCTATTGCTCCAGCCCCTCCTCTCCTCAGCTTTTACTGTGCATAGACACAGGACAAGGGGCCTGGTGGGACCCTCCAGGGCTGACCCCAGAGAGCAGCTGGCCACCTCTTGGTCTGCTTCGCGGGTAGGCTAGGCAGCCCGGTCCTTCCTCATCTGCTCTGTGATAGTCCTTCCCGACCCTGGCAACATAACACCAGCTCCGGGATTACCCAAAGAGTTTAAAACAAAACTGAACAGAACAGTACCCACACTCTAGTCCGACTTTCAGAGGCTCCAGTTCGGGGGTGTTGAGGAAAGAAAGGCTGGCATTTTCAAAGCTGCTCCCGGCCTCTCATCTGTGGAACCGGGAGGCGGGAACTGTTTTCTGTTGGCGGGTTATATGACTACGTAGTATAGAGTGTGAGCACTGGACAAGTCAGGGACCAGCATCCCCCACTCGGACTGGAGGATGAAGCGTTCTTGCGTCAGATAGGAGACCCACGTTCAGAGGCTGAACTTTCCACATCTTTGATAGAAGCTGTGATGATGGTCACTTTTCAAAGCAGGATTTCTGTTTGCTGGTGAAAGGCACCATCCACTTAGCAATGTTCAAAATGCCGAAAGAGGTTCTCACGTGTCTATGAAAAGCAGAAAAAATCAAGCCAGAAGGCCAGTGTCTTCACTTCTACTCCCTCGTGAAGACCGGGCACACGTGCTGATTTGACAAAGGCTGTCGTGAAAGAAAAGTCTAGAAGTCATTTCACAGGGGAACCTGAAGGCCGCAGGAACACAGAGCCGGGAGGTGGGAAAGACGTGTGAGCGGAAGCCAAGGAGCTGCCCAAGCAGGGGCCGGGCCGAGGGTTGGTGCTGTGTGTTTAGAAAATAACTGGGAATGCACCTGCGGGCAGTGTCTGCTGGGAACAGGCTGCTCCAGGCCTCGAGGGAACGAGCCGAAATCGTGTGAGCAAGAACTGCAGGCGCACATGCGAAGGGGGAAGTGTGTGCACAGGAAGAAGGAGAAGGGGAGAGCATGTGCACAGGAAGTGGAGAGCGTGTGCATAGGAAGGATGGGAAGGGGGAGTGTGTACATGGGAATAGGGGAGTGTGTGCACAGGAAGGATGGGAGTGGGGGCAGGGGCAGGCAGCAGCATATGACGTGTATGTGGAACCAGGGACACGGAGGCTCGTGTCCCGGAATTGCTGCTAGGGAAGGCAGCGAGAAATCGCCCGCGAGAACGTCGCCGACGTGGCGGCATTTGCTCTTGCAGCTGGAGAGGGTGCAGATTTAGTATACTGGGTGTAATAATTAGCTCTATTTATTCACTGTCGGTGACGGTTTCTATCTGCTTGCAAATATGTTGGCCAGCATGCCCACGGCAGGCACGCACCAGGAAGTCATTAAGAATCTAGTCGCTGCAGCAGAAGGAAACTTCTGGAATAACTTACCGGGCTCCCGGGGTAGATGCAGCCCTAAAGGATTTGCACCGAACCTGCCATTCAGGTGGAAAACGAGGCAAGGATGCAGAGTTTGCATTAACCTACTTTTTTTTTATGACAGAAACTTTTATTGTATTAGTTCATTTTCTTTCCATAGAGACTGTACCCAGTAGTGTTGAGGGCCCCCTGGGTGACCCCTCCACCCCCCCAGGGGCACAGTGCTGGTGGGAGAGTGACTGGGGTGTGTGCTCTACCACTTGGCCCATCTCTCTGGCCCACACAGCTGCCCTCTGGCACTGCTCAGTAGGAATCACTGTGATGTCACTGAGTCTTCTCCAGGGACCCAGGGGCAGGGGCTCACAGAGCAGCCGTCTGCTCACTCCCAAGTCCCTGGGACTGCCACCCAGACAGATGCTAAGGAGGGCGGGCGGTTTGGCTGTTGGAGGTTCATCGGAGGGGAAACAAATCCTAGTTTAGGCCACAGAGCGAAGAATGGTGAGCTTGTTCCCACAGAATTGTCCTCTCTGGGCCCCGGCAGACCCTGCCGGCGGTCATCACAGCTTGTTCTGGAGCAAGCTTGCAAGCCACGGAGTTCCGTGGTGCTCTTTCCTAGGCTAGAATTCCTTTTCAGAATCCCGGCAGTGGCCCGAACCTCTGGTGCAAATTGTGACATATTAAAACCAACTTCCCAAAGCGCTTTGCTGATTTCTGCCTTGGTGAAGCTCCCTTGCCCCACTATAGCTACACAGTGGCCATGCAGTGACTGTGCCAACGCAGTGGCCACACAGTACACAAACACCACACAGTGACCACAGGGTGACCACATAGTGACCACACAGTGACCACACAGTAGCCACACTGTGACCACATGGTGACCACATAGTGATCACGGTGACCACACAGTGACCAGTGACCACACAGTGATCACACAAGTGGCCACAGTGAGCATGCAGTGACCAAAATGACCACACAGTGACCAGTGACCACACAGTGATCACAAAGTGATCACAGTGACCATGAAGTGACCAAAATGACCACGCAGTGACCACACAGTGACCACACAGTAACAGCAATACCCAGAATAGCTAACTCTTGGAAATACCTCAACCATTCTTCAGATTTAAAAAAATATTTGAAAATGCTTGTATATTTTTAAAATCACTTTTTCAATGATTAAACTAAGTCAAACTAACGATCTCTCCTGCTTGAGTCTGAGATCTATGCTCACATTGAATTTTAAGAGCAAAAAATTTCTCTATATGCCACATTTCAGTTTTGAATTCCTGTGTATTTGTCTATATCACACAAGTGTCATGTTACGGTTACGGGCCCTGCTCAGACAAATACAGTTTGATTCTTCTCCTGGCACCTTTTTTTTTCTTCTTCTTCCCGCCTGTCATGTTAACCCTTGGACCTTTAAGTCCCCACGACTTCAGTGACCTTCGAGGGCTGAATTAACGCCAAAGCGTAGCCAACATTTTCCACCACCAGATGGAGCTTTTGAATCCTTGAAAAATCAAGCAACTACTTCATGAATCCTCTAGAGGGCGATCGTGCTCTTTCCAGCTCAATAAGCGACGTGGCAATCCTTTCAAAACCTTTTCTAGGAAGGATTTCACTACCCGTTTTACCCACTTTCAGGGAGAACTCTGACTCTACTTTGGGTGCATGTTCAGAAAACAAAAAACTCAACTTGTCTAAAGTATCTTTTCATGATATTAGTTAGTATTTTTGAGAGATAAACCATCAGTGGAAACAATCTCTTAGATTAATGACTTTTTTTTTTTAGGGGTGGGAATAAGCATACTTGACGGTGCTCAGGGCTTACTCTGGCTAGGGATCACTCCTGAGGGGCGCTCAGGGGACCATGTGAGGTGCTGGGGATTGAACCTGGGTCTGCCGTGTGCAGGCAGAGGCCCTATCCCTCCGGTGCACTTCGTTTTAGCTCTGTTGATAGCAGAGCTTGTGTCTAGCTTGTGTACAGCTCACAGACCCCGGAGCCGGTGAAGAGCACCAAGCTTCTCCTCTGGAGGAAAGAGAAACCGAGGCAGGGAAGCCTTGCCTCTCTGTCAGTGAGCCTACTGAGGTTCTTACTCGCCCAACACTAGTCTGGAGGATGCCTCGCCTTTGGGGTGCTGTTGGTCTCGCCTGCAGGCTCTCCTTTCACCAATCACGAGCCTCCTTCCCTAATTAGGCTTCCTTTTGTTCCCTTCCAGGATCTGGTTATGAAATGCCACGTAGGCGCTTAGCACACCAACCTTCTTTCTTCTCCCCACCCCCCAAAGCAGGGATATTCCTGCTCTTGGCCGACAGCACCCCACTAGGAGGCATCAGCTCAGCTTCCGGTAGCTGCTGTCATAGGAGCCCAGGAGTGGAGGCTGCAACCAGCCCTGCTGCCTCTTTTCTGCAGGCAGAGTCTGTCCCGGGGACAGCCTGGGCCGTGTGGACCCGTGACAGGCGTGGGTGCCTTTTGTGAACCCCAGAGGCGAATCCTTCCCTTGTCCTCATTCTGGGGCTCGAAGCTCCCCACTGCCCCTCATGACTGCAGTATGTCCCCAACTCTGTCTCCTCTTCTGAGATTGGCGCTGGCTGAATCCAGTCCCCGGGGTGCTCCCTCTGGACCCTCTTGGGTGCTTCAGAGTCAGCCCCCACTGACTCTCATGTGTGAGGAGGAAGATAACAAGGAAGGTCGAGAGTTCCCAGTTCCCAGATGGGAATGTGGAGCTGGTGGGAGGCATTTTTTCTGCGGACCAAGCCGTGGCTGGGAGACGCCGGAGTCCGGAGGGCACCAGTCAGAGAAGTAAGTGGGAGCCTGCCTGTTCTTCCTCCTGCACTCCCTGCCTCCTCTGAGGAAGGAGAAGTGAGGAGCAAGAGGAGAAGTCAGGTTGACAAGGGACAGATGTCACCACCACAGTCCTCCGTCCCAGAACTGGAACCCCAGGGCAGCCCCTGCAGGGAGGGGAGGCCTTGACATTTGGTGGCAGATAATAGTCTTTTACCTGGAATACACTTTTCTCAAATCGGACGGTGGAATTTTTTTTTTGTTATTGATTGATTGGCTGAAGCGATAGCACAACGGGTAGGGTGTTTGCCTTGCACGCGGCCCACACGGCTGACCTGAGTTCGATTTCTCTGCCCCTCTCGAAGAGCTCGGCAAGTTACAGAGAACATCTCGCCCGCATGGCAAAGCCTGGCAAGCTACCTGTGACGTATTCCATATTCCAAATACAGTAACAACAAGTCTGACAATGGAGACATTACTGGGCCCGCTCGAGCAAATCAATGAACAATGGGAAGACAGTGCTACAGTGCATTGATTGCTTGTATTTACTGTATTGTATTTATTCCAAAGAGGAATGGAAAGAGCTATGCTTGGACTATCATGCTTCACTCAAGTGAGAGAAAGAATCTGGAGTTTCGACCTCCATTGACGATCAAGAATCAGGGATGCTGTCTCCTTTGCCAAGGCGTCAAAAATCAGATAGGCTGGACACGTAATTCAATTTGGAGATGACCGCTGGACTAGAGCCATTACCAACTGGATTCCACGGAACATCAAAAGATGGCCACCCACCTACCAGATGGTCAGACTTCTTCGTCAAGCCCCTGAACGAACAGTTTGAGGCTCTTTGTGTTCCTGGAGAGAGCAGATGCCATTGGGCTACACTAGCACGCACCAGGGATGAATGGAGACGTTACTGGAGCCCACTCAAGCAAATCCATGAGTAACAAGATGTCAAGTGATCAAGTGATTGATTGATTCACCACGAGACACACAATTACAAAGTTGTTCAGAGTTGGGTTTCGGTCATATGATGCTCGAACCCCCATCCCTTCAGCAGCATCCGTTCCCCACTCCTAGTGTATCTGGAAAACTCTGGGCTATCCCTGCAGGGGCTGGTCCTGGCTGGGGAAGAGAGCTGGACTGGGGGAAATAGAGGCAGGGGTGGAGAAAAGGCACACGACTTGCTTCCTTGTGGAACCAGCCTGTGCCCGAGGGTTTCTGGGAGAGTTCACAACTCCTCAGGAACTGGATCAACCTTCTTCCCAGGCAGCGACAGGAGTGGGTCTCTATTCTCCTTAGCCCAGATGGTTGGGGATGGGGGCGCTGTGTGCTCAGGAGCCCCTGACAACTCTTCTCTCATGGAGAAGTTGGAGGCCTAGAGAGGGAGGATGAGAGAGAAAAGAGCCCCCAGAAATCCCAGGTATGCGGGACTTTGTGACTGAGAACTCTGGGTTCAATGGGAGTGGAGATCCTCTGCCCGTATCCCTCCTTTTGACCCTCCCCACCCCATCTCTGGAGACCCATAACCCACCCCTGGCTGACTCCAGATAATCTTGTCATTGGCCACCATCCAGATGCTATGTCATGGAGCAACATGACGCTCTCCATAACCATGCTGCTGGACTCCACACCAGGCTGTTTCCACTCAGGGCGCACCAGAGGGGGGCAAGTGAGACCCCCTCCAGCAGCCGGAAACCTCCAGAACTCCATTGCCACTATGCTCACAGCCCCTCACCACATGCTTGGGTGGAGTGTCACCCAGGAGTGAACCTATTCCTAGACCCTACCCATGTTCCAAGAGTACTGCACCACATTTGATGGGGTTCAAAGTAGGAGGCAGCCAACCTTAGAGGGAAATATTGTATTATCTTGGTTCTGCTTTGGGGGCAGGGATTGGGGTTCAGGATGGAAACTCCTGAAATATGGTGGTGGGAAGGTGTAATGGTGGTGGGATTGGTGTTTGAATATTTAACGTAATCAAATATTGTGCACTACTTCAAAAAGTAAAAAAATTAAAAGAGAGAGAGAGGGAGAGAGAGAGAGAGAGGGAGTTGAGGCATATGGCATTCCTGGCGAGGGGCAGCTGTCTCTCCACCGCTCCCATTCCAACTTCCAAATGCTTCCCCATGTGCAAACGTCTGGCCCATGCAAACCCTGGACATCAAACTGGGAGATTTGTGTCGGCTTCTTGAGGATACCAAGTTAGATATCCGGTCCAGCTCCTCCTCTTGGGGCTGAAGGCTCTTGCTTCCATCACTGCGTCAATCTTGGAAGCAGTTAGCCGTACTCAAACCAGTGGTATCAAATCCGTGCGCCCAAACCCAAACTATCTATTGTTATGTCATGTTTTTATGTCTATTTATTTCAAGTATTCGAAGACTGTAAATATATCCCACAAACAATTCTTCCACAAGGACTTGATTTGGGGTGAGAAAAAAAGGTGAATTTTTTTTTTTTTGAGGGGGGAAGGTTTGCGATTGTGGAGCTCCAAGGATGTGTGTCTGAGGCAGGAAACATGATTTTGGTGCGTCTGTCTGAAGAGAGTGGGAGAGTGAAGATCAAATGTACAGAATAAAAATAAAACTAGCAGACGCCTTCTGCCTGTCACGTCAGAGCAGGCCTGGGCACAGAGAGCAGAACAGAGGGATCAGGATTCTTCTCAGAGCTCCAGAGAGGAGAAGGAGCCTCGAAGCTGGAGAGGGATGGGGTTTGAGATGGCAGGAGAAGGTGTTATGCAAAAACCAACTTTCTCTCTCTCTCTCTCTCTCTCTCTCTCTCTCTCTCTTTTATTTATCAATTTCATTAAATCACCGTGAGATAGTTACAAGCTTCCACAATTGGGTTACAATCATACAATGATCAAACATGATCATTTTTGATCAAAAATGATCCAGGGCAGATATGATTCCCTGTAATCTCTCTCTACTTTGGGGCATTACGGTTTGCAATACAGACCCTGAGAGGTTATCATGTTTGGTCTTTTATCTACTTTCTGCACACATCTCCC
>JAOXYA010000021.1:33512802-33538286 GCA_028565675.1 Sorex palustris | reverse complement strand
AAATATAGCAGAAATGTATTTATTGTTTCTCAACCACATGAATAGGCAATATTGTATTCAGTGGTACATATTGGGCGATTCTTCCTGTGGACTGACTTAGCTCCTGACCAAGACAAGCTCAGGAGCTGGGCAAGACAGGTTCCACTAAAATTGGTCCAGCCCATCACACTCTACACACTGTCCACGGCCTTAAGAACATTATTTGTGTGTTTGTCACTGTGGATATGTCTCAGACATAATGACTATGGTACCTTCCACTCCCATTCCAAGGTTTCACTTGGATCATCTCTCCAATGCTCCTCACTGTGGGGGAAGGTCTCCCCCCCTCACAGATTCAGTGGATCATCTCTCAGGTTGTGTGTTGCTGTGGGGCTCTTCCACTCACAGATTCCCCACCTGAGGCAGCATGTAGTCCACCAGGACAGGCTGACACTCCCAGCAGAGCACACTGGGCGTGAGCACCAGCAAGGATGCTCAAATCGGAAGAGTAGGTGTTGATATGCTGCTCATGTTTGCCCTGAAGCTCATTGGCTGAGGAAGACCCTCTTCAGAGTTGGATGTCCCATTGGGGAGACATGAGCTCCCATGTTGTGGTGTTGGGGATGGTGGATGGGGCAAACCTGGGGCTGGCAAGAACCCAGCTCCTCCTGCTTCAGGCCACTCTCTCCTGCTTCCCTCAATCCTTCCAGAAGGCTCTGGCTACCTGTTTCTTCAGAGCATCATTTCTCATCATGACCCATGGTGGGTCCCAGGGATGCTCTTACAAGGGGGACAGAAGTGAAAATCACGAGTCTTGCAGGCCAACATATAGGATAGAGCCATGTGAACAGAATGTGGTTGTAGAGGTCAAGAAACACTGTGTAGAGTTCAGTGTACTCAGGAACCTCTGTAGCCCAGCTCGAGTTACGCTGAATTTCAGAATCTCTTCTGAGGACCTCCAGTTGAATTCTGCTGTCTATTTACTCTCATCTGCTCCTGTCTCCCGAGACCCAGGATACCCTAGTATCCCACCCCAAACTCATCATCATTTTCTTCCATGTCTCTGTTCATGCCAGTGTGCCTTGAACCACCTCCTGTCCTTAAGCTCATCCAAATACTTACATGTTGCCTGGTTGCATTCATCACACAGAACTTCTCCAGAGGTATGTTCCGATTTTCTACTTTTCACTTTTTTCTTGTTTTGGGGCCACTTCCTGTTCACTCCAGACTCTGTGCTTAGGGATCACTCGTGGTGGGCTTCCGGAAGCATATGGGATGCCGGAGATCAAACCCAGGTCAGCTGCATGCAGGGTGAGCACTGACCCCGCTGTACTACCACTATGGCCCTCTATTTCTAACTTTTACTTGTTCCTTAATATCTCATTAATGTTTCCCTTTAGTCAGATTTATGGTTTCTTTTGATATTATAATGATGCCATTTTTTAGTTTTATTAAAATATATATACCATGAAATTTGCCTTCTTTACAGTAATGATTGTGCAGTTCCCTTGTATTGAGTACAACAGTTAGCAAATCAATCATAGCGAAACTTGTTTTGATTTGAAAAACTGGAACCCCTGTACCTATCAAGTTACCACCCTCTGTTGCCCATTTTTTTCCTCTCTGGCAGTGACCTTGCTACGTTCTATCTGCGAATCTGACTTCCCTCCATGCCTTGTGCAAGCGGAAGCCTGCGGGACCCTTGTGATGGGTCTCTGTCATTGAGTGGGATCTTCTCTACACACATCTGTGTTGCGGTGGTGTTGGAACTTTCTTCCTTGTAGAGATGAATTATGATTTTTGTGGATTTTCATCCTGTTCCATAGCAGCAATTCATTTTACATGCCCATTGACGGTACACACATATTCTCATTTTCCCAAATCTTCAAGAGCACTTGTTCTTTCCTGTTTGCTTAAGTAGCTGCCTTTTCACTGGGCAAGAGGCAGCCCCTCATTGTTCGCGTTTGCGTTTCCTTAGTGATTAGAGTGGGTGAGTGCCTTCCGCAGTCTCCCTGCCCACTTTCACCTGAAGTCTCCAATTCATGTTTCTACTTCTTTCCCATGTGGTAGTTCTGTCTTCTCAGATGAACCTGAACTTTTTTGAGAATCTCTGGCACACTCTTTCCATTTTCATAAGCTCAATAAGATATTTGCTTTTTTGATAAGAATGCCAACAAAAAGTTTTGAAGAAAATATTTCAAGACATTTGCAATAAGAGAATTCTCATATCAGAGAAATTTCTCTGACTGGGTTGGTTGAGAATTGGAGTCACCCTCAGAGCTTCCTATTTGTGTAAGAGAATTTCTCTGACTGACTGGGGTGTAGAGACATAGGATCACCCTCAGACCTTGCCTCCTTGATCACCTTCAGCACTCACTTGATCTCCTTTGCCAACTTGGAGCTTCCTTGTGAATCCTTCACACCGCCGCACCTTCAAATTGTGAAGACTCCTCTTCTTGATCTTTAACCATCCTTCTCACAAGCATTTCCCAGTCTCTGGTCCTGGATTTGTCACTTCCAAGACACTTCAGGCTTTTACATGCCCACAGTTCATAAGAATTAATGCCAAAGTATTCCCTTTTCCCCACTATCCTTCTGTCACTTTTTCATGATATAACTCCTAATTCTTCCTCATTTCCCAAATCACTGTTATCACTGTCATCCCGTTGTTTGTCAGTTTACTCGAGTGGGAGCCAGTAACATCTCTATTCATTCCAAACCCTGAGAATTTAGCGGCCTCCCCTTACTCATCTTTCCCAATGATTGGAGGCTCTTTCAGGGTCAGAGGAATGAGGCCCATTATAGTTACTGGTTTTGGCATATTGAATACGACACGGGTAGCTTGCCAGGCTCTGCCCATGTGGGTGGGATATTCTCGGTAGCTACCCAGGCTCTCTGAGAGGCATATATGTATATATATACACATATATATATTTCTCTCTATGATTTGTTGCCTACAGTCTGAATTCCATCAAACAAACATGGTGTGGTAATTATGGACAATGGGTAGGAAGTGTCCCATGATGTGTTGCGCGAAGCGGCCATGCAGTTCGGAAAGTGGCCTGGAGCATGGCGGTGGTTGAGTAGTGGAGGTCAGCTGCCAGGGTTGGGTCCCTTGGGGTGGGGAGGGCTCTTGTCCACCCCCTCCTGGGGCTCCCCAAGTGGAAACAGCCTGGCGCAGAGTCCATTTATTAATTTACCAAATAAAGTAGCTAATCACTCTTGTCAGTAATGCTCCATGTAAATGTATTTTTTCTATTTCTCAGTCAGTATCCTGTTGGTCTCCTGTCATCTACATCTTTAAAGGTCATTATCTTGGGCTTTGACTTTTTCTGAATAATCCCAACTGCCAAATATCCTCTCAGAAGGGCTGGCATTTCCATGCAGTTCACTTGCAGATCTTCCCTAACTCCTTCTCCCCTGTCATGTCAGAGTTGAAACCTTCAAATACTTTAAGCAGAGATGTAAAGAACATAGCTGAGATGTTGGCCTTCACAATTCTAGAGTAGAAACCACAAAGGTAATTGTTTAAACTTGTTATGTGGGATATTGTGGTGAGTTTTGAAACTGCTTATGAATTACACAACAGTGATCATTTACAAACTGGGAATAGAGAGATAGCACAGGAGGGAGGGTGTTTGCCCTGCACATGGCCAACCCAAGTTAAATCCCCAGCACCCCATATATGTGTGATCCCTGAGCACTGTCAAAACAAATGAAAAGAAAACAAAAATTACCACCACCAACAAAACAAAGGATTCCAATGTGTCTTAGGCTACTTAGGCTCTTATCTAAGCCCACACTTACTAGCTGGGTGGAAGTGGTATGTTCCTCTATGACTTCTTAGAGTAGGAAGTGTCTGGCTCATGAAAAGGTTCTGTTTACTCTGACAAGACAATGTCACATCTCCTTTCCTTGACCCTATTCTGGATCATCCACAAGGTTGTGAATGTTTAGAGCATGGATGGTCTCTTCCATCTTAATCTAGCTACCTCTCCTGAATCGAATGGTTTCTGATAGACAACTCCCGCTAGCTTGCATCAGTGGCCCAAACACTATTTTCACTGTCTTGGAATTCTTTCAGGCCCATTATCATACTGTATGGACATAGATGTTAAATACCCTAGTTACATAGGCCAGGCATGGCCCTCCCCATGCTCTGTGTATTGAGGTCAGTAGGGGATGTCTGCTAATCTTCCACTTGCCATATTGCCCATCCTGAAGAGACAAATATGTGATGGTTCAGATGTACATGTGTGAGGCAGCATTTGTGAAATGTTACAAGATGCATATTAGAATGTTGGCACTTGAGTTATTCAAGTTGAGTCATACTCTGAAATATGTGAGAATTGATTGTCTGTGCATTGTCTGTACCAGAAAAACTGTATCTTTAAAGCAATGGGCCTGATAAATGGAAGTTATTAATTTTTGGTTTGTTTTTGTGCCATACCCAGTGGTGCTCAGAGGCTACTCCTGGGTCTGTACTCAGGGAGCACTCCTGGTGGGGTTCTGGGGACCACACAGGGTGCTGGGGATCAAACTATGCTCAGCCCTATGCAAGACAAGTTGCCCACTCTACTATCTCTCTAGCATCAACAAATGGAAATTGAATGATCAAAACCTAATAAATGCAGCTTTTGTCCTGCCCAGCTGGTGGGGAAGTGTGGAACCACATGACCTGCACTCTTTTACTTTAGCAAAGAGGGGGTCGCTCCACAAAGACAGGGCCTCTAAGGAAAGGTCCTCACTCTGGTGGAGCAGAGAATGGGTGCTGAAGGTTTACACAGAAGGAAGAAGGGATTTCAGAAAACAAAAACAAATACAAGCAGCAGATCTATTGTGTGTGTGTGTGTGTGTGTGTGTGTGTGTGTGTCTGTGTTGGATAAAATTAAGTGACTTAGAAAACAGGAGTTACAAAATTATATATTTGGAAGAAAAAAGAAATTTTGTGTTTTGTATCAGATGTAGCACTGTAGCAATGTCCTCCCACTGTTCATCCATTTGCTTGAGCGGGCACCAGTAACATCTCCATTGTGAGACTTATTACTGTTTTTGGCATATCAAATACGCCATGGGGAGCTTGCCAGGCTCTGCCATATGGGCAGGATACTCTCGGTAACTTGCCGGGCTCTTTGAGAGAGACAGAGGAATTGAACCTGGGTCTGCCGTGTACCAGGCAAGCACCCTACCTGTTGTGCTAAGTAGGAAGCAAAAACCTTCTCTAAAGACAATGGGCCATATATTCCTGCTCTGAGAACGAGTGGTCTGTTTTGGTGTTTGAAAATCAATCACCTGTCTCTCCCCCAATCCTCCTCTTGAGCACACACAGTTGCAGTTGGCCTTTGCAGCTTCCTCCTCATCCAGTGTCTGGTGTTTACATTGATAAAATAGACAGGAGAAAATGGACAACTGTCACACAAGTTCACTCACGTAGAAACCTCCTTTAACATCTGACAACTGGAGTTTTGGACGTGTGGTCCCTGAGGCTCTGTGTGCAGTCTGGGTGTCACTGTTACCGGATGTAACACTCTCACTCTTTCCTTTCCCACACTCTTTCCTTTCCATATTTCTAATTGCAGGTACAGAGGTGAATTTGCTTCTTCCCGAATCTCTACTTTCTGAGAACATATACATTTTACTCCGTAAATCACGGTGCCTTAGTTAGAAAATAATTACTCTCATGTCTTTAAATTATTTTTGCTATCATCTGTTTGGGCTGGAGCGATAGCACAGCGTGTAGGGCATTTGCCTTGCACACAGCCGACCCAGGTTCGATTTCTCCACCCCTCTCAGAGAGCCCAGAAAGCTGATGAGAGTATCCTGCCTGCACAGCTGAGCCTGGCAAGCTCCCCATGGCATATTTGATATGCCAAAAACAGTAACAACAAGTCTCACAATGGAGACATTATTGGTGCCCGCTTGAGAAAATCCATGAACAATGGGAGGACAGTGCTACAATGCTATTTGTGTGGGGGGCCACTCACAATGGTGCTCAGGGGTCCATCTCTAGAATCACTCCTTAGGTATTGGGAATCTTAGTTGGGGAATGATGATCGAACCCAGGTTGGCCATTTACGAGGCGAGTGCCTTCCCTGTTGGACTATCTTTCTGCCCCACTCTCAATCAATTTTTTAAGTGGACAAAGTCAAGCAAAAGTTTAACAATGCCTTTTGTTTTTGTGTCTTTATACGTCCACTGAAAACATGATTTGCTTGCTGAGGGCCCAAGTCCTTTGGACCACCCCCTAAAAGCACAATAAAACTTTCACTCAGCTGCACTGTTGGCTTAAGCAAAATTCCTAAGTTTTATTGTGCTTTTAGGGGGTGGTCACATACAAAATAATTATTATGTTTGCTCTAGCCAGTTGTCTATGAACCAGTGCTTGAAAAATTATAGAAAATAGAGCGAAGAAATATAGGTGATATTTAATTATTCAGTTGCCCTCTTTTTGGGAATTGAAAGTCATTCTTTTTGTTTATAGGCTTTGAAAGTGTTTATATATTTTAAAAATAAAGTCTCCCATGCATGATTGTGTATAAAATAATATATCTCATCATCATCAAATATTTTATTAGAAAGAGATAATCTATTGAAAGGAACATATCTGGAAAAGATGATGAAATTGAAATATTTTGCAATAATCTTGTGTTTTGGAAATAAATCTTAATTTTTCCAATTATATTTATTTGGTTGTACTTTTGCCCACTGTATACCCCTATTGCAGAGAATTCTTTCAAATGCCTGTTGGTCCTCTGTTTGTCTTCTTTAAGGAGTTTATATTTATCTCTTTTCCCCATTTTTGGGTGGGGTTGATTGAATATTTTTCTTTCAAATTTTATAAGTGCCTTAAATATCTTTCATAGAAACCCTTTGTCAGATGATCATTGGGTAAATATTTTCTCCCAGTCTGTGGGGTGACTATTCTGGTCATTGTTTCTTCAGCAGTATGGAAACTTCTTAATTTGCTGTAGTTCCACTTGCTTATCTGTCCTTCTGTTTGCTTGACTGGTAGCATTCAACCATGGACAACATCTCTAGATTCAATGCCTGAAGGGTTCCACTGATGTTTTCCTCAATGCAGTGTTTAGATTCAGGTCTCATATTGAGCTCTTTATTTCCTTGTTTTATTTTTTTTTTGGTTTGGGGCAGCACACCCAGCAATGCTCAGAGGTTACCTAGCTCTTCACTGAGTAATTTCTCCTGGTGGTGCTTGGGGGACTATCTGGGGTACCAACGATCAAACCCAGGTCAGCCTCCTGCAAGGCAAAATGCTTTACCCGCCGTACTGTTGCTCAACACCTTTATTTCATTTTTAGTCAACCCCTGTGCATGGTGTGAGGTGAGGGTCTGAGTTCATTTTCATGGTGGGTCATGGGGAGCCTGAGGGTTTTTTGGCTGGGGGTGTCTGAGTTCTTTTTTTTTTAACATGTGACCAACCAGTTTTCCAAACACCTTTCGTTGAAGAGGTTTCTTGTTCCACTTTATACTCAAGGCTCTTTTGTCAGAGATTAGTTGTCCATATCAAAATAATGAGTGGGAACCTCACACCAATGAGACTAGCACACACCAGACAGTCAAACAAACACACAGACAGCAACCAGTGTTGGCATGAATGTGGGAACAGGGGAACCTTCCTCCACTGCTGGTGGTAATGTTGCCTGGTTCAACCTTTATGGAAAATTGTATGGACACTTTTCGGAAGACTAAGAATTGCATTTCTGTATGACCCAGCAATTCCATTTCTTGTTATTTACCCCAAGGGTCAGAAAACTCTATTCGGAAAAGACATTCACATTTCGTTGTTCATTGCTGCGCTAGTCACAATAGCTCCAATTGGAAACAAGCTGAGTCCCCATGAAGAAGTTACGAGATAGAGACTATGGTCCATGTCCCCAAAGGAATCCTCCTTGACTGTTAGAAAAGATGAAATCATGCAGTTTACTGCTCTGTGGCTAGATCTAGAGGAGGTCATCCTGCCCTCAGTGAGCTAGGAAGGAGAGATTCAGAGTGAGCTCTCTCATAAGTGAGATAAAGGAAGCACAGTGAGGGGATAACAAATGGCCAAAGGTAACAGACCCTGACCACTGGCCTATGGGAATGAGCTTAGGATGGCGGGGAGATGTTAGGGTCAGGGTCTTAGGGCTCAGGGGTCCCTGGGACAACTGTGCATGCAAGTGGATATTGGTGGGTGTGTGGAGTTGGAACACTGCAAGTGGATACTTGTGGGTGTGTGGAGTTGGAACACTGCAGGCATGAAGCTAACAATAGCAGTATCATAAATCATGGAAACTAAAATCAAATTATATATATATATATATATATATATATGAACTCGATCGGTTATATTTACTATTTCTATTTTTCCTGGGCCATGTTCATTTGTTCACCGTCCCACGCACACATTTGAAAAATCAAAATCCCAAAGAAACAGTGACGTGTTTACTGCAACCAGGAACCTCCAGACTCACGCAGCAAGTCATTATCATGGGGACGTGATTGGCTCCTGCTTCTCCACTGTCATGTCTTTTCAGGATCAGGACAGAGTGAGGAAGATTATGTGGAGCAGGACAGAAACCCTTTTTATAACTGTAATTACCTGTGCAGCCTGGCTGTGATTATTTCCATTTCCCTTTGCTGTTTCTTTGATTAAGTCTTCACTCCCTAATGCATTGCACTTGGAGTTCCTATTATTGTTGGTTGTTTTGCTGATTCTTCTGCGAAACTGCTGAGAAGCTGGTGTAAGTACTAGGTGTTCTGAGAGACCCAGCAACATCCATGGGGCTCTCGGTGGAGAGAGTTACAAGTCACTGCTTCCCATTTGATGCCATTTGGATGGCAACTCCAGGAAGCAGGGTGCCCTCACTCCAGCTGCAGCTTCTGTCCTGCCATCCTTACACCCTAGAACTACAGATTTCATTTGTGCCATCAAACCTTCAGGTCGGTTTGCATTATTTTTGACCAAGACATGAAAGCTTGCAGGGTTTATTTCTTTTGTTTTAGGGCTGGAACTATCCAGAGAGCTTGAATCTACATTGCTGAGTGTCAGGATGGATGAGAAGAGCTCGCAGACCTATTGCTTCACATATTGAAAGCAGGGCACAAATCTTAGCCATGGAGAGTCGTACGCACTCACACACTCCTCAGGCACGTGTGTGGCAGCCTATAGAAGCCAGATGCTGCTGTGCTGAGTGGGTTCAGACTTAAATAGGCTTCATTTCTTATTTTTAGTGCTGACAGATTCCTTCAAGCATGTCAAGAGATCCAGCAGTTGCAACACATACAGGGTTGCAGAGCGCATTTCCTGGGGGGCTGGGGTAATGGCTGCAGGGGTCTCTTGTGGCAAAGTGTGGCACTTTCCTTTCGAGCATTCTGCCTCAGCCTGGAGAACTATCATGCCAGGAGGAGGGCTCTGAAAAGACACTCGCAGGCCAGGTCCACCCCTCACAGGGGAAGGCAGAGGTGGTAGAGAGCCTGGGATACCGGGGGACTTAGACCCCTGACACATAGGCCACTTGGAATGGACTCAGCAAGAGGAAATAGTGTCAGGGCAGAGGCCTGACAGAAGGCAGGTCAGGAATGAGATATGAAACCTGTCATCTTACACATGTGTCGATGATCACCTGAAGGTCTAGGTGCAGAGAGGATTCAATATGGACCCAGACAAGGAGATATTGACAGAGGATACAGATAGATTGATGATAATGAACATAGGACTGGAAAACAGATGATATGATCTCTCAATATATCTATATCATGGATTAATGGATAGACGATGGATTAGATGAATATATAGATGTAGATGGATATATGGATGTATAGAAACATTGATTATAGATCATTATATAACATAACTAATTTTTATATGGTAGATGGTAGATGGATACTTCGATGATATATATTTATAGAGTAGATTGATAGATGGATGATAGATGATTGACAGGTGGCAAATGATTGATAGATGCATTAAAATGACTGATGGGTGATTGATGGTGGGTAGATAAATTATAGATAAATGATTGATAGATGATTGAAATAGAACATAGACAGATATAGAATGATTAATAGATGGTTGGTAGATCATACTTGACTGACAGGTGATAGATTGGAGATTGGCAGATAAATCAGTGGGTGAGTGACACTGATTGGAGTGTGTGACTGTTTTCTGCACCACGCCATGCTCTTGGCTGACTCAATGGTGGCACTTGAGAGTGTTCGATGGCTCTGCCAGTGCCCCTGCAGCTCTCCCTGCTTTCCCAGCTGGGGGAGAATTTCTGTGAGCTGAGCTGTGGGATTTCAAAGCCACAGTGAAAGCACTGAGACAATAGCGGGTAATTGCTTCCATTTGATGGCACCGTAAAATATTATTTCCTATTAAGATAAATAATTGTAAGTTTAGACAAAATTGGAAAATGATGTTGCAGTTGCTGTGGAGGGCAGTGCGTGGGTACACCACCCCTCGGGGAAGCGTCCTGCCCTCGCAGCAGCGGGTCTAGCTGGGAGCAGCCCTTCTCTCCAGCTCTGGCCCTTTGCACAGCTGCCTTGACTCTGCTTGGCCCACTGTGGCCCCCCCAGTGCTCACTCACCTTTTATCCACACGCTGGTCCCCGGCACAAAGCCAGACAAGGGAATCGCCAGGTGCAGGGAGGGGGTGCTGGGAGTAGAGGGTGGGGGGCAGTCTGCTCATATCCCAGGAGGCCCCTGCACAGGCCTGAGGCATCTGGCAGTGCCTGTGCTCTGGTTTCAAGGCTTGATGTTGTGACTCCATACACATATCCGCAGCGAAGTGAGGCATCTTCAGTCAAGCTGTGTGCCAGCCTGTCACACAGCCACCCTCTCTGGTCTGAGAGTCTCGAGCAGTGCCTGGTCTATGGCCAACTCTGCCCCCTGTCAAATCTATCTACGCAGTCTACCCTAATCTATCTGCTATATGTCCTTCCCTACTACTCACTCATCTACTATAGTTGTCTCTCTCCCTACTCAGTATCAACTAGAGATATTATCTACCTACTCCTCATCTACTTTAGATACCATCTTCTACTCATCATACACACACACACATATATATATATATATATATATATACCAACTACCTAATTATCATCTCCTATTGACTCCATTTACCCACCCATCACCACATATTGACTGACCAAGCTGTTTTCTCTCACAGTCCATCTCTGGGCACCCACTTCTTGCCAACCCAACACGTGACCACATGCACATATGTCTGGCCAGTGTCTGTCTGTGGATCTGTTGGCTGGCCTGTGGTCTCCTCCTCTGACAGTCTGAGGCCTCCATCTACCTGTTGCCTAACCTAGATGTATATATATATATATATATATATATATATATATATATATATAGGCATCTCTCTGTCCACCCTCGGGTTCCCTCTAGCAGCTTCCTGGTTCCAGCCATGCTGCTGCCTCTTCTCTGGTCTCCCTTAGGTGTGTCTTACTCATGTGATGATGCCTCATTTTACATGTTGATGCTGACTGTTTCAGTTTAACTTGAGTGTCTGGACCTTATACCCCCAGGGCGCCTGGCAGGTAGTGAGGAGGGGAGGTATGAAACCTTCATGAGGGGCCCCACCCCCTGTCCCCATTGTGCTTATTCCCAGGAATGCTCTAAGGCCTGTAGGGGTCAGCCGGAGGCACCACCTCCATATCCACTGAGTCAAAGTGCCATTTAGGAAAATTTTTTCTTTCTCTCTTGAAGCCAGAGTGACTGTGGCATTTACCCACCTTCTGCACCAGCGGTTCTCTCTTTGTTGGCTCTGAAATTAATTTTCCTTATCTTGACACAAAGACCCAAAATATGACTTTTTCCCCCAGAGGAACAGACGGTGAGGAGGCAACAGAAGTTACAATTTACCAAAAGAGGGATGCTATATTTAACCAGCGTATTAATACATGATTTTACAGCTGGACAGATTGTGTTCCTCTGAGAGAATGTTGCTGATGCTTTTCTGAAATTCACTAGAGCTATACTAACATATTTAGTAGGAAAGCATGGTTTGTGTCAAGGAAGAAGGAAGGAAGGAAGGATTGCAAGGATGAGCGAGGGAGGGATGGAGAAAGGGATGGAAGGAGGAAGTGAGGAAAGTTAGAGGAAGAAATGAAAGGAAAGAGGAAAGGAAAGGAGGGAAAGATTAAAGGAGAGAGGGAGAAAGGAAGGAGAACAAAATGAGGGAAGGAAGGAAATGAAGAGGAAACAATAGCAAAATTCTAGGAAAGAGGAAAGGAAAGGATGAAAGTATGGGATAAAAGAGGGAAAAGGGGAGGAAAGGAGGGAAGAAGAGAAGAAAGGGAAGCAAATACAAATGCACACTGTATCTTTACTGGATAGAGTGTGAATCAAAGAAAGGATTCAAGTGATCAAATATTTCTTGCCTCCTAAAAATGCCTATTCATTGCCCAGTTCTTTGGTGTGAAAAGAAAATGCTTTTCATATATTTAAAAATTCTGTCTTTATTTCACGCCTTTTCACCAGATGCACATATAGACCCTGTGCCAATGCGCTTTGTTGTTTGTTGGGCAGCTTGTGCTGCCGCCAAGTTGGGGGCCAGAGAACGAGTGAGTAGTTGGGATTGGAGTCTTGGGCAGGGCGAGGGACGAGGATGCCATGAATGGTCTGAAAGCTGCATTAGGGGGGTGCTGCCTGCAGAGAACTCTGGGGGGTCTCCATCTCCTGCTCTGCCTTTTTCCTCACCCCATTGCCCCTTCCTCCTAAACACTGTGGAATCCTGTCCACTTGAAGAACTGTGGCTTCGTTTGCCAATACCCTGGACCAGCCAGTTTCCAAGACAAGAGTACATGTGACAAACGAAGGGTTTTATTTTCAATTAGCTCTAGCTAAATGCTTTCATTTATATTTTATTTTAATTGAACTAGTCTTAATGAGGTAGTCAATTATTTCTGCTCAAGAAAAACTGCCAGAGAGATGTTTCTGGAAGCGAGTGTATCTTCAGCTCACAGAAGGAATGGAGTCAGTGCAGATATTCTTGTTTCTGAAGTCAGGTTTATTTTTTCTTCTAGAAATATGTCAAGTGGATAGTTACTTGATACCAAATGTTACTTTTTAAAATACTTTTATGTAAAAGTCATTTTTCTAACAGAAGACAAGTTATATTTAAAGACTTCCCAAAATGAAATAAAGAGAACAAATTCGAAGTTTACGATTTTAATTTTAGCAGCACCCTCTCCAATTTAATGAATCTATCTAGATGCACCCAAGATGTGATTGAAAGTTGAAATAATTCAAAGGGAAGATTGCTTTTAGTAAATGTAATCATGCCATTATTTAATATGTACCACACCAAATTAGCACTATGTATTTTATTCATTAATACTCATGTTTAAAACAATTCTCAAATGATTATAGCTTTAGTTTTCCAGGCTCTTTGGGTGTAACTAAAATGCAGTTTATGTCTGGACCTGTTACTTAACCAGCTCAGGGTGCAAAGAATGTTTGTAAAGCCCAGAGATGCACAGGACAATCAATAGATTGAAGATTTCTCAAAATGCCTCAAATTGATCCACATTTTAAAGCATTTAACAAGCTACTCAACGGACATGTTCCTCTCTGGGTCTCCTGTGCCTTTGCTGTCAGGCTGGCCCCACGAATGGCTTATGGACTGAGGGGAGACTGGGGAGACCCAACAGTAAACTCTCAATGACTTTACGTAAGACCATCAGGAAATAGATGGTTCCTTTCTCCAAGGGAAGGGACTATAGGATCCTCAGAAAATGGTGTGGAATGTGCCACTTGGTCATGAGACGGGCAGGCTTAGATCTAGGCAGGGCTGTGTGCTGGGCCGCAAAGCAGTGAACTCAGGCAGGAAGTGCTTTTGTGTGGCCTTGATTTTCTTTTCTTTTCTTTTTTTCTTTTTGGGTCACACCTTGCGGTGCACAGGGGGTACTCCTGCCTCTGCGCTCAGGAATTACTCCTGGCAGTGGGATGCTGGGCATGGAATCCAGGTCGGCCAGGTGCAAGGCAAACGCCCTATCCACTGTGCTATTGCTCCAGTCCTGTGGCCTCGACTTTCTTACCAGCACACAGGAGTAAGCAGCACCCCTTGGCCCCACACAGATGACCAGCTCAGCATCTCCTTTCCTCATCGCAAAGGAAGGAGAAACTGTCCACAAAAGCGCCTCCCATTGGGTGAGCCCAATTACCTCTGGTGGAAAAGACCAGAATCAACAATAGGGTCATCATCAACAATAACCGATAATAGTAGCGATATGGCTATTAGGATTAATCATGAAGAACCAGCACTTATTATTAGATAATGCCCCATGGAACACTAGATCAAGGTGTCTCCCTCATGGCCCAGAGGCTGAAGTCATTTTTTCTGGGTCTCTTGTCTCAAGTGACTTGAATACAAGATGTATCTTTCTAAAATAAACCGCCCTGCTGTTGAGCATGCAGTTACCTTACCATGTCTTAATTTTGAGCCTAGCTTAAATTGGAACCTTAGCTGCTGATGGGCTGTGACAGGGCACAGAACATGACGCTAACGGCTGGGAGAGGTCAGCATGACAGCCTCCGAGCAAGCCGAGGAATGAGGGTGAGATGAGGTTTCCACAGACAGCAGCCCAAGACATGGACATGTGGCAACCCGCATGGGGCCTGTTCTCGAAGCCGGTAACCTCCCTGACTCCAAAACAAACAATTAGCGCATATTAGCTACAATATAAATGACCTAAAAATTGATACCTGGGGTAGGAATTATTAATGTTGCTGGCTTTGGCAGGGACCAGTCTTTGGAGAGACAGGTGATGAATGGAATTGTATTCTTAGCTGTGCCAGTCCTAGCAGGGGATCCTAGAGAGAAAACAGCCCGAGCCAGGAACCGCTGACTCAGCTGTCTCCGTGGCCCTGGCTGCTAATGATCGTCGGCACAGCTGTGCTGAGTAAACTAATAAATTAGTGGCGTGTCACCGTCCTCTTTAGAGTCTGAGTCTCAAGGTTGGGCCCATGTGCACACCTCTCGCTGAGGCAGATGAGAGGAAACGCCGTGTGTGCGCCGATAGGACAGCTGAGCACACAGTGACATCCCTGATGAGCTTTCTCCTGCCATCCTTGGACTCATCCTGCCGGCTCGGCCGGCACATGGGCAGGATATCCTTCTTGTCTCCGTTGCTGTGAGTAGTCTGCGCATAGCTCCCACGAAAATCTAGTGGGGCCACATGTGGGACTGGGGCGCCTTCAGCCCAGGTCTCCATCTTCCCTGGTTCCACCTGAGTCGTGCAGAAGGTCACAAAGGCAAGGGTGGGGCAGGACCACAGGGGGCCTCTCCCATCTCAGCTCTGCTGTGCCTGGAGGTTACCACATCTCTTCCCAGCAGTGGCCCGTCACTCACTTCTCTTGCCTTTGCTCACTTCTTGTGGGAGGTGAGTTAACTTATCTCTCCAGTTACCTGAAGGGATATGGATGGGCTAAATGCAGCCAGTTGGTGCTGTGTTCCCTCTCGCCTCCTCCCCTCCTTCATTACTGTCCTCTGGACTATTAGATTGGGTTTTGTCGGCTTTGTTTCCTGGTTCCCGCTTCAGATACCCAGGTGAAACCCATATTGGTCTTTCTCCTTTGGAACTGTTTTGTTTTGCATGATATCCAGAAATTCCTTCCACCTTGCTGTAAATGGCAAAATGACATTGTTATTATATCATCCTCTATGGGTGATACATACTGCCTTATAACTGTTTTTATCCAGTCACTGACTCGTGGGCATTCTGGTTGTTTCCACATTTGAAGGATGATGTGATGGCCATGGCTCTGTCTAAAACTCAGGTACAATTTCACATTCTTTGGATGGATTTTCAGAAGAGAGGTTGCTGAGGCCCTGGTAATTCGGCTTTTAGCTTTGGGAAGGAAGTTCTGCAGCATTTTCCAATGTGGTTGTAGGAGTTTCCATGACAGCCACAGAACCTGGGCCACCACCAGTTCGCCCCTGCCCGCCGGGGTCTGCATTTCCCTAGTGAGAAGTAACGATGTTCATCTTTGCCGAATCCTCTCTGTCTCCTGTGTGTCCTCTCTGGGGCAATAATGGTTCAGCTACTTTGCCTGTTTTTATTTGGTTGGTTTTATTAATTTTGATTTGGGACTCATGCCTGGCAGTGCTTGGGGCTTACTCCCAACTCCGTGCTCCGGGACTATGGAGTGTGTCTGGGATGGACCTGGTCAGCCTCGTGTGGGCAGGCATCTTGACCCTGCACTCTTCTGGCAAGATTCTGCCTGGATTTAAGTGAGTTGCTGGTGGCTGTGGTTGAGGGGTGTGAGTTATTCTTAACCCCGGGACTGTCAACCCTGACTGCATGCCTGACAAGAAATTATTTGCCTCTGGCTGTGCAGCCTTGCCCCTGCTGGCTGTGTGTGTGTGGCTAGCACTGCCCACCCCCCTGCCCACCTGCCTGCCTCTGCCACATGGAGCTGGCTCGCCCCTGCACTCACCTGTGCTGGGGTCTGGATGCCAAAAGGAAGCATCTAGTGTCCAGGGTGAGGACAACCCAAGGCGCACCGAGGGCTACTCAGCTCTTCCAGGACTTGTACAGGGTCCCTGTGACCCTGCATGTCTTTGTCTTCCCAGCACCTTGTGGTCTGACTCCTTTGTGGGAATCGCCGACTTGGGTGAGTCTGTTACTCACAGGGACCTTGGGGGCCACCAGGCCAGTGTCCACAGATGGGGGAGGGAGCTAGCACTCCCTCCTGGAGGCTGGCTTGTGCAGGTGCGGTTCCTGCTCTCCTCTCACCTTGGCCTGCAGGTGACACTTCCCCCTTCTCTCCCAGGTTCTTCCTGGACAGTCCTGGATAGTCCTGAAAGGTTCATGGGACTCTCCCCTGCCGCAGGACTCAGGCCCGCCCCGATGGCCCCACTGCCACTTAACTGCCCTCACATGGGGTCTTTGTCCTCACACTGTGGCTCAGGACTTTGGTGGATGATGCAGGATGCTAAGTAATCCCCCTAAGCTGGTGGGTGCCCCTGTGCCACCAGGTGCCAGCTATGTGCTTCTGTGGCTGCCAGGTCAAAGGAGCTCCCTCCTAGAAACAGGTGCACGGCTGCCTTCCAGGCCAGGTGGAGTGTATGTGGACGCGGCGGTCCGTTCCATGGCTACTGAGCAAGGGGCAGTGAGAGTGAGCACACTGGCCACCACATGTCCAGACTGCTCTCTTCTCTATGTGTCCACTCTCCCTGTGGGGCACATCGCTGTCCTCGTTCCTACGTGGGACCTCTGAGGGTTCAGTCTGTTAGAGAGAGGCTGGGGGTAGCTGGAAATTCACTCACCTTCTGAGTGGAGTGTTGGGCCTCTGGCCAGCATTGTCCCCCTCCCTGCCTGCCTCTGACCTCATCCTTCTGAGAGAGTTCCCCTTATCCTCCCCAATCCCTGAAATCCTAAGGTATTTCTGTGTTGCTGTCTGTGTTAGCTCAGAGCAGTGGGCCCAGTACTCCTGCACCCACTTTTGGTACCAGAAGTGACCTAGGAACAGGCCAGCTGACGGAGCTCCAACAGGAGAGAGCAGTGACTGGACAGTGGCCATACCAGGGCCACAGCAGTGCCCCCAGATGTAGTCCAGGCGGGGGCAGAAAGAAGGTGCTGGTGGAGCAGGGGCGGGGCGGGGGAGAGCTGTAGGGGAGAGAGTGAGCCAGTGCTAGCAGACCCCAGGGAGCCAGTGAATGTGTCAAGGTTCCCTAAAACCAGCAGAACCGTGTTCACTGCACTGAGAGCCAGAGAGCAGCTGTAAGTCCTTGAAGGCAAATTATTTACATGGCTCGGGAGCCGTCCAATGGGAGAGCAGCAAAGGCAGGCGTCCAGGGGAGGTATTTAAGCAGAGCTGCAGTTTGGGTAACAGTGAGCCAGATGGCATAAGAACACCAGCTCGAACAAAAATGCAGTGCGGAGTGTGAAGTCCTGAGTAGTCTGTGTTCACTGTGGCCAAGCAGACACAGAAAAATGCCTGTAATTATTTTTTGGCAGGGAGATGAAGAGTAGCACAATTGATTTTAATTCTGTATTTTCTTCCTTATGTTTGATTCCCCCCCTGAGCTTCCATTTCTGTTTGGCACCTAAACCAAGTGACTAATTAAAAGCACAAAAATATAGCACGGACTAATATCTGCTCGTGTTAGAGTCACATGTACTCATATCTCAAGCTATGGGGTGCCTCTGGGGTTAGAGGTTCTTCTGTCCAGTGAATTGTCGCCTCTGAGTGGTGTGCAGGGGAAGACCTCAGTGGCACTGGTACCCGGGACATCACACACAAGACGGTTTTTATGACTGGCTTTACCAACGCCCACACAGCACCTTTGTCTACAGTGGATCTGTCCATGTTTTTTATTTCTTCCACAAGCACAAATGCAGTGACCAGGGTTCCTTCCATGCCAGCAATTTGGATGTTCCAAGCTTGTGTGGCATGGCTGTCTGGACTCGCATGTAGTCATTCATGACTATCAGTGTTAGTATAATGACACGTGATATTCCAGACTTCAAACATTGATGATGTGGGATCACTCACTCTGATCTGTCACTTATTGATTCATTAACTATAAACAAGATGCTTAATAGAAAAACCAGAAGTAAACCTCTACAGGAGGTGTATTAAGTCACTGTCACTGTCACTGTCCTCCCGTTGTTCATTGATTTGCTCGAGCGGGCCCAGTAACGTCTCCATCGTGAGACTTGTTGTTACTGTGTTTGGCATATTGAATATATCGCGGGTAGCTTGCCAGGCTCTGCCGTGCGGGCGAGATACTTTCGGTAGCTTGCCAGGCTTTCCAAGAGGGGCGGAGGAATCGAACTCAGTTTGGCCTGCGTGCAAGGCAAATGCCCTACCCCTGTGCTATGTCGTCTCCCACATGGTCTAGCAGTTAGGAACAAATAATGACTTTTTTTTTTTGGCTTTTTGGATCACACCCGGTGATGCACAGGGGTTCCTCCTGGCTCTGCACTCAGGAATTACTTCTGGCAGTGCTTGGGGGACCCTATGGGATGCTGGGAATTGAACTCAGGTCAGCCACATGCAAGGCAAATGCCCTACCTGCTGTGCTATAGCTCCAGCCCCAATAATAAGTCTTTATTCTCAAAAAAAAAAACAGGTGCTGACAGAGGGCTGAACTGTTCTAGGCCAGAATGCTGAGACACAGGGGACAGGTTGAACTGGGTAGAAAGTGTGGAGTTTCATACCTCAGTGCCACCTAAGGGCCTATCACCTTCCCACCTCCTGCGAAGGTCAAGAAACATAGCAGTGGGCTTCAGGGATGGGGGCCACACCTGTAGGTGCTCAGGGACTACTCATGGCTCTGTGCTCGGGGATTTCCTGGTGGTGCTTGGGGGACCCTACGTGGTCAGTGCCAGGTTTTAACCAGAGTCGATTACATGCAGGCCAGCACCCTTTCTCTCTCTCTCTCTCTCTCTCTCTCTCTCTCTCTCTCTCTCTCTCTCTCTCCTGAAGCTTAGCGTTTGAGATCTGTTTCCTACAAAGTTCAAAGGGTTTGGATGGGAAGAGAAAAGCCCAGCACCCTCCCCAAACCTCCCTCAGGAAAGGACCATCCTGTAGGGCCCTAGCTGCCCGCCCTGAATTCATGGGGCAGAGATGACTTTCTTCATAAGAGGGGCTCTGCTGCCCCAGTGCCCGGGAAGACACCAGCTGCTTTGGAAAATGTTGCCAAAGTGACCTGCAGAGGCCAAGGCCTAGATTTTGGGGCTTTTCATAACAACACCTTGAAGGGAATTCTAAAGTCAGTATCGCACCTCAAGAAATCAGAAGTGAGGGGCTGGAGCGATAGCACAGTGGGTAGGGCGTTTGTCTTGCACACAGCTGACCTGGGTTCAATTCCCAGCATCCCATATGGTCCTCCGAGCACCGCCAGGAGTAATTCCTGAGTGTAGAGCCAGGAGTAACCCCTGAGCATCGCTGGGTGTGACCCAAAAACTGGGGGAAAAAAAAAAGAAATCAGAAGTGAAAGGAAAGGGATTTGAAGGACGATTACAAACAGAAGGTGGAAAAGAGATGTTTGTTTCCAAGGGCTGCTCAGTCCCTGTGTGTGTGTGTGTGTGTGTGTGTGTGTGTGTGTGTGTGTGTCTGTGTGTGTCTGTGTGTGTGTCTGTGTGTGTGTGTGTGAGTACCTGGAGGTCACTTCTCTCTGACCTTAAAACAATTAAAAGGGATCGAGAGATAACTCAGGAGGCTGGAGTCCATTCTCTGAGAGCAGAAAATGGGTTCATCCCTGGCTCCACAAAAATCACTGCCAGGAGTAGCCCCTGAGCATGGCCAGATGTGGCCTCCCAAAATGAAAATAAAATAAAGACTTTTTCTGTTTGGGGTTTTGTTGTTTGTTTGTTGAAGTCGAGAGCACACACCCGGCAGTGCTCAGGGTTTTCTCCTGCCTCTGCACTCAGGGATCACTCCTGGCGGTGTTTAGGGATTCCGGGGACCACCGAACTTGGGTCATCTGAGGCGCAAGGCAAGTGCCTAACTCACTATCTACTATTGCTCTGGGCTGGAGCGATAGCATCGCGGGTAGGACATTTGCTTTGCAAGTGGCCAACATGGCCAACCCAAGTTCGATTCCTTCTCCCCTCTCCGAGAGCCCGGCAAGCTACCGAGAGTATCTTGCTCGCACGGCAAAGCCTGGCAAGCTACCCGTGATGTATTCAATATGCCAAATACAGTAACAATTGTCACAACGAAGATGTTACTGGGCCCACTTGAGCAAATCGATGAACAATGGGAGGACAGTGACAGTGACAGTGACTGTTGCTCTAGCCCCAAATAAAAAAGCCTTCTTAAAAAATTCTTTTTAATGTCCACTTATTCTCCATTCAGTTCCTTCCTCTTCCCATAATAAAAGACAGTGGTATGATTGTTACAACCAAGCTAATAAAAAAAAAAAACTGGAAGGAAAGGAGGGCGGTGTCCTGACTGCGGCGGGCACAGCTGTGGAGATCAGGGTGTGTGTGAGGGGCTTGCCCGAGCCCCAGGGCAGCAGGAGGGTTCCTTGGGGCCAACCAAACAGCTGCTTAAACCCCCCTCTCCCTCTTCAGGAATGTCTGGAGCCCGGAGGGAGGAGGGGCCAAGTCTTTCCAAATCAGTCTGGGTTGTCGTAATCGAAGCCTGGAACGCAGCCCCACTGCAGGGCAGGCCCCGGGCACACCTAGATTAGAGTGGAGGCAATTCAGGAAGAAAAAGGGATAAAAGCATCAAGGGAGGGCGGGAGTGGGTAGGGAGGAGATCACAGAATTTTTCAAAACTCACTGATTTGATGCCACTCGCTTGAAAACATTGATGGGAAAGGATCAACTCAGTGAAGGGGACGACTGCCCCTCTCAGTCTGGAGGTTAAAAAATGCCGCTGCATACTGAATCTTGGCTTCCAAGGACAGGTCTCCCCGGCAAGGAAGACGTTCTTTAGGGGCTAGAAAGATAGTACAGTGGGTAAGGTGCTGGCCATGCCCACAATTGCCCCCAGTTCCACCCCTGGCACTGCATAGAGTCCCCCCTGCACCTCCAGGAGTGATCCTTGAGCACTACCAAGTGTGCAGATTTATTTATCAAAAATAAATAAATAAATAAAAGTTGAAATTCCACGTGGCTTAAATAAAATGCACAAAGTCATTCAAAGTGAAGCTATAAAATGGGGATAGTGGGGGAACAGGCCACAGAATCCTCCCTCCCCGCTTCTAACCCAAGGCCCTTCACCCTTCGGGGAAATGTCTGGGTATGTGTCTCCGGGGGCTCATCTTCCTTTCAAATCTTTCTCGGGGCCTTTCCAGCTTTTAGCGGAGGGCTTCTGATTAGCAGGGAAGCACCTAGTGCAGAGTGAGGGACTAGGTGGGGCAAAAAGGCCCAAGATGGCACCTGAGCCCCCCCTCCACCCCGCCCCAGGGCCATTGCCCTTAGGAATTCATGTGTCCAAAAGGTGTGTGCAAATGCCACACACAAACACACACACATACACATACACACGCCCACACATGCACACACATGCACACATACACACATGCACACACACATACAAACACGCACACACATACACATGCATGCACACACAAATACACGCACATGCACACACATATACACACACGTATACACACACACACACACACGCACAACCAGATGCTAAGAGCATTGCGGCTTACATGCGGCCTCCAATGCCAAACAAACCAGGTTTGTGACGTCTCGGGCAGCCCTCAACAGAACAACTGAGGGAAGAGAAGTCAGACCTGGCGACTGGGCAAAGAAGTATGTGCCTAGCACGCATGAGGCCCTGAGTTGGATCCCCAACCCAGCCTGTGTCCCCAGCACCACTGGGTGTGGTCTCGGAGCCCCTGAGCACCAGGCTGGAGCACCCCTGTGCATGGCCTGTTAAAAGAAGGAAAATAGAAAGGTAACAGCCAAAGACAACCCCTGTCGAGCACCCAGGACGCTCTTCCTCGGCAGAACCTTCCTCCTGCCAGCTTCATGCCTTGCCACGTGAGGTGACATGCTCTCAGGAGCCGGGATAAAGCTGTGAAACATCGGGCGGCTGTTATTCTCCCTCCCACACTGAGTAGTTTTGGGATAGTTGGAGTGTGTGTGGGGGGGGGAACTCCCCAGAATCATGGACCACTGGGAGTCTCCCTCTGTTCTCTTCATATTAGTTATGGTCTCATCACAATGCCCTATCCCCATCTTCTTGCCCACAAGTTGGGTCAATGGCCTCCTCCAGAGGGACATTCTTCTGGAGCTCAGAGCTGGGGGAATTCCAGCTTCCAGAAGTCGGCATCACCCCCACCCCGCACGCCCGACCCCTCACTGTGGCTTCCCGAAACCCAAGGACATCTGAGAAAGAACAACGTGACTTTGCTCTTCCTGGCCGTTCCTGAGCCCTCCCGGCCTGAGCCGGCAGGCAAACCCCTCCTTTGTGGCACACCGTGGACACAACAAAGACGGCGCCCGGAGAGCAGGTGGCACATCAGTGGCATCGCTGTTTGGGACATCAAAGTAGTGAGGGTTAGAGCGTTTCAAGGTGACGGGCCCGGGGATCCAGTTTCCCCGTGTCCTGCCCCCCTGGTCTCCTCTGAGTCTTGCCCTTGTGTGGAGCGCCCACAGGCCTGTTTTCCACGGTTCCCCTCCATTTGCACCAGCTCACCCAGCTGTATTTTCGTCGGAGGCTTTCCCATTACGCAATCATCAGCTGAGGATGTGGAAACAGTTTCGGCAGTGGGCAAGGTCATTTCAAGGTTATTCTTAGGATCAAACTGGTTGCTGGCAACTTCTGGGCTGTCTGGTCCTTCCTGGTACCCAACGATTCTTACCCCTTATTCCAAATTTTTTAAAAAATTTGTTTATGAGGGGCCAGAGTGATAGTACAGTGGGGAAGGCATTTGCTTTGCACAAGGCCCAACTGGGTTCAACGCTCAGCATCCCATAAGGTCCAGGAGTAATTCCTGAGTGCAGAGCCAGGAATAACCCCTGAGCATCGCTAGGTGCAACTCAAAAAGAAAAAAAAATGCTTTAGGGCCATACTTGGCAGTGCTCAGGGCTGACTCCTGGCTCTGCACTCAAGGATCACCCCTGGTGGAACTCAGGGGACCATATGCAGTACCAGGGACCAAACCCAGGTTGGCCACTTGCAACGCAAGCCCCTATCACCTACCGCCCTATGTCTCTGTCCCCTCACCATTTCTTTTTCAATAACTGTGAAGATTCCTGGAAAGGGACAGACTTTGGGTCCCTCCTTTCCTGCTCTGCCCAGATCCTAGACAGAACCAAGATCTGTGGTTTCTGGTCCCTAGAAGGTTCTAGAACCTGTCTTCTCCTCATCCTCATGGCTACTGTGCCGCTCTCTGAGTCTGCTCTGCCAGCGGCCCTCCAGTGCATGTCTCTCAGCTCAGCCTTGAGATTTTCTGAACACTCAAACCTGGTCTGTAGAGCCCATCCACTCTCCGTACAAGCCTTCCATCAATTTGTTTTTTATTTTTTACTTTTTGGGTCATACCTGGTGGTGCACAGGGATTAATCCTAACTTTGCACTCAGGAATTACTCCTGGCAGTGCTCAGGGGACCATATGGGATGTTGGGAATCGAACCTGGATCGGCCTCGTGCAAGGCAAACACCCTCCCCACTGTTCCAGCCCCCTTCCATCCTTCTTAACACAAGGCCGAGCCCCTTCCTATTGGGTTCCCTCCACACCTAACTCAGAGGCTTTTTGTAGCTTCTCCCCACCCTACTTCCAGCTGCCTCTCTTTGCCCTGGGCGATTCATCTGAATCTGCTTGCCCATTGCCCTTCCACCCCAGAAACCCACAGGTGTTTACTATCATTTATTTTTTATTTAGACTTGCGTGTAAACACTCAAGGTCCCGGCCCAGGTGGCTTTTCCTGAGGTTTCCCGGTTGCCTGTTGTGGATCACTGGCTTGAGCCCTGAGGTGGGGCCTTGTCCGTTCACTCACATGCAGAGGCACTTGGTGGGCCTGGCTGACACCTGTGATTTTGCTCGAGGAGATTTTTCTGAAGGAGATGGACAGACTTCAATGAGCTGAAGCCTGACAAGGCACAGTTGAGACTTCTGGTAGAAAGAACTCAGCCCCTAACTCTCACCAGCTCCTCCGCCTCCCAGCGTGCTGTCTCCCTCTGCAGCTTTGGGGTGATGCGTGAGCTCCCACAACTGGGATAACCATCTCCCTCCCTCCCTTCCTCTGTCTCTCTCTCCTGCCTATCCATTCAGCTACTCTCTTCCTGCTTCTCTCTCCTTCCATCTTCCTATCTATCCATTTATCTCCCTAGTCATTCTCTCCATCCCTTATCTCTCTATCCATGATCCCCTCATCTATGCATCCTTCTGCCTACTGCTCCATCCATCTATCCACCCACTTATCTACCCCCACCCCGCAGTCACCCATTTGTCTCCCTCTCCCGCTCCCTGGCACCCAGGGCTATCTCTCTCTAGAGAACTCGGATGCCAGAGCATCCCCGTTATTAAATGTTCCCCTTCCCATCTTCCTCCCCACCCCCTTGCTCTCCCACCTCCCAGCTAAGCTGCTCTCATTCCAACCCTCCTCTCGGAGCACTCACCTGGAGCAACAACTGATTCTCTTTTTGGTGCTGTGACTGAAGACCAGAACTTTCTCTGTGTCTCTAGAACTTTCTCAGGATGAGCCCTGGAGATCCTATACCACGGGGAATCCCTCCCCCACCTCCCCCCCCCCACACACACACACAGCCTCAGCAAACCAGGACAGTTTGCTCACGACTATCCAATTTTAATTTGATTTAATAAATTTGTTTTAATTTAATTTGATTTAATAAATTTGTCTCCTGGCCCCGCGCCTGGCTGTCCTCGCCAGGGCCCCTTGGAGGGGAGTGGGTTGAGTTTCCCTCCCCGCCCCGACCAGGGCTCCGGCAGCCGAAGACAGACCTCCAGAACCAGCCACCACCATGCTGAGACCACTTTCCGCACACATGAAGGTACTGGCAGAGGAACAGAGGCATGCGGGTCCCGGGACTGAGATCTCCAAGCCTACTCGGAT
>JAOXYA010000021.1:33487662-33512702 GCA_028565675.1 Sorex palustris | reverse complement strand
TCCGAGAGGGGCGGAGGAATCGAACTCGGGTCGGCCATGTTCGCTGCGTGCAAGGCAAACGCCCTACCGCTGTGCTAGGGTCCCACACAAGCAAGTGAAGCCTCGATGGGCTATGATAGCATGCCTGGAAATGTGGACAACGCTCTGCTTTGGCTGCTCTGGGCTCTGGGTGGCCGTGGGCTATGTGACAGGAAGGACTGCGGCGGGGGGGGGGGGGCACCAGAGGCTATTGGCCTTGGAGAGCCATAGCCTACACAGAACTGGCCTCAATGGCTTGTGTCCATTTGCAGAGGGGGGTTGGCTGCTTCCTACCCCCCCCCACATGCCTTTGCCTCTCCAGGGGGACAAGGGTCCTCTGAAGTCTGTGATGACAAGAGGCAGGAGGGGTGACTCATGTTTCAGAAGCAAATGACAGGTGGGGAAGGAAGGGGGAAGGAAAGCCTATCCGTTCTCCAAGTACTTCACAGCCTCCTTCCAGGGGCGGCTCAGCTTAATGAGTGTGGTGAGTCAGGCCTAAGTTATCACGAGCCTCGATTTACTGTCTGAATCACTGCCAGAATACCTTAGCTTTGACTGTTTATACGAATGATCATGTTCAGGTACTAGATCACACACAATGGGCCAGCACATTGTCCACACTGGTTGGCATGTTCTGTGCTAAGAGCGTCATCATGCCTTGTAGATGGTGATGGGGTCCCCAGCAGGCAGGAATCTGAGTTCAGAGCTGTTGTCTTTCTCAGACATTTCCTTGTGTCAAATGATGACAGAGACATTCTCTAGGAAGGCTGGTCTGAAAGTTTCCACATCTGCATCTTTGTCTTAGTGATACAAATTTCTTTATAGAGCTGGTAAGTAAACAGGAAGTATTGACGTTAGCACAAGGAGGAGACCCACTGGAGGAGTGATTTGCCCTCTCTTATCCTTGACTCTGGCCTGATTGTAAAAGAGAATTTGTCCTCTCTTCATCGGGTAGCTAATGGTGTTTGGCAGGAAGTGATGTGAAGAGAGTTGTCTGTGATATAGTGGATGAATTAAACAACATGGGACAGCAGTCACCAGGTCTCAGAAACACTTAAGTGCACAGGCAGTCTCCCTAAAACAGGGGCTTTCAGTTTGGGGGTTACTGGCATAGGACTGGGGCTTCCCAGATGGGGTAGTTAGCCACACTTTACGAACCAGCCTTGGAAAGAGGGAAGAGGCCTCATGGATATTCCTGGAAGCTGGGTCTTGAGTCGGAGTTGCTATTCCTTCCAACTGGGTTGGCCAGTGTCCATTTCTGCCACACAGCTGGTCACTAGCTCTGGTTAGCTCTGGTACAGGTCCTTCTGCTCTGCATTGCTAAGATGGGGGTGACGGGGGGTGTCCCAAGGTCTGCTGATGCCAGGACTAAATGCCAGCTCTGACTGCTGGGGCACTCCTTGGTCCATCATGGTCATGTGGCCATGCTCCCCGTTTCCGTACACAGGGAGGGGCATGGTTTGGCAAGGGAGCTTTCAGATTACCCACCTGGGAAGGTCCAGGTCCTTAACCATGTTTCTTGTCCTCTGATTGTATTATTGAGTTTAGTTAACCTAAGTGGAGAAAACCTGTGCTAAAATGCATAAACATGAGTAGTTCTGGCTCAGTGGAGTATGTAGAAAGACCGGGTATGACAGCTCCAGGCCCCCGTGGGGGTTCTGGAGTGACCAACCACCAGTGCCCTGGACAAAAGGTCACTGAAGGTCACAGACCAGGCAGGGGCAGGGGTGGGAGGCAGCAGGTGCTGAGGGGCCAGGTGAACCATCATCTTCTCTATAAGAAAAGACCCCCAGAGCAACATTCATTCTTCCAAACTCTGTTTCACTGCAGACATGATGGCTGTCTGTAAATGAAGGTTCCAGGGCCAGTGGCGGCCCTCACTGCAGCAATACAAGGCAGCTTGTCCATCTTATTCTTTTAAGGACATCAAACCAGAAAGTCTGTGACCACAAGTATTTTAATTGTCTACATAATGGATTCACATTTATGTGAGAATCATGTTATATTATCTCCATAGAAGTAAATCAAAATTAGGCAAATGTATATTACATCTAGACTTTCAGATATTGGTCAGTTATTAAAATGAGCAAATAAATTTAAAAAGTGCAGATATATTTTGTATACAAAATCATAAAGGCAAATGCATATGATTGTTGTGATATATAATACAATCTGTAGGAAGAACACCAGTTCCAGTACACTGTGTTGTTGGCTATATGTGTGTGTGAGTGTGTGAGTGTGAGTGTAGAAATAGAGGCACAGAATGAAAAATTTCAAGGTCAGTTCATTAATTATTTGACATATTGTGTGAAATGGAACTTTCCAGATAATGTAGACATCATTGGTTTGGGCCAATGAATGAACATGATCAAATACTCATTATTTATACGATGTTATTTTTGTTTGTTATTTATTTTCATTTGTTGACTATTTTGATAGCAGTGTCACTGTTATTATTTTAAGCTTGAAGAGCTGATGCATCACTGGTTTCTCAATTTATTCTCAGTCCTAGGATGTTCTTCTTTATCCACATTATTACAAAGCTCTATATCTGCTGTGAGTGTCCACTGAATGAATGATTAAGATTAATAAAAGTAAGAACTTTTATGATTGAAAAAAATGAAGTGTTCATTTGGGGTGAACATAATGTTGTTGATTACCTCTACCCATTAAAAAAACACTTGCAAACACACATATGTAGAAAGCAAGCAAGCTCTTTTGGTTTTCTGGGAAGTGCATCGTGTTCATTACAGAGTACTTAGAGCAAGAAGCAGTTGAAAACAACAGGTTGTATCATGAATCTGGATGAACCTCTCCACATTCTGTGAGTGTGTGTACGTTAATAGCAACTAGCAGCTCACTCTACTTTCTGAGCACTTGAGATACTGGATAATACTGCCCACAAGTGATCAATTTACTCAGGATATAGTTTTAATTTATAGTTTTATGAAGTAAGCTTTACAACTGCAAGGCCATTTTGTATGGAACATGCCACAGAAGAGATGAACACTCTAAGAAATAAAAATGCAATTAATATAATGCATAATAACATTGCTGAAATAAGTGCATAATAGATAAAATAGAAATTGTTTTTGATTATTCCCTAGACATTGATTTTGAGATCCACTTATAAAAGAAACATTTTAAGGGATCCTTGTTCTAATTTAAATTGTGCCATTTTAGGAAGACAGTTTTCAATCTATGGAGATTTACTTAACCTCATATAAAAAGGTATGACATATTTATATTTAAAATATATGCGATATATAGATTTAGTGTAATTTAAATGGTATAAATTTAACATTTTTTTTCCTTAGGGACTTGTAGACTGAATCTAGATTTATTCTGAAGTAAAGAAATACAAAACAATGCGCTCATCAGAAACATAAACTTTGTGGCATGGATTTATTGAAGTCAACATTAATGTTTAATGAGAACACGAGGAGGCCTTTGTTGCTGCTTCCTGGTGCTTGAGAAAGGCTCAGGTTTGGAGCCACCCTCCATGTCCTGCCATGTCCCCTGGGTGGAGGCTGTGGGTGGGAAATCCCTGGGAGACTCGGTGACTGAGATCTGCAGGAATGAGAATGGGTCTGGGGTAGAGGGGGTAGCCCTTGGCACTTCCATCCTGGCCATGCCTCAGCCCCAGTGTTCTGGAATGTTCTGCAGGGTCTCTAGCCTCCATCATTCGTCATGGAGGAGGAGACAAGCTGGGCTTCTCTGAGGCATCTCTTTATCCACGTGCGGTGTGGGGGCAGCCTGGAAAGGCCACAGGAACATCCTAGCTGGGCCAGCATCCACATATCTGTACTGGTGTCTCAGGTAGCCATCAACATGGCTTTGAGAGTGAATCCAGGCACCTGATTTCCGGGAGTTGAGGGAGAGTTTCATACATACAGCGGCCCCATAACACAGGCCCACAGAGGGCCACAGCCTTCCCCGGCACTGTCCTCATCCCCCACTGGTTTCAGCAACACCCACTCCCGAGGACACACACACACATACCCCACACATACCACACACATCTCTCACCACCCCACACGCACACCCCACACACACTCCACACCCCCCCACAGACTCACTTCACACCCCCCCCACACACACACCCCACACTCACACCTCACACACCCCACACCCCACACACACCCAGACTCACCTCACACACCCCACACACACCTCACACACACACCCCATACACACCACATCCCGCACACATACCACACACACCCCTCACACATACACACCTTCTCACACACACACTCACACCTCACACACACACACCACACTGCCCCATGCACATACCACACTCCCACAACACACCTCAAACACACCCACACACTCACATACACACACACACCCTCTACACACTCACAAACACACACACACACCCCACACACAATACACTCACACATAGTGGTAAGCTCAGTTCTGTAGTCCAGTCCTAGAGTTTTGTTGCCTTTGAACATTCCTGTTCCCTTATTTTCTTCTTTAGATCCCACTATGAGAGTTCATTCCCCTTGCTCCTCTCCTTCTAGCTGACCCAAAACAGCATGGCACTCTCCAACCTCTCCACATGGCAGACAATTACAAGCTTCTGATGTTTCTTAAAGCCAAGGAGTATTTCATTGTGTAGATGTGCTAGCTTCTTTATTCACCCTCTGTTCTTGGATGCTTGGGTTGTTTCCAGAGTTTGGCTGTTGTGACTCGTGCAGTGACCACAGGTGCTCAAATGCATTTTCCAAACAGAGTTTTGGGACCCTTTGGATAGGTCAGAGAAATGGAATTGTTGGGTCAACACTTTGTTCTTCTGAGGAGAAGAATACTATTCTCCAGAAAGGTTGGGCCAGTGAACATTCCCCCAGTGGTGGGCGGCTGCCCTTTTCCCCATGTCCCCGCCAGCATGGGCCACTCTGGGTTTGGACGACGTGCACCAGTGTCTGGTGCGGGCTGGTCTCTCAGCTCATTCTCCTCACCCTTCTGCCCATTTTGGAGATGAAAAATATGGGGGTGGAAAGAAATTAAGGACTTTCTCAACTACAGTGACTGATTCCTTGCTTATGTGGATAATCTGATTTTGTGTTTGTAGTTGGAAGAATCTTAATCAATGGAGCTTCAGAAACTGACCAGAGAGCCTTACCAGAATTTCTCAGCACATTTTCAGACCCACAGGGCATGGGGGAAGTCAACATAGCGCCCTTCTTCAGACCTTTCACATTTCTTTTTGAATTGTATTAATTAACTTGTTTTTGGCTTGTGGGTGGTCACGCCAGACTGTGCTCAGGGCCTCACTCTGGCTCTGTACTCAGAGCACATTGCTGACAGGGCTCAGGGGTTCCTATGGAGTAGACCCTTATCATCTAGGAAGCACGTGCAAACGCAGATGCCTCCATGTCCTGTAATTGGCTGTTCTTCAAAGCAGCTCACAGTGACTTGGCATCACCATGTCTTAAACTAACAAACAAAACTCCCCAAGCAACTCAGTCTGGAGGGCTGTGACAGGGCTGGGCTGAGCCCCCCAGATTTGGGGAAGTTGAAACATGGAAATGGATTCCAAGTCCCAGGAAACTGCCTAGGAACGGGCGTCGTGACAGGCTGGTGGTGAGGGAAGCATGGCACCTAGAGCGAGCTCGGGCCATGCCCTACTCCCACAGAGGGCATTGGGAGCTGACTGCAGCAGGCTGCCCCTTCGAGTGCCCAGCCTGGTCCTCCTTCTGCTCTCAGACCCCACGTCCCACCCAGCTGAGCAATGTCTGAGATTGTCTTCTTTCATATGAAAGGCCTTGAACCCAGTTGCATTCTGTGCTTAGAGGATTTGCAAGAGGACACTGCTTCCAGGAGGCACCAGAGGCTCTGTGAAGTCCCCATGGTGGGCGTGCATGATGGCTTCAGACCACATGTGGGCACAGCTTCTTGCCCAGTGCTAGGCTGCAGTGATGTCTCAGTGTTCGAAGGGGTCAGGAGCCATCTCCTGGGTAAACATCAGCATCCGGCGTTACTGTCTGTCTCTCTGTCATTGGTGGACGTTTATGAAGCGCATGCTGACCAAAGAGCTCTGGCTGGCCTCCTCAGGTGATGCATCAACAAGGATCTCTCAGGACAGATGGCATGTCGAACTGCCTGGAGTGAGAGTTCTTGACTCGTGTTCTTGAGTGGGCACCAGGGTGAGGCCGGAACGGGCCTTTGCCCTCCTCTCTGGGAACACAGGGCCATCCCCGTCCACAGGAAATGTGTGAAGGAGGCGTGAGTCAGGGACAGCTCCTGGGGGTTTGAATCTGATGCCATGAGAGGGGGGTTCCCAAGTGGGAGGCCAGAGTGGTCAGGGGCTGGCGCAGGAGAGTTGCTCAGACCCCAGAGGAGCAGAGGGGCCTCAACTGTCAATGCCAGTGAGCAGGAGCAGCCTGACTCTGTTTGCTGTGAAAAAGCCTTACCCTGGCAGCAGTAGGTTCGAGGAGAGAAATTTATAGTTTGGGCCAGTGAGAAGAAAACTCTAATAATACCGATAAGAACAAAAGCAAGTCTGAACTAAGAGAGTAGATCAATTTAAGCCCTTCTGAGGAGGCATACAAATGAGATCTTAGTGACAGATTAAATGCCAGGAGAGAGAGTAAATCTGCAGGGGAATAAACCACAGCAGTGGACACCTGGGTGGGAGGGAGGAGTGGACCGGAGATTGTGGCTGCAGGAAAAGGGGAGCAGATGGGGGTCCCAGGGCACTGTGTCTGTCCACAAATATGGGAGAACTCTCGGTAGGGTGTGTTTGCAGGGGTCCCTGCTGGTGTGTCACTCGGGAGGGGAAACCCTGGGCTGAGGCCTTCTCAGATGGGCCTTGTACAGGCAGAGGAGGCCGTGGGGGCCTGATGCAGCCTTGCAGACTGTGGGGCTCAGGCCTTTGCAAGAGATTCTTGCCCCCAGTCATGCACATAGAGAGGAAGAGAATCAGGCAGGAAGCAGGAACTGAAGCCAACGGAGAGCTGGGCGGAAAGAGGCTGGACAGAGCATCAGGGACTCGTGGGAGGTGGTGCCTGGTAAGTCAGCCAATGGGATGGGGACTGGCCCACAGCTTCCTAGACCAGGTCTAAGAAGTGCAGAGACAGAGGGACAGACTGGCAGCACAGGAACACAGCATCGGCTCAGCACTGTATTGCTATTGATTAATTGATTGATTGAGGTTTAGGGCCTCAGACGCCAGTGCCCAGAGGTCACACTCCTGGAAGTTCTCAGGTGACACATATGTGATTCTGGGGAGTACAGCCCGTGTTGATGGCACCCAAGCAAGCACCTCCCCAACTGTTCTCTCTCCAGCCCTGCCTTGTCTTCTTCTGAGCAGTCTGGTGTGTTTGGGGCATGAGGGTCTTCCAAGCTGAGGGTGTGGTGGGCACACAGCTGTGTTTACCAGTTGGGGACATGCTATGGAGAAGTGGTGTGGGTGGGAGAGCTCAGATGAGGACGCGGGCAGGACCAGGGAAAACCCATGGCTCGTGATGGAGCAGGTGAGGGCGCAGGGCCGAGGTCTGTCCCCTCTCCTGGCTGCAGGTCCTCCACCCTGAGCCATGATTTGGCCTTGAGGAGAGGCTTTACCAGCAACACAGCTCCAAAGAAAACTAGATCTGCTGGGACTCATCCAGCCAGAAGCTTTTGTGTTTCAAAGGCCTTCGTCAGGGAAGGTCATGGACTGGGGAGGAAGCTGCAAATCCCAAGGCTGCCTCTGGGGAAAGGGCTGGTCCATTAGAAGGATGGGGAGACCCCACTGCACTGGCTACCAAGAAGAGCTACGGCCAGGGCTGCTGCAGGGCTGCCCAGTGGGGAGCAGGGCTGATGGGCCTGCTGTGACAGGTGTGGGCTAGGAGATGGACACACCAGCCCAGCACCTCCCCTGGCACCCACCAGAAGCACTAACCGGGACCCAGAGACTCCCTGAGGCTTAGAGAGAAGATGTGTATGTATATGTGTATATGTATGTGTATGTGTATATGTGTGTATGTATATGTGCAGTGTGTATGTATATGTGCATGTGTGTATATGTCTGTAAGTGTGCATGAGTGTGCATGTGTATGTATGTGTGTATGTATGTGTTGTATGTGTATGTATATATGTAAGTATGTGCATGTGTATATGTGTATATGTGTTATGGGTGTGCATGTATATGTGTATGTGTGTAGATATATGTGTGTATGTGTGTGAATGTGTATGTATGTGGGGAGTTCTGAGAAGGTCCCCACCCAGAGGCTGTGCTGTTACACATGAGCCTGCTGCCACATGCCCCTCTGAGGCAGAACACCATGGATGTGGGAGGCCATGCATACAGTCCCTCCTCCCAAAACAGTTCAATAACGATTCAGTCACTTCAGGTGGACAGAACTCACTGATGCTGGCATTGGAACTGGAAAAACAGGACAAATGGCCGAAGGAACTGATGCTGCTGACAGGACAGCCAGGACGGAGGTGGGAATGGAACAATGTGAACTTCAGTTTCTGAGCCCCAACTTGCTTTATGATGGAGTTGATTTAAGTAGTTTTTTTTTCTTGAAAAGGGATGTTAGAGTCCTTCTTTAAAATTAAGTATTCAAGATCTGTTGTCAGAAATTGCTTATGCCAATTAATTCTCTTAGAAGCCTCTTTGAGGTTCTGAAAGTGCTAAAGAAATAGTCCCACGATTCAGCACTGATTAATTTTACACATGCAGTGTCCTTAGATCTGCACACAGTGAAAGGCGGGAGACACAACCCTCCACAGCAAACTAGGGACAGGACTCTCCAGCCAAATCAGAACCGCCTGCGAGTGCTGGGTCGAGTCCTGAGGGCCGAGCTGGCCATCAGTTATGGACATTTTCTTAGGAAGGCCAAAGGTAGCACTGAGGTTAAGGTACTGGCCTTGAATGCAACTGATTGTGGTTCGATCCCAGCTCTTGTGTATCCATCCCCCTGAGCCCACCTGAGTGATCCCTGAGTGCTCAGGCAGGAGGAAGCCCTGCACATTGCTGTGTATGACCCAGTCCTCCAACCTCCCCACACCCTCCCTTTTTATTTTGCTTAAACAAATGCTGTTTCTTCCACTGACATATCACTCATCAGAATCATGGTCAAACTCTTTTCCCTCAGTGAAGGGTCTCTTTCAGGAGCTCCTGTCTGCTATTTTCATGGTTATTGATCTGTCTGTGTAGTTCTAGGATTCCTGCCATCCATTGGTCTGTCCATGTAGTCTTTTTTTTGGGGGGGTGTGGTCACACCCAGCAATGTTCAGGACTTACTCCTAGCTCTGCACTCAGGAATCACTCCTGGCGGTGCTCAAGGGACATTATGGGATGCCAGAGATCCCATATTGGGTGGGCTGCATGCAAGGCAAATGCCCCATCTACTGTGCTATCGCTCCAGCCCGTCCATGTAGTTCTGTGGTTCCTGCCATCCATTGGTCTGTCCATGTAGTTCTTTGGTTTTGCTGTCCATTGTTCTGTCCGTGTCTTTACAGGCATAGTGACAATAGATATGTGCCACAGCATGTGTGTGCATGGGTGGGCTCTGTGAATGTGAGAGTGTCTGTCGAACTCACTTTCTACCCGACCTCGTGGGCAGGTGTCCCAGGAGGGCCCAGGGGCAGCTCTGGCCTTTGGGTGGGCTTCTGTTGGGTCCCACGGCCTCTGTGCAGCCATCTCTAGGAACTGGCCTTTAGGTCCCCGGAGCCTCTGTCACCTGTGTCCGAGTGTATGAACCCACATCCTGGCTACAGTCATAGCAGGAGCGGGAGGGGACACTGAGACTTCAATCTTGCATCCCTGGCCTGGAGGCAAGTCTAGACTCAGAACCAAAATCAAAGAACCAAATTCAAATTCATGGCTGCATGTGGCCCGAGACCTGGACACAGTGGTCCTGGACAGTCTATATCCCGTGCTGGGGCTGCTGTCGTGGGGTGAGGGCAGAAGCAGAGGCCCTGGACTGACCCCAGCCTTGGGGACAGTAGACACCTCGAGGAGGGGGTGGCAGGATGAGGGTGCAGAGGCTTGAGAATGTCCCGCCTGGGCCCGTACCCATAGGCCCCTACTGTCCACTTAATCCTGGGATGGTTACACGACAGATGGGCACCTGCCCAGAGGCCCTCCTGTCCACTCACTCCTGGGTGGTAGCAGGGCAAATGGACACCTGGGCCACAGAGCGGGTCATCAGCCATAGTCTCCTCCCCCCTATGGGTTCCTGACCTCAGTCGTCAGGCAAAGTGAGTGGGGTCTCTGGGCTTTGTGATCCTTCCCACATGGGTCGTCTGTGGCTTGGGAGAGATAAGAGGCACTTAGGACCTTCCCCAGCTGGGGCCACTGGGTGGGGGCAGTCCTGGGCCCAGGCCTTAGTCTGGAAGGAGAAGGCTTGTGAGCAGGAGCCTGTGAGAGTGCTGTCCCCCAGGAGGTGGCCTGTGGGCAGTGCATGAGCAGCCACTTCCCTGCCCCCCAAAGCGGGCCTACATCAGCAGTGGGTAGCTTGGGGAGCTCCTCTGAGACATTCCCTAATATTCTGAGGGGCCCAGGCCCACCAACTGAGTTCCCGGGCTCCAAGCAGCCTTTCCTCTCAGGCAAAGGTGACACTGGCACGGTCAACATGCCAGGGCAGCCCAGACCCCCCTGCCTCAGGCATAATAGGAAAGTTGGGACCCTGCTTTCCCAGCTCCTCGAAGGGTGCTTGGTGCTCAGGAGAAACCAATAAATATTGGGTGATTATTCAGAATTCCACACTCAGCTGGCTGCCAACATCGGGTATCTGTCAAAATATGTAGTTGATGGGTGTTTTAGCTCAGGAGCGCCCATCATTCAGACTTTTTGCTGACTGTGCATGCAGATTATCCGTGGACTCAAATGCGTTATGAAAGCGAACGGGCTGTAAAGCGTGAGAAAGACAGAGACTCCGTCGGTGTGTGAGTGGGGGCTGAGCGTGCCGGCAGGCAGCGGCTACACCCGGAAGATAACCACTGCTGCCACAGGAATTATGTTTTCCTTCTTGAAATCGTTGTTTCCTTTAGTCTTTATCAAATGTAGTAATGACAAGAGCAGTTCCCAAAGACGCAGCTGAGAATTTTGCATCATAATTTGCTTTACTTTCCATCTCATAAGAAGACCCATTTGATATGATGAGAATGCGAGCATTGAGCACTCCTGTTATTAACCAGAATTTCTACTCTACAAAGAGCACTGAAAGACACCCAGGTACTGGCAGCTTTCTCTTAATACAGTAGATTTGACTGACTGATGTCAACTTGAGAAATAGAACCCTAAATGAAGCAATAAACCATGCATAGAACTAATTCAGCAAACTCTCACTCTTTGTTTTTTGCCATCTCTTTGGCTTTGGGGCCCACACCTAGTGGTGTCCAGAGCTTACTCCTGTTTCTGTACTCCAGGGTCTCTCCTGGGAAAAATGTAAGGAATGTTTAAGCTCTGTCTAGAAGAACACTTTTACCAGAGAGTGGTTTTGCTTGGGAAGCTGATGAGGGCTCTGCCAAGATGCTCCATAAACAACAGCATCATTGTGACTCTAACTACACCATGATGACGAGTGTGACATCTGTGGAGTTTGGACCACTAATGGCGGTTTGCTTGGTTCTGAGGAGTAAGCTCGTCCCAAGTTGTCCAGAGAAGTTGGGCAGCCTGTGTTCATCTCGCCATGCATGTCCCTACATGGCTGGTGTCACATTGCCAGGATCCCTGCAGGCTGCTCTGACCTTGGAGCAGGAAGGAGTGCTGACCGGGACAGTTATGAGCCAGAGCTGGCATTATGTTGAGTCAGTCAGAATCCCAAATTAAAGGAATGGTGAGCGTGTCAGCACCCAGCCCCTCCTGGACCATGCCCCAGGGATGGCCTGCATCCTTTTCCACCCACTTTTCTATGGCACCTTCCAGTCAAGCTCTGCCCTCTGGAGTCTGGAGCTTCTTGTTCAATATCATCACCAGGTCCCCAAGCACTCGGATTGTGTGGCCTTGCCTGAGGGTGCGCCCTACATGTACCGCTGGCAATGCTCGGTGCTCAATTAGTGTTTGTCTACTAGCATGGAGCCATATTGGGTGGATGTGGAATTCACTCATCAGTGCCCGATTCCAGGAACTGTGGAGCTCCCTACACTCACACCTTGAGCCCAGCCAGCACACTCATGCCTCATCCCGAATCCTGACCCATCCTCCCTGCAGGGATAGCCACGCCTTTCTGTGGCTTTGGAGGAGCCTCTTTCTGCTCTCAGAGAGCTTGTCTGTTGTCTGATGAAGATGAGGACCTTGGGTCTCCAGAAACGCTATTTTCTTTGCTGTTCTTCTGCAGATTCACCAGGGCGTGCACACAAAGGGAGCAGGAAACAGCCAGTGTCCTGTTCTGAAAGAGCTCCTGTAGCCAGGAGACAGGGAAAGGGACAAGGGGCAGGGCCAGAGGCTGGCCATGGGGCTCCCTTATTGTGGTGATGGGAACGGGGAGATGCGAGGGCTAGACAGACCTTGTTCCCTCACCGTGCTGCAGTTTCTTCTATCTCATTCTCAGTGATGGGAACATCACTTGGTTCAACCTCTATGAAATTCCCCAAAAACCGAGTGTAGCACTGCCCTGTGACCTAGCAATTGTGTTTCTTCACATTTACCACTTACCCCCTTGCCCCTCTCATACAGAAACATTTTTCCTAAAAAGATGCCTGCACAGATATGCATCATGGCTCTTAGCACAACTGCCAGAACCTAGAAGCAGCCTGAACCCCCAGAGACAGAGAGGAGGGCAGACCTGACTTCGAAGCCTCGGGAGTGGGCTTCCAGCATTGCAATCTAGAGTGATAGCACAGCAGGTAGGGCATTTGCCTTGAACGTGGCAGAGCCGGGTTTGATTCCTCCGTCCCTCTCAGAGAGCCTGGCAAGCTACTGAGAGTATCCCGCCTGCATGGCAGAGCCTGGAAAGCTCCCTGTGGCATATTTGATATGCCAAAAACAGCAACAACAAGACTCACTTGGAGATGTTACTGGTGCCTGCTCGAGCAAATCGATGAACAACGGGACGACAGTGATACAGTGCTACAGCACGAGGAATAGGCAGTGCATGGTTTACTTTGGGTGGGGGATGTTCTCTTGACCCCCCAGAATCCAGGGACACTAGAAGTGTTCTTTCCCCTCTTAGCCCCACTGGAGGCCACACGTTGTCCCACCCCGGGAAGCTCATCGGTAACAGCACCTCACGCACGCTTATTAATTTCTTTGACATTCAACCCCGGCACACTTCCAAATTAATGAGGCTATATTTAGCTTTCAGATGGCACGTCAGCCTCACCTTCCGCACCTGGATCAGGGCTCTGAACAACAGCATCGTACTCATTACCCCCTCCCCCCCCCCCCGACAGTGTCTCTGAGCTCCAGAGAAGGGAACTCATGGCTCCGGCTCAACTTCTAGGTTCTAACTGGATCACATGAACATTGAGCTGCATTCCAGCCCATGTTTTTGCGCTTCTCTCAGGACCTGCCTAGAAAGAGCGCCGAGATCCTGTCCATACTACTTTGGAAAAGACGAAACAGCACTGAAATTCAGGGTCTGTCCAGGTCTAGGCAATGGCTGGGTTTTTAAGATGTTGTTGATGAGTAGAGAACTCGTGGGCTGTCCAGGAATCTGCAGGCCTTCCAGGCGGGCAGCGGTGTTCATCTCTGCTACAACCCCCCTTGGACTGCAGTGCTGGAGGCCAATGAGAGGAGGAGCTGGGAGGACTGAGCATGCAGCCCTGTGTGCTGTGCAGTCACGCCCTTCCCGTGGTGTCCCCGATGCTCGGCCCCCTTCAGCACACACTCCAGTCATGTCACCTATCTCTCAGCGCAGGAGAGGTGAGTGAGAAATAATGCCGAAGATAAAGTCCACTGATGTCAAGCTTGTGTCTAAAGTTATGGAGATTGTAGAGGAGGGAAATGAAGAAACATGAGTTTGACTCAAAACTCCCGTGGAAGAAAGGAAAGCTCCTGCAAAGGACAGATGCACACCATTATTCCTTGCAGCACTCAGCCTATTAACTGAGATGTGGAATCAACCTCAGTGCCCAATGACACACGAATGGATGATGAAGATTTAGCGTATGATGAAATCATGAAATTGGCTGCACCCTGGTTGGAACTGGAAGACATCATGTCGAGGAAAGTAAGCCAGAAAAAGAAAAACACGGGATGACCTCACTTATCTGTGAAATGTAGAATACTGGATGATGAAATATGGAGAAAGGGGGAAGCCTAGATCACCCTTGACCCCAGAGTTTTGAGAGAAGGACAGAGAAAGAAAGAAAAAAGAAGTCAGAGGGGTGAGAAGATAATGGGACGTTGAAGGTGGTCAGGGCCTGTCTCACCACCTTCAGTGCTGAGTGCTGTTATTATTATTTTTTTGGCTTTTTGGGGTGACACCCAGAAATGCTCAAGGGTTACTCCTGGCTCTGCACTCAGGAATTACTCCTGGCAGTACTCAGGGGACCACATGGGATGCTGGGAATTGAACCTTGGGTGGCCATGTGCAAGGCAAACGCCTTCCCCACTGTTCTATCACTCCAGCCCCAAGATGACATTGTTTTCACATGCACTTATGGACTGGAGCGATAGCACAGCAGCTAAGGCGTTTGCCTTGCATATGCTGACCGGGTTCAATTCCTCGGTCCCTCTTGGAGAGCCTGGCAAGCTACCGAGAGTATCCCACCTACACGGCAGAACCTGGCAAGCTCCCCGTGACATATACGATATGCCAAAAACAGTAGCAACAAGTCTCACAATGGAGATGTTACTGGTGCCTGCTTGAACAAATCGATGAACAACAGGACGGCAGTGCTATAGTGCTACATTGGCACCAGCAAATGGTTCCTTTTCCTTTCTTTCTTGTCCTTTCCCCATGGCGAGTCTTCTTGGCTCTGTGCTCAGGCAAGGCCTAAGCCCTTCCAATTCAAGGATGTTGGACTAATTTTCCAGCAGCAGCTCTGGGCATCAGTGACAGGGTCTGAGCTCGGCTAGGAGCAGCCCCCCTTGGCATCATGTGTCCAGCTGCCATCAGCCCACACGTGTCTGGGATCAGCAGCTTTTCCCTCCACCCTGTGAGGTGCTAAGCAAGGGCAGCACAGACAAAGCCCTGTGGCCTCAGCACCCAAGGCTGGAGATGGGGGTTTAACTGGATGAAGGGACAACTAGACTCTGTGTTTAATGCAGCTGTGGTGCTACCGGCCGCCTGGACCCCCAAATAAGGCACTTGAGTCACCTCCTGGCCATCTTCTCATGCCCCTCTGTGCTTCCTCATCAAGTCAGGCCTCCAGGGATCGCTCTTGCTCTCTCCACGTTGTAAGATGAGAAGCCAGGACTTGGGATGTGGAATTATTTTCCCAAAGTTTTTTAATAAATTAAGAGCCTGGCATGGGCTAAAATCCACGTGTGTGACTCCATGTGCTGTCCTTGGTCACCCCTAGGGCAGGTCCCAGCATGGGACACCTGGATTGCAGAGAGGGTTCATGCCTGCGGATAAGCACGAGAGCCTGACCCGGCCCAGCCCAGGGCTGCCTCAGCCCTGCAGGCCCCACGTATCAGGCTCTGACTGAGGTCTCGTTTCCCTCCAGCAATGGGGCCATCGTGATGGACGTCACTTACCAAGACAACTCTGGGACTCCCCAGGACCCCGGGCAGGAAGGCACAGCTGGGCCCATGGCCTGGGCAGTGCAGCACTGACCGTAGGCTTCCCTAAGACTGGCTGTTGTGTCCGAGCAGTGTGATGTCACAGTGGGGGCAGCAGCACTGCCTGAGATCCCTTGGCAGAGCTTGATAGAGGTGGTACGGCCAGTGTCCACAGCTGGGGCCTCACGTCCTGCACTGCCTGGCACCCAGAGCCTCGGCCCCAGACTAGAGTGAGACGGGCAGGAGAAGGCCAGGTGCAGCTTGGTGGGCTGAAGGGACGCAGAGAGTGCGAGGGCTCCTAGTAGTAACTGTACAGCATAGCCTCAGGGGCCAGCAGGGCCTATATTTCTGAGGCCAACAAGGTTTACCAGTGGCCAGGCCCCACAGTGTGCTGGCTATGGACGAAGCTTCTGAGCAGCCACTCTTGGAGCACAGGATCTGAGAAGATGGAGGACAGGCTGACTCAGACATGCTGGGCATCTCTCGTGACCCTCGTGTTGGAGACCAGTGTCCCCAGGCTCAGCCCAATTGACCTCTGTCTGCCAGGGGCTTTGCAGGAAGTGGGGTCAGTGCAGGACCACATGGCCGCGGACAGGACAAGGTCAAGCGTGGCTTGCGTGGACAGACTGGCTGCTGCTCTGGTCCCTGTGATGTCTCATGACCGCCCAGGACCGGGCCAGGCAGGGTTGCCCTGAGCGGGTTCTGTTCAGAGGTATATGTTGCTGGTTTCCGATTTTCTATTTTGCTTCTTACTCATTTTAATGACGATGTTGTGACACAGTCCCTGATGGCTCCACAAGCTCCACATTTTAGTCCCACATCACACCTGGTGTTGTCCAAGAAACCTCTGTACCCTGCCCCATGTGGTCAGCTCAGCTCTAGGCTCTCTGCAGCCTTTGGGAATTTGTGGTCCCTCGACTGTGATTCTTTATGTCCCACGTGAGAGATTGTTCTGAGTCTGTCCCGCTCCCGTGGGTGACCCCCAGAGTGACCCTCCTCCATGGCTGAGTCCCAGAGTGACCCTCTCCTCTGGCTGACCCCCACGGTGACTCTCTTCTCGTGCTGACCCCCTAGAGTGACTCATCCAGCCCCACGAACATGGTGGTGAATCACCTGATGTTCTCCCTTAGAGTTGAATCTCTCATCACGTTTCTCAACAGCGTTTCTTTGTTCAAGGCTTTATCTGGGCACAGATTGTGGCCCAGCTTCTCTCTTTGGTTTCAAACAAAAGGCGCCGCTGTTTTAGTGGCTGTGGGGCTGCGGGAGGAGTCCAGATGGGGAAACTGAGTCAGGAAGTGTAAGATGACAAAGAGGCTGGCCCCGGTGTCCCGAGTCTGTCCCGCTCTGCTCAGGAAGTGACCAGTGGGGGGTGGCAAGAGTGTGGAGAGAGCACTCTCTGTGCAGAGGGTCTGCAGTGATGTAAGAGCGGACGGCTGCAGTTCTGGGCTCTGAGGGAAATGGCAGAAGGGAGAATGCCAAAGAAGAGGGCCATGGGGGTGATGATGGGGCTAGAGAGGAAATGGCCATTCCCATCACAGCTGCCAGAGTCCAGCATGTGACTCAAGTTATCAGTGAGCCTCACCCCAAAAGAGCTTGCTAAGGAGGCAGGGATGGGGAGTAGAGGAGGCCGTGTGGCCCTGTGGTCAGAGCCCAGAGCCACAGCTGTGTCCCTCCTACTGTCTCTGCCGTCTTACTGAGCTGGGCGCTGGCCCTCAGCCCTAAAGCCCACTAGCTCGCACATTTACACCCAGCAGGAGGGCCTCTGGATCCTGGGTGTGGCCTGCAGGTGGGGACCGGGATTCTCCATCGGGTGACAGAGAGAGAAGTGTGCAGCTGTGTGGTTTCAAAGCATCATTGAGTAATGACTGCCTTTAGGAGGAGGAACAAAAGCTGCGTTTGCTGCTTGGGCTGCATACTAATCAACAGTTATTCATAAAGTTCAAGTTCAAACCTCACTGTGTCTCAATATTTTCATTATTTATGACAATTAGCATATGCATGATTCATGTTACCTGTCTGCGGTATTCATGCGCACACGGCTTGCAGAATTGCACTTGAGGGAAATTTTGGTCCAGCCTCTCTCTCCAGCGAGGGTGAGACTCTCTATGCTGTCTGCATCGCCGTGTTCACGGGACGTGGAAACAGTGCAGGGATAGAATGCATTAATTAATATCTTAGAGGCAGAAGGTAAGGAAAATTAGTCTGGGTGTTATCATTTGAAAAATGAATCATGGAAGTTAATTAACCTATCTAATACCTCAAGGTAAATGAATGCCTGAATCAATCCCCAATTACCAATTTAAATAACCCCTCTCTTAAAACCGCCTTGTTAGACCTCAGCGGGGCTTGGCACGTGCGTCTTGGGAGAGGCTCTGTTCCCACCTTGCTGGGTGGGTGGCTCATCCTCCCGTCATTCTTGGGACTGAGTCTGCTTTTCCCATTTCTCACAGTCTCCTTGGGGTTTGCAGGATGTCGTATACCTAGCAGGTGCCGACGAGGAGCTGAAGGAATTTTCCAGAACAAATCATTCCCCATCTTTGTGCTCGAAGTTGGCTATGAAATCCGTGAAGGAAATATGAGACTCAGGCCCTGGAGTTGCTCAGTTCCCCCGGGCGGCATAGGCAGCTCTGATGGCCCCTCGAAGACATTTCCCTCCCTCCACGCTCTGGGCATCTGGAACTTGGAGCCACTCTGTCCAGTAGGGTGGTCAGTGGTTCTAGTCAGAGTTCGACCAGGCGGCCCACATCACAGGGAACCCACTTTGGGAAGTAGAAGTATAGAGTGGCTGCGCGTCCTCAAACACCCATGCATTCATTAGATCATCTCGGCCAGTTCCTGTGTTGTGTCCTCAAGGGGGTGATGGGCAGTAGGTCTGGGTCTGGGGGATTCTGAAGTCTCAGTCTCAGGCCTGCAGGGGCATCCTCCAGGCCACTGTCCCTGAAGAGGCACTCAGGGTCCCATGTTCTCACCTTGATGGACTGGAAGCCACAGCCCAGCCTGGACAGAGGAGCCCGCTAGCGTTTGGCCTTTGTCCTCACAGGCTCTTTCGGGTGCTTGACCTCTCCCAAGCTCCTGCCTGGGGCCTTCCTGGACCCAACTGCCTGGGGACTTTCAGGAGCACATCTCTGTGTCTGTGTCCTGCCTGCCCAGCTGAGACTCTGCACAGCCCTGCCCTGTCCTAGCCTCTGTCTCTCTGTCTCTTTCTTGTCTCAGTCTCTGTCTCTGTTTCTGTCTCTCTATCTCTGTCTCTATCTCAGTCTGTCTTTCTCCATGTCTCTGTCTCTATCTCTCTATCTCAGTCTCTATCTCTATCTCAGTCTCTCTCCCAGTATCTATCTCTGTCCCAGTCTCTGTCTCTCTCTGACTCAGTCTCTATCTCTGTCCCTCTGTCTCTGTCTCATTTGCTATCTCTCTATCTCTGTCTCAGTCTCTGTCTCTCTGTCTCTGTCTCTATCTCTCTGTGTCTCTGTCTCTCTGTGTCTCTGTCTCTCTCATGGCTAGATCAGAGTACCTCTCTTGTCCTTGCCAGGAGCCCAGCTTGGCCAGAGTTCTCTCTTTTAAGCATGCCCCCATGCTTAATCCTGGTCACTGTTATGCAGTGTCCAACCCTCTCTGGACTTTACTTATCTTCTTGGGCTTTTGCATAGCACCTGGCCATGCCCCCATGTCTTCCCTCCCTCCCCTAGTGCCCACCAGATGCCCACCCAGTCTGTCCTCCCTGGCCCTGCTTTGGGACAACTCACATCCACGTGCATCTTCCACCCTCTCCCCCAGGGTGTCGCAAGGCTTCACCAAGACCCTGCAGCCTCTGATGGTGTCTCAGCACCCAGAGACGTCTTGGCCCTCAGATTCTTGTCACCAAAAGCACCAAAGTCACGCCCAGGGCCTCCCTGCGTGTGTGTGGGTCTCACCAGTGCTGAAGAGCAGGTGTCAGGCTTGTCCCTGAGCTCATGTGCTCTTCATGCGACTCCACCCAGTGGCCATTGCTCGCTTCCTGAATTCCAGCCCGTTTCCCTCCCTCTCAACCTCACTCCAGTCCGGTGCCCCGACGATGTCCTGCATTATCTGTATGTGGATGGAAGAAGAAGCTTCCATTGCTTTAGCAGTCCACATAAACTGAATTCACTTAAAGACCTCGGACGTGTGTTTCAGAGTATGTGAGACAGGCGGTGTCACCTGCAGGGGAAATGCAGCCTTGCATCCCAAAGATACTTTCTCTCATACCTGGAACCTGGTGCCACCTCAGAGGGAGGGCAAGTCATGTGACCCGGTGCTGCATGTTGGGTCTGGGTTGTCCGGGGGAACATGGGGCAGGTTGGACCAAGGCCAGGCCCAAGTGAGCTCACTCACCTGAGGTCCACACGACGGTCTAACCCTCAGTCTGAGATGATAGAAATGCAAAGTCGGGGCCAGAGAAGATTGGGGTAGGCAGGAGATGTGGGCTGACCTGGGCCTGGAGTGCAGGGGACGTGGGGAGTGAAGCAGATACTCTCTATGCACAGAGCCATAATTATAGAGGACCCAAACCAGTCACCAAACTAAAAATGTTGCTGTTAAGGAGACAGATGAGTGGGGGCTGCAGGAACGTTGTAGGAGGGAAGTGGACACTGGTAGTGGGCTTGGGATTGGAGCATTAGATGCCTGAAAATCTAAGGCAGAGACATGGTAAATCATAGTGCCTATATTTTTTTAATTGCTAAAGGTGAAGGTATTGATCCAACTATGCCAATAATCACTATAAATATAATCATGTAAATCAGATGATTAAAGACAGAAAAGTAAAATAAAACTGAGTCTAAGGACAAATCCTGGTGAGTCTTTGGGAGTGGACAGAGAATCACTTTCTGGGGTGCAGTCCTGTGCCCAGAAAAGACCTGCAAAGGATGGAGAGTCTGTTCACACAGCTGGGTGAACCCTGGCAAAGGGGATGCACTAGCCTGAGTCCCCCTTTGGATGTAATCCAGACGTCCAATCAGATCCTCTCGGCATATCCCTTCCCGAACTCTGGAGCCAGCCAGCCGCAATGCCTGTGAACGGAGGACCACATTAAATATTTAGAAGGCATTGCTTTCTTCCACAGGATGTTGATGGAGAATTTGTGATGGCAAGTAGCACCCTGCTCAGTAATTTCAAGCGCACACTAACGATAAACTATAAATATTTCATACTCTTCCTTTTGATAACCTTGCATTCCATTTGGAAAATAATTGGCTTACCACAATGACTTCTACTGGAGATGGCTATATTTAGGGGGCTTCAAGTCTCCTCTTGGAATGAAGATTATCAGAAGCGCACATGCATATTTAAACTGCACAGGATTACGAAGACAAGATGCACTCTTCAGGAAGTCCCTCAGTGAGTCCCCGGTGCTCTCCTCTGAGTTCCCAGGTTCCTCTTTCTCTTACCTGCTGCCACTATTTGATCAAACCCATCGTTCTGGCCTCCCAGAAACACTCCAGCGACTCCTGGATGGTATTTCTGGGTTTTGTTGTTGTTGTTGTTTTGTTTTTAACCTCTGTTTGGTTTGGGGGCCTCACCTGGCAGCGCTCAAGGCTTAGTCCTGGCTCTGTGCTCAGGGTTCACTCTTGGTGGTGCTCAGGGAACCACAGCGGGTGGTGGGGATTGAGCCCAGGCTGGCCGCATGTAAGCCAAGTGCCCGAGCTGTTGGACCATTTTTTCTACTCCATCTACCAATGTTTCTTATCCTAAATCTTCAAACAGATGTCAAAGAGATATCCTTTGGAAAATCATTTTTAAAGGTACAGTCATTTAAATTTCATTTAGATATTTATGTACATATGAAATGAGGCGGCCAGCCAGCATTGCACACCTGTCACCTGAAGTCTCAAGTGGACCGTGCTCCAGTAGGGCATTTCTCTCAGCCGTGTTTAGAGTGAGCTGGAGGTGAGGTGGGCACTGGGCCCACAGATGGGGGGATGGCACCTCCGAGCTGGGGTGAGCACTCTGAGGCTGGGCACCCAGCCAGTCCTGTTCCTGTGCCTCACCGGGCCGAGGTTAGCCCACTGTTAGCCCACAAGGCTTTCATGCCTTGCAACACAAGTGTCCCAAAGCTGTTCTAGGAAGAATGATCCCCTATTTATTCAAGGCAGTGATCGAATCTTTTAGTCACATGGTCGTGCTCAGGTGGCCCTGAAGATGAGTGTGTGGACCTGAGCAGACCTCCGCTTCTTCCCACCCAATTCTGGGTCCCGCAGTGCCCCAATTCTTCAGCACTGTCTGTTGAGCCTTGTGCTCTCTCTTCTAATGTCATCCTCGGTAGTTCTTAGAAAGTAACAGCTCTGTATATGTGTGTGTGCATGTTTGCATGTGTGTGCGCATGTATATGCCTGTGTGTGCGCATGTGTGCGTGTGTATGCATATGTGTGCATGCGTGTGCGCATATGTGTGCATGTGTGTGTATGTATGCACATTTGTGCCTGTGGTGCATGTGTGTGTTTGTATGTGTGTGTGCATGTGCATGTGTGTGTGTGTACTGTGCATGTGTGTGAATATCCGCTCTTCTCTTCATACAGCACGTAGAGTCCCGTCTCACTGTCCCTTAGTGGGCTGTTGCCCTGTCATCAGAGGCTGGTGCTAGGGTTGAGTGGACAGCCAGGGGTAAAGTCTGCGCTATAGTGGTTTCTCCTAAGGATGGAGCTGGTTGGAAGCCCCGGAGCTGGGGTGGGAGTAAATCACTTCCACCTGTCTGTGGGCAGTGTTGCTACGGGCAGGAAACTGGGTGGCACCATCCTGACTTTATTAGTGGGGATAAGAGTAAAGCCTCCCAAGGTGGCCTTGGGGCCCGACTAATCTTGGTTTCAAGCTTAAACAATGGCTCTTTGGGAAAGCGACTTAAACCCTTTAGGACACTTTATTTAGCCAACACGAATAGGTACAAGGCAGTGACCAGGGTTCAACATGTCTAGTGAGAAGGCACAAGGGCAGTTTTGGAGCTCTAGGGACACGGATGTCAAGTGCTCATCTGCCCAGGCAGCTCTGCTCACTGTCAGCTGGTGCATCTCCCTCCCCCTCCCCCCTTTGTGTAAAATGAAGAATCTGTAAAAAGATTTTTCATCTTCTGTAAATCTGTAAAAAGTTGCAGTTTTTAGATTCTGGATTTTTTGGCCCATTGACTAGGTGATGCTCTAATGGAACTTTGACAGTTCCTCCTTCTTCTGAGGTGAGATGGAGAGACACCCCCCTCCCACCTCTGACTTGGCACGTTCAGAGTAAGGAAAGGGTGGATGATCCAGATCTCCGTGCTCTTCGTTCTCTGCTTCAGACAACTCTTCAATGCAAAGCTCTAAATGCCTCCTTGATTAGCTTCCCGATTCCTCCCAGCACAAGTAATATCTGGGTGACATGAGGTGTAAGTTCATAGAAAGTTCATTTGACTCTACTATAGGGCTATCTTCTTGATAGTTACGCCTTTTCAGAAATCTCCACCCATCTCACTTTTATTTCTTCCCTCTCCTGTGGGTTTCATCTTTGCTGTGTGTAGAGGACACTGGCCTCTGTTTAGTGACCAGAGTTTGTGATGCGAGCACTTTAGGTAAACCCAGACATATCGGCACACAGTCTCATGGTGCCTTGCTGTCCTCACTTCTGAGGGATCATTTAGTAGCAGGTAGGGTCATGTAATTGTTGCTACATGAATAAATCCAGTCACGCTTTATTCTATCTAACACTCTCTGTTTCTTCCTGTTATCTTTCCACCTGTACATCATTTTTCTATTAGCTATTATCTGTCCATATATCATTCTTTCACTGTTGTCTACTATCTCGCAAAATCAGCCTGCAGTTTATTTTTAAACATCTGTTTATCAGTGGTCTTTATTTGGCATAAGTGTGTTTTGTTTTTACACCAGGAACTGTGCCTGCTTTAACAGGTTGACAGCAGAAATAGTTCCCAGATCACTGCTTCCCAAACATCCAGCATAGAGGCAGGCCTGGAACCCCAGAAAGATAAATGTTCCATAAACGCACACATTCAGTTCATGGGGCACGCTCCCCGGCCTAGGGCTGCTGCTCTACTGAAGGCTGTCAAGCCGAGCCCCACGGGGCAGGATTTGCACAGATGTGGGAGTTAGGGGAAGGGGTGGAGGGGACCACCTCTCCCGGTTCTGTCCAACTAAATCACGGTCCTGTGCTTTAGACCTGGCATGGGACAACGTGGCTGTTCCCACAGAGATGGTGTCTGGCTTCTACGTGCCCTGAAAGTCTCCAGAAGGTGTGTCTTTAGCACCACGGTGCCCTGGGCTGAATGGGTTCCGGGGCGATGTGTTATATCTGACCCAGACGAGGGCTGGAGTGAAGAGAGGTCTTCGGGCATGGGGGTAGGGGTGGATTCACTGGGAAGAGGCTACCTTGGAAGTGGTCCTGAGAGGTTGGGGGGGGGCCTGAGATGCTTCCTCTGTACCACAGCCCAGGCCTACTCCAGGGGCCGCTGCCCAGGCTGAGGATGAAGCCAGGAAGTCCCAAACTACCCTGGCATCCCTTCCCCTGCAATGTGCAAACCCCACCGGAAGGGGAGAGTGCAGGGCTGGGGGGGGGAGGGCACTGACCATGGCCAGGGAGCACTCAGAGATGGGGGAGTGACTGCTTCTCATCAGCTCTGAGCCCCGCTTGGTGCCATGTGGATGCCCATCCGTGGGTCTATGAAAAACAATTTTGGGGCCCATGACCACCTAAAGAATGCAGAGTGAGCTCTTAGATGGGAACAAAGAGAGAAAGCCATTGAGATCCTTCTTCTTGTCTAAGAAATCTGTCACTGATTGAGATTCTGTGGTTACCACTACTGCTAATGACAGTTTTCACGTATATCATTCCACACCAGCCCTTCTCCAGTGCCCTCATCACCAACGCGCCTCCTTCTCCCTGCCACCCCCTCCATCATTCAACTCCATTGTATGGATCAGTTTTCCTGCTATGCTGCTCTGGGCCAGCACTGCTCCCTTGCTGTGCATCTTTAAGTTCCACCCGGGAGAGAAATGGCTCAGTGTCTGGAGAATGACTTCAGCATCACAGTTACAGCCCACTGAGGAGAGAGTAGTCCTGTGTTTGGAGAATGACATCAGTATAATGTAGCTCCCTGTACCCTACTGTAATCTCCCTGTACTGAGGTTTGATGAGGGACTTGATAAACGATGCTCAGGGAATACTTGCAGAGATTCTTGGTCAACTGAATTAGACCATTTAATGCTAGCTCCTTGAGGATCATCTGAGTCTTGCCCTACAGTGCTCAGGGGCCACATGGCTCTGGGGATCGAACTCAGATCTCTATGCATACAAGACCAGCACCCCTGGCCCTGAGGTGTCTCTCTAGTTCCTTTTTTTTTGCTTTTTTGGGTCACACCCAGCGATGCACAGGAGTTACTCCTGGTTCATGCACTCAGAAATCTCTCCT
>JAOXYA010000021.1:33474058-33487562 GCA_028565675.1 Sorex palustris | reverse complement strand
GGTAGCTTGCCGGGCTCTCCAAGAGGGGCGGAGGAATCGAACTCGGGTTGGCCATGTTGGCCGCTTGTAAGGCAAACACCCTATCTGCTGTGCTATCGCTATATATATATCCCATTACCTCCTTATACCCTCAGTTCTTGTCCCAAGAGCTCACTTCCACTATCATTGTCACAGTGGCCCCTTCCCTGTCCTAACTGCCTCCCCTGTGCCTTAGTGACAAGCTCCTTACCATGGACCCATCCTCCTGGGCCTTGTTTCTACTATCCTTGGGCTTTATTCACATACTTTGGTGGGTTTTGTTTCTTTATATCATGAAAATAAGTGCAATCATTCTGTTTGTTCCCCTCCCTCTGACTCAGTTCACTCAGCCTGTTGCTCTCTACATCCATCCGTGACGTTTCCCTGACAGCTGCACAGTGTTCCGTCATGCTGATGTGCCACAGGCTCTTTGTCCAGTCATCTTTCTTGGGCACTTGGGTTGTTTCCAGACTCAGACTATTGTGAATAGTGCCTCAGTGAAAAACAATCTTATTCTAGGCTTGCCTGGTGCATTTTTGCAGCCCACAGGTATTTGTTATCTATGCTATTCTTTTCTGCAATATTATTCTTTTCTGACACACATTTGCAAACCTTAGCATCCTGCTACCTAAACTATCTAACCTAAGGACGTTTATCCTATCCTTGGGGTGTTTGGTTAGAGGGATGAATTCTTAGACCTGGGGAAATCCCTTGTTAAGTGTATTTATTTTCTTAGTTCTAGACTACTGTCACATGATCAAGCTTTCTTTTACCACCAGCCCAAATCAAAGACCCCTGCCCCAGAAATGGGAAAATCCATTTTATTTCTCACAAATCACTTGGCAGTTGGGGGTTGCAGGGAGGAAGCTGGTATAGCCTTGAGGCCTTGGACCTCTGCATCTGTTTTGTACAAAAACAGATTAATCATTGGGTTTTTTGGTAAGAATTTTGCAAAGTTGGTTTTCTTTCTAAAAAAAAAAACTATTAAATAGTGAAAATCTGGGAATAACTAAGCAATGAATCCATGTTGTACCATCCTGTCAAGAGCAAGTTAAACTCAACTCCTCTCCCCCATCCTTGCCCTCACCTTCTTTTCCCTCCCCTCCCCTCCCTCCCCTTCCTCTTCCTCTCCTCTCTTCTCTTCTCCTCTCCTCTCCTTTCCTCTCCTCTCTTCTTCTCTCCTGCCTTCCTATGAGTAATTGGCTAATAAATCTGAAACTAATTTGGTCTAAAGTGTTAATGGCTGATAATGATTTAAAGTGTCTCCCCACCCAGGGAACACATTTGCATTTTAATAGAGGTCTTCCTGGCAATTTTCTTAACTCAAATGAATGGCTGTAATGGTGGCACTGAGGTAGGGAGGGACCAATGTGAGCAGAAGTTCCTCATCTCCCTAAACTCCCATACAGAATCTGGCAGCTGATGAGCTCGGTTACTGCGTACCTCAACATGCTAGTGATACCCGAGGCCTTGGTCTAGTCTGGCACCTCTTGGTCAGTGAGTTGCTGATGTTGAGCTCTGCTCATCCCTCCTTGCACACGCGCACGCACACACACACATGGACATACGCACAAACATACACACACATGTACATATAAGCACTCACATGCACACACATGCATGCACATGCATACATGCAAACACGTATGCATGCACACATGCACACACATGCACACACATTCCTGCATGCACACACATGCACACACACACACATACACACACACCTCTCAAACTGTGCAGATGGGCCTCCTCTGAGATCACACCCATATAGACAGCAGAGTTCTGGGTATGCCCCAGGAGCAAGCCAGCGGTGCCCAGAGGATGGGCAGCAAAGTCTCTGTAGGTGAGCAGTCAAACTCGGGGACCCAGAAGACTCGCAGCTGCCATTCTCCTTCATGTCTCATTTCCCGTCCTCACGAGGGCCTGAGCCACTTCTGGTCTCTCAGCCTGCCATGTCATGGGGCTTGGCTCTCACCACACCACAGCGGGGTCCGGCAGGTAAGGACACTGGGCCCTAATGCCCAAGGCACCACAGCCAAATGGCTTCTGAGGCTTCTGGTTCCGGGGTCTCAGGGGTCCCCTCTCCTCTTGGGACACCACTGTTCATAGGCTCCTGGATGGGGCAGGAGTATTGTGACCATGTGCCAGAGCAGGCACGCAGGTGTCCTCTCCCACAGGCTGACAGACCCTAGGATGTGCCCCAGGAAGCCTGATTCTCACAGTGCTCACAGCCCGGGGGAGACTGGCAGCCTCCACTGTAACCAACTCAGAGACGCTGCCACTGACCATCCCCAGTTCTTGTCCCTGGTACTGATTCCATTTTATGGGGCTCCTGTGGAAACATGCGCCCTTTCCCCACGGTTATTTCCCTCTTCTCGGGAAATACGGCTGTCCCCGCAGAGGTTCTAGCTGGGACCTGAGACAAAGCTGCTCACGCCCTGAATGCCAGTACTCCCCGGGCTCCTGCCGTGCTCAGGATCCTATGTGGTGCAGCCAGTGTAGGCACCACAGGGTTCTGGCAGGGTTGGAGGGGGGTGAGCTGCGCTGAGGCATCCAGCTAGCCTCTCTGCTGTCCAGCGCTCTGGTCAACTTACACAAGGCTTACACTTGTGCCTGGCAGAGAGGGAGAGCCATGAGTGAGAGCCTGGGTGTGCCGGCCGTGACTTCCCTACACACTTAGTGTTGACCTCTGTGGGCAGGAGTCCAGGATGGGCCCTGGTTGGGACAGTACCTGGGGACAGATGGACAGTAGGGCCAGCTCCTGGGGACAGCAGCAGCAGGGCCCAGTGCCTGCCAAAGCAGACACTTTGGAGAACAGACTTTTTCTTTGGCGACCTGTCCCATAGCCAACTAACCTGCTTGGGTTCCTCCTTCTCACTTTTCTTTGTCCTCAGTTGAAAAACAACCACACATTTTTGTTAAAGTGTCCGTTTCTGCTTCCCTGCTCCCCATGTGTCCTTTTTAGACATTGTGGTTAATCCCCAAGACCCATCTCATCTATGAACAATGAGAAAGAAGACAAAGACACCACATCTTCACCCACAGAGCACTCATGTAGATGCAGGTGGTCTGGAATTCTGTGGCTCTGGCTTGTTATGGTTCCAGCAGTTCAGGGTTCTGTGGTTTCGTGACTCTGGCCTGGAATGGTTCCAGCAGTTTGGGTTCCATGGTTCTGTGACTCTGGCCTGGAATGGTTCCAACAGTTCAGGGTTCCATGGTTCCATGGTGCTCTTGCCTGGGATGGTTCCAACAGTTTGGGGTTCCATGGTTCCATGGCTCTGGCCTGGGATGGTTCCAACAGTTTGAGGTTCTGTGGTTCCGTGGCTCTGGCCTGGGATGTTCTGGCAGTTCAGAGTTCCGTGGTTCCATGGCTCCGGCCTGGGATGGTTCCAGCAGTTCAGAGTTCTGTGGTACCATGGCTCTGGCCTGGAATGGATGGTTCCAGCAGTCTCTCCGGAAGCTTGACTGTGTGGCTGGGACCCCTTGTCTGACATCAGCAACCCAAGTCATCGGTGGTGGCGGGCGGGAGTCATGCTTGCCAAACCAGGGAGCTGACTCTCTTTCTGCGCTCCCTGCAGTCAGTTTACCCAGGCCCCATGTTTCACAGCCAGGCACAGTGGTGCCCAGTGGCAGTGTGCTGTTGTAGGCTCTCTCCCGGGTCTCCCGACCTCTCCCACTCAGTGCATGCCCAGCTGCCAAGCCCCGACTTCTGTCTTTCCATTGCCCCAGGTGCATCTCCTGTTTTTCTGTGTCTCCACGTCACAGCTAGCCACAACAGTTCACTTGCCTATTAAAATCAGCAAATGATGCTTTTAATGGAGTCACTAGGTCTATTCCTAGAATTTCAAAATAAACCTGGCATTGCCCCAGAAATCCTCATTTATTCTTTTTTACTATTGTTTTGTTGTGGGGATTTGGGCCATGCTGGCAGAGCTCAGGGTTTACTCTTGGCTCCATGCCCCAGGATCACTTCTGGCAATGTTTGAGGACCAGATGAAGTGCCAGGGATCGAACCCTGGTAGGCTACATACCAGGCGAGCCCCCTGCCAGATGACTCTATGCAGCTCCTCGGCCCAGTCTTTGAATTGGGCCATCCTTCCTACAGGGTTCAAACCACCTGAGGCCCTCATTTTAGCCGGCTCCGTTTCATAGACCCAACTTCCCAAGTTCTGCCGGAAAGCTGGAACTTCCACCCAGGAATGGGGGTGGTGTGGGAAACAGCCCTTGAGTGAGGCAGAGAAGGATGTATGTCACACTGAGGAAGGGGCGGGGTCTGCAGGAGCTCACTCAGCCATGGGACTCTGAAGTCTGACTTTGGGCACACACTCAGTTCCCTCTTGAACCCCACCCCAGGGCCTTCTTGGGATTCCTTGGTCAAGGCATGTCCTTGGCTGCTGCCCTGGTCCTTGGGAGCAGCCCACGTCAGCCCTGGGGGAGGGAAAACACCCAGGGATGTGAGCAGAATAAATGCACCCTCAGAAGGGAACAATGAAGCATTCTGCACCCCCTTTACCTACCTTGTCACTCATTTCCTCCCCCAGAAGCCTGCCTGCAGAGTGCCTTAGAGTCTATTTCAGAAACTGCTCTCTGTATAACTCCACTAACTTCTGTTTATTTTCTTCCTAAACCCTGAGAAATAATGCGTACTCTCCTGAGCCTTCATGCCCTAGGCTAGCTTCCTGGCTCCCTCAGATCTATTTGGGCTCGTTTCTGAACCTGAGTGGAAACCAGTTCCCATAACCATGATTCTTCCAACTGGGTCCCGACTCTGCCCTTCAGTCCTGTGTGGGCCTCTCTGGACCCCACATATTGCCAGAGCTCTCAGATCAGAATTAGGAGTCCAAGGAGATGGCGCATCCACAGCAGTGGCCGACACACACACACACACACACACACACACACACACACACACCTGGGTACTCTCCGGTTAATGTTGCACACCCCAATCACTTTGGTAGCTCCCAAGTGTCATCTATATGTGTTCACACACATACACACGCATGCACACACACATGCACGTACATGATGCACGCATGCGCACATGCACACACACACACACACATACACACCTGTGGTTGTCCACACCATCCCTGCAGCATGAAGATAAAGGTTCTTTGTCGCTTGTCTCCGTCACTCACGGCCCGACACAAGCTGGCTCCAATTGGATGAATGACCCATTGCTTCATGAACTTGGACGTTTTTCTTGGCTTCTCTTTTCTTTGATCACTTCTCTGTCTGCCCTGCTCATTTATCAGCCTTTCCCTCCCCGTGCTCAGCTGGGCTGCAGTGTCTGCTCAAGCCTGGCCTGGCCATCCCAATCCTGCTGGGGCCCCTCGTTTGGGATTATAGTTCCCATATGCTGGTGGGAGTGTGCAATTGAGGGGAGGTGAGCACAGGAATGGAGGGGGGTATAAGGGGAAACCCCCTGATGCCCCCCCCCCCCCCCCGCCGCTCCAGCACCCCAGGTGTAGCCTGGCTTCCCTGGTCCTCCTGTGCAACTCCAGGGCAGAGTTGGGTGGGTTAAGAGGGTGTTGGCTCTAATCCCAGTGCTCATGAATCCCAGGCTGCTCTCTGCCGGCCATGGACCTGCGTAGTGAGGGGCCGGTGGTGGCCATGCCCCCACTCTGCCTACATGCTTCTTCTCTGCTGACATACTTGCTTGAGGCTAGTGTCTACTTAGTGCCCAACAGGACATGCCCACTGAAAGGTGTGTATCAGGGACCTGCTGGTCCAGACCCCATGTGGGCTTGTGCTTTTGGAATGATAGAGACTGAGGGAATTTGAGGAGATGCCCACCAAGCTGTTTGTGGCTGTCTACTCAGCTGAGTTCCCATTGCTACAAGCAGATACTTTCTTGTTTTTGTTTGTATTTGGGGCAGGGGTTCCACCTCCCAGCGGCCATGGGTCACTCCTCGCTGGGCTGTGCCTGGGATCAAACTCAGACCACCCGCACATGCATGCTTCAGCCCCACTTTCCATCCCAGTGTTTCAGCTTCAAGGTTAAACACATGAAGTGTCAGTGCAGAGAACTGTTGGTGGGGAAGGCACTTACCTTGCATGGGGCTGACCCCAGCTGGACTCCTGACACAGTGTCTGGTCGGCCGAGCACTGACAAGAGTGATCCCTGAACAGAGGCAGGAGTGAGCCTGGAGCACTGTCGGGGTGACCCAACTCTTTTCCCCCAAATCAAATCTCAGTTTGAACAAATCATCATTCTTCCATCAAAACTAATATTTAATAGAGTACGTGAATGTGCATACTAATGTTACATGTGCAGTATGTTTTATTTGCGTTCCTTGAGAACTGAGTTCAGATTCTTCATTAACTGAAGCAATTATATAAAGGTGATCATAAAATGATTCCAAGTCACTGTCACTGTCGCTGTCCTCTAGTTGTTCATCAATTTGCTCGAGCGGGCCCACTAACATCTCCATTGGAGACTTTGTTGTTACTGTGTTTGGCATATCAAATACATCACGGGTAGCTTGCCAGGCTTTGCCGTGCTGGCGAGATACTCTCGGTAGCTTCCCGGGCTCTCTGAGAGGGCGGAGGAATCAAACTCGGGCTGGCCATGTTGGCTGCTTGCAAGACAAATGCCCTACCTGCTGTGCTATCACTCTAGCCTGATTCCTAGTATTGGGATATAAATCACAAAGATTTTTGAGTGATGATTCCCCCAGAGTATGTATAGGTTTTTAGAGAGACAGTTCAAAGAGAAGTAAATTTTACATGAAATACAGAGATATTTTTTCTACTTTTTATAAAGGGACTCATTACAGTGCTATGTTACTTAGAAATAGCTATCATCAATGAAGACATAGTTTTCTCTTTTATTCACTAGGGAAAAAAAAAAACAACAAGATTATCCAGAATTTGTTCTGTTGAAAAATACTGGAAAACTTTAATTTCATGTTTACTCTTTATTGTTTTCCAATGTACCCTTTCTCTCATTATGTTTATCCCTGCTTCGCTGATATAAAATTTTTTTCTGCAAAGATTCTTTAAGATAAATGGTTCCTGAGGACCACAGGTCTGGAGAACGTAATTAGGGCTGGCCTAGGTGTTACTGTTCCCTAAATAGTCTGAGGATATTTAGGGGCTGGGGTTAATCGTGCGCTTATTCTTATTAGTTGCATTAGTGGGAAGGAGCTGCACCTTGGTGATTGCAGCCTGGCCTGCTGGGGGACAAGGGGGCATGGCCCGACCTTGTCAAGGGTGTATGGTGGCAAGGAGGTGCTTGTGGAAAGAGGAATGAGGAAAATTCTGCCTCTGGGTGAAGGGCAGAGGCCAGCCCCCCCCCCCCCACCAGGGTGAGCCGGGCTATGGCAGTGTGGGTGGGGGGGCACTGGGCCTTATGGTCACAGGAGACCTGGGCCGGCTGGGGAGAGTTGAGCCCACAAGGGTGTGAGAAGCAGGTTGTGGGTGCCAGACTGTGCACCTGTGGGACCCATTCCTCCAGGAGTGGCGCCTGCAGGGAAGCGGCTGATGGAGAAAGCCAGGAGCAAACTCCCTGCTTTGTTGGTCTTTGCAGACCTAAGACACACAGACACGGAGTAGCTTGGTGACCAGTGAGTGTTCCATGGAAGGAACCATGGGGCTCCCATGGACAAGGTCTTAGGGTGTCCGTAACTCATGAACAGGCTGAAATGCAGCACATGGTCCTGCAATGCACTGTTTCCTGTGACTGGTCTCACCCTGGAGCCTCTAACAATATAGGAGCATGAGGTGGTGCCTCAGCTGTGTGTTTTTCACACCCTTGCTAGCTCTGGGCCAAAGAGAGTCTTCCTGGACACATTCTTTAACTTGCCCCAAATATTCAGCTCCGTAAGTACTCGTTATACTATGCATGGCACCCAAGAAAGGTTCGAAGAATCCATGCAAAGGGTGTATTTGGAAGGGGAGTCTTTTTCACCAAACTTTTGTGATGATACATTTAGACTAGAAAATTATGTTTTCTAATTTGTGGTAAAATGTGTGGACATTTAGGATTTAATGATTCTCTTTGGGAGATTATTAATGGCATTAAATCTTAAAATGATTAATTCCTAAAAACATACCTTCGTATAAACCCAAAATTGAGAATCAGGTCATTCTTATTTTGAAAGAATATATCATCGGTGTAATATGGGTATAGTGTTGGATTATGTCCATGGGAAATCATTATTAATAGTATTTTAAATAAAAAATAATATATTTAATATACCGTTCTTAGTAAGAAAATATCAATCACCTGGAACAAAAACAAAGCTATACTTGGTAAAATTTCTAGATTTAAAATTGTCACTGAATTCAAGAATCAAACGATTAGTAAATGATACATTAAATTGAAATAAAAACAACAACAACAAATGTGTCAACACCAATTCATCTATTATTTGAAAAATCTTCTATTCTGCGGACACCAAATCCTGCGTTCTCATGATCACATCACCCTGCCTCACACGAGTCATTAATCAAAGGATTAGAAAGTGGTTATTTCTTGAAAATTCAGGAAGTGGATGCTTTCATGGACAATCAGACTGTTGGGCTTCAAAGACACCAACTTAATTCAAGGGATCCATTTTGAACTTTATTTTCCAGATTAGGCTTCAGCCTTCACTAGAGCTGGTCCCCGCTCTGAGTCTCTGGTCTGAGGGTCCACCCCAGCTCTATAATTGACTCACTGAGAGCTAATAAGATGATGTTTGCAGAGCTGGGCTCGGTTGCATATGCAGAAAGCTGTGTAAATAGGACGCTTGTTATCACTTACCCCCTGGACCCCCATTGACTTTGAAGCCAACATGACATCCAGTTGAATAGAAGGTGGGGAAAGTTCACATTTTGACTGTTGCTTAGCTGGAGAGCATTTAATTAAGAACCGGGTTTGGAGGATTTTCCTTGGTATTTTAATGAAATTCAATCCATCATGCTTATTATCGCAGTGGCCGTGCTTACTCCTGCTGGCAGTGGGAACACGGGTGATTACCCCTCCCTGGTGCCACATCCTAGGTGGCACCTCATTAGACTCCACATCACACCCGGCCATGCTTCTGATCTCAGTCTTACTTGATTGACCCTCGGCTCAAGCTCCAGCTTACTAGTTTTCATTGAGACAGATGGACTTGGTTAGCATGGTACACATCTTAAATGGTGTATTTGAGGTTGAAAATTAAGATAGAAGAGCTTAGACTTAGAGCCCAGAGACCTTGGCCTCTTGGAGAAGGAGCATGTGGTGCCCAAAGTCAGGAAAGGGCCCCCCTGAGTCTCTGTGCATATTTCAGGCCCCTCTGAGTGATTCCGCAAGCAGACAGTGGCACTTAGCATCACTGGTTCAGACACCTGTCACAGCATGTGGGGCTGGGAAGGGGCAGAAAGGAAGCAGAGGGAGAGGATGGGCAGGGGCAGGGCTGGACCAGCAGCCCACCCATTTTATTGACAGCAGACCGACGGACATGTGTCCAAGCTGACCCCTCTCAAATTTGGGTGGGAAACATGAGTGTGATTGCCTGTGACTGCATGTGCATGCACATTTCCCTCTGTGTGTGTGTGTGTGCATATGACTATGTGGGCATGCATGTGCATGCATGTATGTGCTCACACTTGATGCTGTCATGGCTGAGAAAGGTGGTGGGGGCTCAGGACAGCTGAGGGAAAGCAACAGGACACTTTCGAAATGGTCATCATGGAACTGAAAGAAACTAAGGGGGGTAAGAAAAGACAGATGGGAGGTAAGGGGCCGGGACAGGGCCTGAACACATCAGTGTAGTCTGAGCTGCTTGTGTCTCCCAAGCCACGAAAGCCAAGATCCAAAATACAACAACAACCAAACTAAAAAAAAAAGTGCCACAGCCAGAGGCGGGAGGGAACCCAGACATGCAGGGAGAGGGAAGGGGGTGGAGCTGGTGCTGGGGTGGGCACTGGGAATCTCTCTGACTCTCAGAGCATCAAACTTCTGTCTTGAAAGATTAGAGATGGGCCCTGCCCCGTGTATCTTTAGGGGTATCGTGGAGTCACTTCTCTGACATACAAGCTTAGTACTTCTTGTTCAATATATGTACAAATATTATTTATATTTGTATGTATGCATGTGCATTTTGTGGCCTTGTTTTCTTTTATTTGTCTGTGCTTTCACATTTGCTCTGTAAGTTTAGATCTCCGTCCGCTTTGTACTATTCTGAGATTGCTTACAACATGCGATACAGATTTATGCCATTCTCTTAATAGATTTTGTTTTCAGTGATATTAGAAGGCAATAAAGAGGTGTGCTGTTGGATAAGAGTTAGGGGCCCAGGACTTTTGTCTAAAGTCGTTTGATTTCTGTGTTCCTCCAGGTTGTCGTCAGTATTTCCCCCATGTAGTAGAAAATAAGCTTTTCTTCCAGCAATTGGAAACAGTTGGTATAAGTGTAGAAGCTCCACTACCACGAGATTTTAGGGTTGTGACCCGAAGAGCTGTCTGTGTGGAAAAGCAGCATACGTGTGTTGGGGGTCCCTCGAACATGCTGAAAGGTTTTCCCCTCTTCTGAACCCTGGGTGCAGAGCATAACCTGCAGGAGGCAGAATGCAGAGTGAGCCTCTCCTGCAGTGCCGGCTTTGACCCTAGACTCGGAAGCTGTCCTCCATGGAGCCAATGGGAGTGTCGGAATAGATCAATAGGACTCAGTCCCGGGGGTCCTGGCAGCCTGATCCAAGCAGCCTCGTGGCCAGGGCAGCTTCAGTCCCCACAGATCAACCTGATTCTTAGGAAACAAACAGCGTGCGTGCGTGCGCGCGCGCGTGCGCGCGCATGCGCCGCACAAGGCTGGGGGGGGGGGGGCGCATGTGTATCTCATCAGTTACACCTCTATCAGTTACAATCAAGGCAGCAAGCAGTACTATACATCTGTAGCTGAGTGCCAGGAGTATGATTTCTAAAACCATCTAACTATAGTTTTGCATCCGGAGAGAAACAGGACATGCGACTTCACTAGACACCTGTCCTTTCGCTGCTGCTAGATCATGGGCCGTATTTTCTGAATTCATCCCTGTGTTTCCCATAGACCCAGAGTGAGCAGAGCCCTAAGGGACTGTCCTTCTCCTTCTCGCCTGTGTCTTAGGGCTGTCCTGCAGGCCTTGGCATGGCCGATGCAGGATTGCAGTTTTGGCAGCTGGGGTATGGCTATGGCCCACTTCTTCTCTAGGTGCTCGCCTGCTCTGCCTACTTGCCTCTAGCTCTGATCTCTTTGAAATAGAACTGCGATAAACGTGGGGACGTGTACTCTTCGGAGCAGTGTTGTATTTGTGGTCAGACGTAGAAGTGGGTAGTAGTAGTAGCCCAGGGTCCTGGAAAGACCACTCTGGGTCCGTCCGTCTATGTGGTGCCAGAGAAGCATTTCGAGATTGTAAATCTGCTTTGAGTTTTGCTTTCATGACTTTGTGAGACGTTGGCTATTATTTTCATGAGTTTTTAAGATATTTTCCTCAAAGCACACTGTAATAAGTAATGCTTTAATTAAGAAATAACTCCAGATTAGGTATTCTTCTCACATTACTAACCGTTTCTTTATCCACCTCTCTGAAATGAGATCAATGATGCAAAATGCCTGAAGTAATAGCCTGGCAAGTAAATCTCTGCCTCCTCTTGTTTCTGTCATTTTAAAAATGTTCCAGTACGTTCCATGTCTAGAGAGATGCAGATAACAGAAGCAAATCACAGTTAATTGTACATGGAGAGAAATGGGTTGTTGTGTGTCCGGATGCCAAGGAACTCTCGGAGACAGTCCCAGGCCTGTGGGGTTCCAGATTTTGGGAAACCCTTGCATCCCGACAATCAGTCCTTATATGGAGAAAGGGTGTTCTTCACCCTCTCTTTTCTGGTCAGGGCAGAAAATGCCTTTTCCAGCCCACCCCCCTACAAGAGGTCCAGTGGAGTGGGGGCAGAGTTGGGGGGGGCGGGGCTGTGCACAGCCTGGAGAGAATCCCACCGGCTCCGTCCATGTGGTGCAAGAGAAGCATTTCGAGCCGTAAATCTGCTTTGAGTTTTGCTTTTGTGACTTTGTGAGACTTTGGCTCTTGCTTTCATGAGTTTTTAAGGTATTTTCCCTAAAAATGCATATCCAGATTCTAAATGCACCTTTGATTCTTCTGAATAACTTCCTGAAAGGGGCATCGGGTAGAAGTTTACATCATGCCAAACTGCACATGTTAGCCTGACACTCAGCCTTACATGCTGTCATGTAGCAATGAGCACAGGGACATTTCTAAACTGTCATGTTTGAATTTCATACCAGTGAAAACAGTGTCACCTGAAATACCCCCTTCAGCTCCATCAGGACAATTTGGAATATATTGGGATCGATGAGTATTGACCTGCACCTACTGGAATGGGAAGAGTTTGGGTGTAAATATGATATGTGTGAGGATTGGGATTTGTAAAAATAATGTTCATTTTTTTTCTAGAAGAAATTTGAGGAACTTTCTCTGGAAACTTCCCAAAGTTATTAAAAACAATGAAATCTGCATTCAATATTTATTAGCCTTTAAATAGAATATTTTAATAACTTTGGCATAGGGAGAAATTATATAATTATACACATTATTCACTTAAATGTATTCTACAGCATTTGTACCATTTTTTTTCCTAACAAGAAAGAAAGTGTGAATTGGACTAATAGATCCAATCAGGAGTATCCTTTTACCAGAATCAAAAGCCAAACTCACCCCGTCAGGATCTATAGCTTCCTATAGCACCAGTGTCCAGGTGCATTTGGGAGTTCTTGAGGTCAGTGGGCTGGGCCTGAGAAGACAGGTGGGCCATCTGCCGACTGTGTGATAAAGAAACAAACCACACAAACCACAAATTTTCCAGATCTGAACAAGTCGCACAAACCACAGATTTTCCAGGTCTGAACAATTGCAAGAAGGTATTCACTCTACCTTAAAAATATCCACTGAGGACGTACATAGTGTCTGTAAGTCACTTGTATCACTTGTCATCCGGTTGTTCATCAATTTGCTCGAGTGGGCACCAGTAACATCTCCATTTCTCCCTGTCTCAGGCTAGTGTAGCCCAGTGGCGTATTGGAGGGCTCTTTCAGAGTCAGGGGAATGAGATCCATTATTGTTACTGTTTGTGGCATATCAAATACATCACAAGTAGCTTGCCAGGCTCTCCAAGAGGGAAAAACTGCATCATTTTCTTATGGGAGCTTTGTTTTTTAGTCTCTGGATCTTGGCTATTGATGAGATTACATGGCTCTGGGGACAGTTTGTGGGTGTGACTGCCAAGCTACTGGAAAACTGGGGAGCTAGGTGCAGGAGGCCCAGTCCCAATCCAAGCAGGCTTGGAGATCTCAGTCACAGGTCCCGCATACCTGGGTTCCTCTGCCAGTTCTTCATGTGTGAGGCTCATCCAAGTATGTAGAGAGTGGCCTTGAGCATGGTTGTAAATTAGTAAAGGTAAAGGCCCTCCCGTTGATCATCGATTTGCTCGAGCGGGCCCAGTAATGTCTCCATTGGAGACTTTGTTG
>JAOXYA010000021.1:33434548-33451905 GCA_028565675.1 Sorex palustris | reverse complement strand
CAACCGCGCCAGCACCGGTTGCTTTTGTTCTTTTGGATGTGGGCCAGTCTCTGTGGTGTGAAGTGATATCTCATTGTCCACCACCATATTTTGGATGTTTCCATCCCAAACTCCAATCCCTGCCTCAGAGGAGAACCGAAATAATATATCTTGTATTGCTTGATATGAAAAACCATTGAAAATGCTGCAAAAAAATATCCATAGAGGAAAGAGTGTGAAGATTATTCTATTTTAGACCAGTGAGTTTTCCTGATGAGAAAAACAGAACTATTTAAGGAGCGGATCAGGAATAAGCACCTGACCCAGGAGATGTGAAATAGCTCTTGTTATATCTCACTTAGAGGAACATGAACCCAGGAAGAGAACCAGCGACACACGTGAGGGTGACTGTGTGGCTTTCTCATCTTCTGCCCTGTGCGTAGACAAGGTGTATTGTAGGATTTCTGCAAGAATGATTGTCTCAGGACTTGTCTAAATATTGCTTTCTCCTGAGGAGGGCTCCCTTTAAAGGGCCAACCATGCCCCTTGCAGAGTTCATGTGACAGTTTAAGAGGGAAGCCCAGGAAACCACCTCCCCTGCCCCTCCCCTCCAGGGGCCCTGCTGAGCCTCTGGCCACACCTAACTGTGTCTCTGTCTCCCCGGAATTCAGGCTGTCCGGCTTCCAGCTGCCTTCCTCCATTGTGAGCAGTGGCTCCATCCTCACCCTTTGGTTCACCACGGACTTCGCTGTGAGCGCTCAAGGCTTCAAGGCGCTGTACGAAGGTAGGAGACTGCTCTCCGTGCTGCCCCTGCCTGTCCACTCCTGACCAGGAACCGGACAGAGATGGGGCTGGCATTTCTCTGCTAGCTCCTGGGGCACAACACATGGTGTTTGCGTTGGGAGTGGAGGGTTTCAGCCTGCCACATGCTGCCATGGCTAAGCTTTCTTGTATAAAACGTGTTTCCACACTTTTCTTTGTAACAGGAGAGAGCTTTGGTGTTGGAGAAAAGGTTGGGGTTTGTTTTTGACATCCCGTTGGAAAGTTTCAAATGTTTGGAAGTCGGAGCCTTTTCGGTCAAGGGTGCGTTTCTTATCCTTTTAGATATTTTTAGACTGGTCCTCCATGCTGCAATGAAAGTGGTCCTGAGAAACGAGATTGGGTGTTTGACCTAGCAGCTTGACAGGCAGAAGTTGGTTTAGGTGTTTGGTTCCCGAGAGGCATAGAGGGGAGATGTGGTTTTATGTCCTTGGCCTTAACTCTGGAGATAAGTACTGCTGGAGGCTTTTGTTTGTTTGTTTGTTTGATGTTTTGGGCCACATCTGGCAGTTCTCAGGGCTCAGTCCTCATTGGGCTTGAGGGCACGGAGAACACCGACCCACCCTCTGGGCTAGGTCTCCAGCAGCAAAGTTGGAGTATTGCTATTCCAATGGAAAGACTCTTGGGAAGGATGTTTTAAGAGATAGAGAGGTTCAACTTTTGGTAGAGAAGGTTCCAGGTGGAATCATTGTTTTTAGGAGTCACACTTGAAATGCTGTGAAAGGGGAGGGATTTCTGTCTGAACCTTACACCTCGTGTTTGCAGGGCAACTGCCCTTGTGCTCAGATTAGCAGAGCCCTTACTTTTTGGAGAGAGATAATTCCAGGGCCTGCAAACTGAAGAAAGGGGGCATGGATGGGAGTGTGACTAGTCTAAGGACCATCCCGGGTGCCCCCTCCCAGGTGGGTGGGGTTTCCAGCTTAGCTCTGGTAAGTATTGCCGGGGGGCTTGGTGGGAAGTGACCTTTTCCATGTGCTTTATGCAGCTTCTTCGCAATTACCAGGAAATATCAGGGCGAATGTTCTCTCTGATCTTGCATCTAAAGAGACCAATGTAGCTTTTACCTCTAACAGCTTGTGGAGTAGAGTTTCTACCGCTGTAGCTGCTGACTAGGGGGGTCTTTAGAGACTGCACTGTACATCAAGTGGGATTGTTGTCCCAGAGGGATTATTGGAATACATGTTTGGATAGAACCTCGCTTTCTGGGAGTAACTTTCTCTTTGGAAAATCAGCACTAATTTGAGATTAATAGATGTGATGAGCTTTCTAATTTAAAAATGTATACCACACTCTGTAAACCCCAAGTTCACATCTGCCCCTTCCCTTCCTTCCCCTCCCCTCTCCCCTCTTCTCCTTTCTCCACTGTTTGCAGTTGTGTCTCTAAGGCAATTCTTGTTCTCTGAAACGTACCTTGGACAATCAGCATTCATGGTGTTTGCTCAGAAGGTTCACAGAGCTCTGGCATTTTAGAAACCCTGACAGATTCCCTCCCCTCCCTGGCAGTGTTGGTGCTGAATAGTACCCTTTGTGGCTGTAAGACATGTGTGCTAGACGTGAGAGGCAGATGGATGACTCTGCTTAATCTTTCTGGGTGGAGGTTGCTGGTGGTCCTCGGGACCTGGTGTCCATATTAAAATCACTGGTGAGATGGTCTCTTCTGGAGAATCATTCCAAGCTTTTTAAAACATTATAAAATGACTTGAAAAATAAGGTCCATATGTTAAATTACACGTGTTTTGAAGAAGCCCGATAGCTGGGGATATCTTTAAAATCTACATTGTGAATACTGACATCAACAGAATCTGATATTTGTGAGTAAATAGCAGCCTTTATTTTGAAAATTTAAAAAAAAACACATGTTAACACTAAAATAAACGTTTTATCAACAAAATCACAGTGTACCAAACATCTAATATTTGTCTCAAAAATATTTCTCAGCTGACTTAAAGGTCTCCTGGGAAAGTAAATTTGTGTTCTTGGGTGGAGACAGGACCTAGCAGGGTGCTCTGGAGGAGTGAGACGCCTGATGCATCAGCAGGACTGGACCCCAGCAGAGCTGAGGCACAGACACAGACGCAGGGGCAGTGAGAAACGTGGACGTGGTCATGTGACACACAGACACGCCCACTGAGATCCTGCCAAAGCAGAGCCCGGATGAGGTAACACTTGATGCTTTCAGAACCCGGACCACTGCTCCCTTTCATCAGCAGACCTCCCACCCCTCTGTGCTCACATTTTGAGCAGAATCCCATCTCCGCATGGGAACTTTTGTAACCCACACGAGGCAGAGGAGCTATATTGTTTTAAATTTATTTTTCCTAGAGAATACTTTTTTTTTTGGTAAAATTTTTGTGCTCTTTAGTAAAAATAAAGATCTTTTTTCTATTGCCAGATGTGTAATTTTCCCATTAAATTCATTGATTCATATTGTGGAACATTTCTCCCATGTTTAGAGTCTGTCCAAACATGGTAACCTGGGGCACACACTAGTGGTTTGGTGGCAGTTCTTTGGAATAGGTTACGTGGCTTATTATTTACTTGTCAAATATTATGAGTACTGAAACTGAGAGTTAAAATATTCTAATTAATGTTCCTGGCTATTGAACTTAGCCTTGGAAGTTTCATGGAAACATTATAAATTTTACTGTCACAGCTCATCCATGGCCATTATGTATGCATGGAGCACTTTAGAATCTTAGTAAATCTACAGACTGTGTGTAAATAACCTAATTTTTGCTGGTAAATAAGGATGAGCGACTTGAAATTGGACCTTACTTCGTAGGGTAATCCCCAATCCTGTCCCCTACTCACTGGGGTATTTCCCAATCCTGCCTCCTACTCAGGGTAATCCCTGATTATGCCCATTACTCAGTGGGGTATTCCCTATTCCTGCCCCTTAATGTATTCCCTCATACTGCCCCTTACTCAGGGCATTTCCCAATACTGCCCCTTACCCAGTGGGATATCCTCCAACCCTGCCCCTTAGGGTGTTCCCTGATACTGCATTACTACTTATATCATTGATCTTCTACCTAGAAAACCAAGTGATTTTTTTTTTTTTTTGGTGAATCTACCACAGCAACATTGACGTTCCTTTAATTTCCAGCGAGAGGCTTAGCTCTCCAATTTCTACTCCCCATCCTGACACACCATGTACAGATCCTATTGATTTGTGCATTGCTATTAGTTGTCCTTTAAGATCTGCTATAAGACCCCAGGGACAGCACAGGGGTCACGGCACTGACCTTGCATGTGACCCAGCCTAGTTCTCCACCTCTGTCCCCTGGACACTGCCAGGATTGTCTCTGAGCACAGAACCGGAGACCTCTCTTTCCAGCACTATCTGTATGACTCCAACCCTCCACCCCCCAAAGAATATCATTAAAAATATCCATTTTCCATAAAGTGTATTTAGGATTGAATGGGAAAAAAATCACATTGGAGCTCAAAAAAAGCAGGCATGGAGTGTCAGTGCCTGGTGAGCTGTAACCGTCACACAGGATGAAGCTGAGCCTCTGAGAACAGCTTGGGACATAGGGCTATCCAGAGACCCCCTTAGCCTCACACCCCTCACACTGGGGCGCTGGCTCACCCCACTTCCCAGGAAGCTATACTGCAATATTCTGGTGCTTTCAGTCATCAAAAGTGATCCAATGAACTGAGAACCCTAGACATCCCTGAGGAAGAAGCAAACTACATTCTGTGCTTCTGTTATTTGATCAGAAGCACTTCACCTCTGTGTCAAGTCTCTTTTCTGTCATCTTAATTTTTGCCTCCAATATACTTTCAAAGGTTTTACAGTTTGTTTGGTTTTTAATACATTGGCTTTTAAAATTAGAAATAGTGTTATAGCTTAGAAACTTACAATTGACCATGATTTTGATGAACAGTTTTAGATGAGCTTTGGAAATAAAATAAGTTTCTTTAACATTGATTATGCTCTTCATAATCTGGGATTTTGTGTGAATGATGTTTGAGAAATACAGCCATGAACAATGGGCTTATCTGCATAGTATCCTCTGAACTCAGAACTTACTCTGAGTACATCATTCTTAGTAATAAGAGCAGCTCAGAAGTTTGGAGCCACATTTTTTCTGAACAGTTGGCAGATACCTTATCTGTAGGTGGCAGGCTTTTGAAAGGCATTGGATGACCATCATCTGCCAGTTTGACTAGCCGCTTGTGTTTGTCATAATCACTAGCGGAGGCAGTGAGAAGGCTAAATTGGATATATATCTAAAGAAAAGCTGATAAATGGCAGAAAAAAATAATATTACTTTCATTTTTTGGCTACAGCATAAATTGAATAGGGAAAATTTAAAGCACAGACTTAGACACATATATTGATGATAAACTACTAATTTTATTAACTAAATGCCTCTCTCATTTCCCAAGTGGCATCTTTTAATGGATTGGTGTAGGATTCTCTGCACGGACTATATAAGGACCTGAAGGTGTCTGAGCTGCTGTAATTTAAAAATTACTAGATGTATTACAAGAAGGAATTTGACATCACTAACAAGTAAAAAATGTATTTGTGGCAGGAAACTGTTTTCTACATGACAGTTTTGATACTTAGATTATGAAAACAATTGCCTGTAGAGATGGTTTAAGAGGCACCCTCAGGTTATAAGACGCTCTTCTAGAGGAACCCTTCTTATTAAAATGTTTTTGTCTCAGAAGTACTTATTCTGTCAATTATAATGTATGTCCTAAGTAAATTACATGTATCTCAGTGGGTAGATAAGCAAGTAGATGCTGGGCAGATGGTAGATTATTAGGACAGATGGGTGATAGTTAATAAATAGGTGCTATGTCAGAGAGAGAGAAAGGGAATTGTGTAGGGTGATATGAAATCAAATGTACAGTTTCTTTCTTTTTTCTTTAGATTTTAGGGCCATATGGGGTGTCGGGAATCTTCGTCTGCAAGTTGCAAGGCAAGCACCTTCTCCACCATACTGTCTCTCTAGTCCTGTGAATTTTCTTATTAAATCCTCACAAGATTCTTCTAAGTAAAGTTTTCTACTGTTAAAAATGAAGTAGTGACAGAAATAACTTCGTTTTCTAAGATCTCATGGCTACTAAATCAAGTCTACTGTGTTTGGAAGGTGCAAGTCTTATCTACTCACTAGATCCCTCTTCTCTCCCTCATCACTGTTCATCTGTGTAGACAGAGGTACAGACAGTGAATTCCTGGACACATCTGTGTGGATAGAAGCACACACTTGTAAATCATTGAATATGTCTTTGTACACACAGACACACACAGGAATCCATGAACATATCTGTGTGGACACAGTTACATGCAGTGAATCCTTGTACTTGTCTGTGTAGACACAGTTACATGCAGTGAATCTTTGGACTCATCTATGTTGACACAGTTACATGCAGTGAATCCTTGGATTTGTCTGTGTAGACACAGTTACATGCCATGAATCCTTGGACTCATCTGTGTTGACACAGTTACGTGCAGTGAATCCTTGGACACATCTCTGTAGATAGATGTACATGTGAATCATGAAATGTGCCAGTCCTTGAACACATCTGTGTCGACACAGATACACACATGGCTAAGCACCCAGCCCCAGCCACAGCCCCTGTGGCTGTGAGTCATAGCAACATACATGTCCTTTTCCTCTCGCCCCTCACTGAGTGTCATGAGCACTGAACAGAGCTTGTCTCTGAGCTGAGGAGGGAGAGGGTATCTGGGAAACTCACTGGTGTACCATGCATCAGAGGTGACCCCAACCAGGCAGAGGACTGAAAGGACTAGGGTGGCCACTGCACGATTGATGCTCACATTGCCTTGAACGGCTGTGCCCTCTTGTGGCCAGTGTGCAGAGACTTTCTGGAAGTTTCTTTGTGCATGAGGGGCCTCCTGTGGAGCCCAGGACACTGTGTCCCCTGTAGGAACGGAGCAGTTCATTTCGGGAGAGAGGACACAGGGACAGGCCCATGGGGCAGATGAGGTATCTGGAGTCACCTAGGCACAGCACTGGGGGCTGGGCTGTGGCATTTCAGAGACATCCGCTGCACAGGACCCTACCCTGCCCTCTGGCATTGCCAGGTGCCCACCCACTTGCCCAGCCTGGGGCTCCCAGTCTGTCTGGCAGAAGTGGGGACATCAGGCCCCGCCTCCGACTGACCTCTGGGCTCATCTCTCTTTGTTAAGAAACACTGAGGGAAGCACCATGTCTCCTGTGGGCAATGAGGAGTCTATGGCAACCTGAGTCCTTCCCCTCAGGTACCAAACAGACACGCCGAAATGTTCGTGATGAAAATCCTGCATGCACCACCCCAGGAGAACTTCATCCTGAGGGTGAGGTTTTCCTTCTCACGGCCAGGACAGCCCCCTGGAGAGATCTGGACACGGCTGCCCCCGATACCACTGAGAAAGGTCATTCCAACCAAAAGACTGGCGGTCCCTCCATTGAAATATTTAGAGACAGAGTGACTTGTATAGGCCATTAATTTCATTCTGTAAAACCTTGAAATGGATTAATTTCCATTGTCAAACTCAGCTGGATGGGGCGGCTGCCTCCTTTTCTGTGCCCCTGAGGGGCTGGGTGGGGGCCTGGCACCTCAGAGACCAGGGGGCGGCCTTGCCTGGGGTCTCACTTAGTAATTAACCCAGGGGTGGGAGGACCAAGCACGCGGGGTGCTTGTTGGCTGAGTACCTTTGGCATTTCCCTCTGACACATCCCTCCAGCAGAATTTTCTTTCCTTGAACGTGCATGGATCTGGGTTTAGAAAGAGCAGCTAGATTATTACCCTTCAAGCTCAAAGCTTTATTTAGAATGTCAGCACTGATTTATTTCTCCCTTGAAGTGATTATCCAAACTCAACCTGAATTAGAGCATGCAGCCCATGGTCTGCTGGGCGCAGGGCAGAGAGAAGAGAGGGAGAAACATCAGCGAGCTGTCCCCAAGCCGACTCTCACAGTAGCTGGACTCGGTGCCCTGACAGAGGCTGGATGGATGAAAACCTTTGAGAGTTCGTTTCCTCTCCAGGAGCAGGTACCTGGGGCTCTGGGCACCTGAGTTGGCCCATCTCCACCTCCCTCTCCCACACAGTATCCCAGACCACTAGGTTACACGGCAGGGGTGTGTGAGAATTCTTCCCAAAATGACACGGCCTTTGGGGAGACGTTCTGTTTCCTTTCTGAAAGGTCACCTTCAGGCTGACCAAAGTAGGAGACCGTCAGGGGAAGGGTAAGACACCCAGTGTCCTCTCCCGGGCCTACCATCACTCGGCAGATACCACTCACAGAGGAGGGGAGAGGGGCATGCAGGGGTCTCACTCTGCTGAGGCTAATTTCTCCATCACAGCCCAGGCCATGACCCAAACCAATGCTCATTGAGTTTTGGGTCATTGGAAGGTCACGGCTAATGTTCATGGCATACATGGGTTCTGGGAGCATGTGTGTCCCTGGGAAGCATGTCGCAATCTACCCAGACACAAAGAGCCCGATCTTGGGAGAAGGTCGTTGGGTTCTGTCAGTAGAGAAGGCAACTCCCCAGCCCAGAAGAGCCAAAGCCGTTCCATCCAAGCCCTCAGCTGCCACCGTTTCTCCTCCTCTGAGGCCAGCGTCCAGCAAGTGGCCCTGAGGAGTAGCCTGGCTCTGTCTATGACAGAGCGTGGGGCTGCCATGCCCACCTTCATAGGATGCACCTCCATTGACCTGCTGGATGGTTCTGTATATTGGTCCAGCGAATAATCCATAGCATCCACACAGTGATGAATTGGCTCTCTCCATCAAAGCATCTGATTACTGATTCATTAGTAGGAGATCATTGCAAATTGACTAACAGAGTAATTAATACTCTGAGGCCTATTCTGTATTTTGAGGGTGTTCTGCAGAGCTCAAACCCAGCATCTCACAAACGTGAGACATGCGACCTACTGCTGAAACGCTCCCCACCCCCACCCCGGAAAGTTCCTGTTTAGATGTGGTGCCAAGTTCACAGACATGCAGGTATACATGTAAACACACATACACTCCTTGTGTGGTTTTCCTTCACACATCATCACAAACCTTTTTATGATAATATGATTACAGTGACTTAGTTTTGGGACTCTATGTCCATGGCATGATCTAAGCGGCATCTGCGATACTAATGATCCAGTTTAGGGAAGATGCTGTTAAAAGTCTTGTCATAATGTTTATGTAACACGATGTAAGCAGTTTCTCTGCATTGCTGTATGCACCCTGTCTGGATGCAGATGCTGGAGAGACTCGTCACGAATATATATGTTTACACAAATGATTGATTAGTTACTTTGGGGAGGAACTGGATTGATTAGAAAGTGGGATTGTTTAGATTTTTTTCTCTTGAATTGTATTATTTTAGCTCCTGGCAATGAGCATTTAAAATTAAATAATGAGCATCATCAGGAAAGACATTTCCGAAGATCATGCAGAAATTAGTCTATTAAGTGGAACTCTGAGTCTTACCTGGGAGATGGAGAGGAACGTGAACAAGGTAATTAAAGGACCAGCAGGACTGCTTCCTGGGGGCATAGTTCAGGTGCCATAGTTCACGGGCTCCAAGGCACTGTGGCTAGAAAAATGTGGTTGAAGAATAAGAAAAATAGACAGTATACACTCAGTAGGAATCTTCTCACAGAAATATTAGCCTGTCTAATGAGCACCAGGGAAGACCAAGGTTGTAGGAAAGATATCTTCAGAAAGACTAACCACGAACAAATTAGTGCTTGCTCTCATCTGTACTTGGTGGGTCTCTGTCCCAAACCACCGACAACTCTATCTGCGCTGCTTTGTATATTTCCTTCAAATCATAATGTACCTGCTATCTCATATGCCCACTCCTTTCCCCAACTAACTTATTAGTTTTTATTGATTTTACCCAGTTGTCTCTTGTGCCATAAACAAATTGTTCCATACTTTATATGTAGAGCCCTCTATCTACCCAAGTCAAATCTACCCCTAGTTATCTTTGTTAGGTAAACTAGGTAATTTTTGGTAACAAGTAGTCTCAGATAATTATTAAAGATTTTTAAAATGTTTTTTGTTTGTTTTGGATTCTTATTGGGAGGAGGAACGTTCAGTGCTCAGGGCTGACTCATGGATCTGTGCTCAGAGATTACTTCGGACAGAGTTCGAGGTTTATTCATGTCTCTGGGGTCAGGTATCACTCTTGGAAATGCTCAGGGGACCAACCAGGTATAGGCCCTGGACTGGAACTCAGGTTGTCCAGGTGCAGGGCAAGTGCCTACTGCTGTGCCATCGCCCCATATTCTACACATTGTTAGCTAGCATGTACCTGTACAAGCAAGAGGAATGAGGTGGGGCTATTCTCACCCTTTCTGGAATGTGCCCTCTCTATGCCCAAAGTCAGGTGAGCTCTCAGTCTGAAAGTGGGGAGCCCTCCACTTTCCATACACCTGGTACCCTCCTCTCTCCATACACCTGGGGAGCTTCCTCTCTCCCTCCACCTGGGGACCCTCCTCTCTCCTTCCACCTGGGGACCCTACTCTCTCCACCCACCTGGGTCCCTCCTCTCTCCCTCCACCTGGGACCCTCCTCTCTCCCTCCACCTGGGGACATTCCTCACTCCATCCAACTGGGGACACTCCTCTCTACCATCCTCTAGCATGGGCTGTGTCCAGGGCAAGAGGGGCTGAAATGTTTGCGTGTGGGTAAGGACAGGGATCTGAGTCCTGGGTCTGACCCAATACCCAGCCTCATGGAAGTGAGTGCAGACGCCTGTGTGGGCATGCACACCCTCCTCTGTGGGCAGGCTGAGAAAGGAGCCTGCGGCATCCCTGCCATCTTCACATTGGTGGTCTCTGGGACGGGTCCTTGGGACCCACCTTTTTGGGTCCCTGGGCATGCCCCCTCCCCATGGAGCCAGGCCTCCCTGCCAAGTGCCCATGCATTCTTCTTGAGCTTCTGCTCATGGACATGTGTGATGTGTGCTGTGTCCATCTCCTTTTGCATTTGTTTATATCTTTGCCCTTAATAAAACAAGGGTGGTGATGCCCAGGATAGGGCATCACCTACTTTTGGTTACTGATAGTCAGTTGAAGGCAGCAAAGAGAGAAACTCTGAAACAAGGAGGTTGGCATAGGGAAGCAAAACACAAACAAGAACTCAAAATACAAATGTCTGGTCTTAAAATCAGGACAAACACATCAAGACTTGGTAGGGACATTGAATACACTGTGAAGGTCGTAGCAGAAGGAGCAGGAAGCATGCGTGCACATGAGATGTCGTTTGCCTGGTGGGGGTGGGCTTCAGGCGGGGACCTGGCCTGTGAGACCCATGCACTCACGGCCTCCTGTCAGGCCTGTGACACTGCAGATCCCAGAGAGTCCATGAATAGGATTCACTGTTGCTCTGCACAGAGTGAGCTGTCCGGTGAGATGGACATCAAGGACCATCCCCGGGACAGAGGGAGGCCGGTGTTTGTCCACCTGCAGGCTTCTGAGGTCAGTCTGTAGGAGACTCAGAGTCCAATTCTATTTCCGACTTTGTACTTAACATGTAAATTCATCATCATTTCTGCTAATAAGCTGGACGGGTCAGTGAGCATCAGCCAGCACCCCCGGTGTTCAATCAAGGAGAGCTTTTCAGGTGTGCTCTAATCCCTGAAGTTTTCAACTTGATTAAACTCTTTGTTTCCCTTTCATGGGAAGGCAGGCAGCCAAGGCACTGGCACTCCTTTCAGGCAGGGAGGTGGATTCTCAGGGTGGTCCTCGGGGTCCTTCCCCTGCCACCAGCCACATCTGTGCTGGGGTTTCTGCCTCTTACCCTTTCCTGCTCACTGGAGTGTCTGGACCTTGAGACGGAAATTCTGTGTCAATGAGGCACAGAAGAGAAACCAAAACTTCCCGTGGAAAAGCATCACTTGGCAGGCATGCGTGCATCTCAGATCTTTCCTCCAGAAATGGAGAAGGGGACCTGGCTTCCTGATGCGCCCTGCTGGTCTCTACCTGCTGCCTCTTTATGCTGGTGACATGGCTTCGGGGGCTTCTTGCCTTGGATCTCTCCAGAGGAAGGACTTGCCCTGGACGGTCAGGGGCACACCTTTGCTTTGGGCTGTCCTACCCCCCAGAAGCCACTCTTACCCAGATCTCCTTTAGGGTCTGTCCCGTTCTGTCCCCCAGGCGGCATTTCTCCTATACAGGGCTGAGCTGGAGAAGGGTTGGGGGCTCGTCCGGGCAGGGACAGCTGGGGGGGGTGAGGGAGGGGCTGGGTTTCTCCTGTGGCTCTGCAGGGGGGCACCCAGTGAGGGGCACTCTAGAGATTGATTGCCAAGCACTTTTCAGCCAGAATCCAGGCTCCATCTCCATTTCTAGTGGCGGGCTTTCCTCTCCTGCCCCTTGTTTTCCATTTTTGGGGAGGTTTGCCAGAAATATGCCATGTGTCACAGGACTGGTCTGAGTCTTGGGGGCAGCCCCAAACTCACGGATGGTGAGAGCAGAGACCCCCGGTGCTGGGTGTTTGTTTAAGCTCTCTAACCGTGGGGACTGGTTCCTGGGGCTTTGTGTCCCGAGATATTTGGTCCTGATGGCCCTGAGTGTTTTAGAGTAGCACATTCCTCACTGATGGAAGGGACATAAGCAGGAACAGAACCGAGTCTCCACAGATGCGGCACCATGTGGCACCAACACCAGAATCAGCCAGGAAGGAAGGAAAGCAGATGGGCTGTATGCGGGCAGGTGCCGGCCCTCACTGGACCCTTGCCTTGCTGGGGCTGTGCTCTCCTGCATGGGCAGGGAGGACCCTACTCATCAGCCAGGATGTACCCCCCGCCCCCATGTACACTCAGCTCAGACATGATTCAGGCCCAAACTTAGAGCCAGTGTGAGTCCTAGGAAACCGAAAGAGCCCGGAACAGTGAGGCTGAGCCATGGATGAGGATCCCCCCTCAGCTCCCCTTCCTTCGGGTGAGTCCCCAAAAACCCTCACACCTTTGTTTCCCTTGGAGCCTGCCTGATCACTCCCGGGCTTTCTGGTGCAGTTGGGGGGTACTGGTGGGCAGACAGAGCAAACACAGCGAGGTCCCTACCATGTCCCAGCTTCCTGCCATGGCATCCACCTGTTCACAGTGACTTGGGCTGTCTCTAGTCTCCTGGGAGCAAGGAGCTGGGAAGTACAGATGACCGAGAGAACACAGCGTGGGCTTCTGGCCATGTCCACTGGCCCCTGCCAGCACCTCAGGGGGCCTCCAGGGCTGGTGGTCCAGTAGAGCAAATCACCAGGGAAGGGCATTTCCTCCTCGACACTGTCACCTGGTCACCTGGCTCCCAGAACAGCTCCTACACTCTCTGTGTGTTCCATGGGAATCTGGAGCGTGGCCCAGAACTGGTGGGATTTGGTGCACCATGGATGATGGAGCATGTGGAAAGTGCTGAACTGAGTGACCTTTCTTGGCCAGAGATGAGCTGGCCCTCCCTGCCCCAAGTGGGTGGACATGGTGGTTTCCGGGAGTTGGGGGCGAGGGGGGGCACTTCTCAGGATCATACTGGATGCTCCCAGCATCTTGGCATGCACCGGCCATGGTCACACTCATCCTATGTCCAGTAGACAGACTCAGGTCTCCCGCCTGAGTCTCAGAGGACCCCACAAGAGCAGAGTCTGAACACGGCCTACGGCTGTGGGTGAGTGGGGGCGGGCTCAGTGCCCGGGTCTTCTGCCAGTGTCCATCAGGAGCAGTGCTGCCCAGGATTCTGGCCTCTGGACGAGCCTGTGTGGGTTGCATGGGGGAGAAGGTGCAATGGAGCTAATGAGAGAGTCAAGCTGACTGGGCTGTGTCCACTGCAGCTCAGTGGCAGAGGTTAACAAGTTAAAAATCAGCTTTCCTCCCCTCTCCTGTGTGTAAGGGAGAACTTGAGTCCCTTCTACTCATGAGCTATGATTGGAGTGATTTTCATGTCGGCCTATTTTTATTAATTGTCGAGATATTCAAGGAGCTCTGGCCAGGGGTGGTTTTATGTGGGTTTTGGTTAGCAGCTTCGCTCCAAGTTTGCAGCTGCTGTGCTTAGGGAACCCTGTGTACAAAATTTATGTGACATTTATGCTGACCTGAAGGTCACTTTTATGCTATTATCATAGTTTCCCAGTAGGCTGGGAACTCGGGTTGTGTTGGGCACCTTGTAAAGTGAATCTTTGTGTTGCATAAATATTTATTGACCAATTATTATTTATTAGATCTGTCTGGTGCATATATAGTCAGTGTTCAACAGAATGGAATCCAGTCTCTGGGCTCAGAGCTTTTAATTCTGAGAGAGACAAGAGCACAGCAGAGTAAGCACATGGCCAGGGACCTGTGTCCACCAGGACCGCTCAGTGGGTGATGGTCAAGTGCCCACCAGGGCTGGATGCTGCAGCCAGGGCTGGGGATGCAAAGCGTGCAAGATCTTCAATGAAAGACCAGGGCTTTCCTGAGAAAGTGGAGGGTCAGCAGGTGGCATTTCGGGAAGGGCCTTGTGGCAATGGCAGGTTTGGATCTTACCGGTGGTGGCGGGGGAAGTGGGGGGAGGGGAAATCTCCTCACCACGCTCTGAGAAGGAAGGTGACCTGGAGATGTCAGGGCTGAGAACGTGTCAAGCAGGTGCTGGCCTTGGCAGGGGCGGGGGGGGGGGGTTCAGCTGTGGACTGACTCAGGGTCTGTCCCAAAGACCATTACCTAAGTGTCCATGACATGGTTCAGGACAGAGGACATGGGCTGCTGAGTTGCCAGTTTCAAGATGACCAACAGGCTGGAAGCTGGTGTGTAGGTCAAGGTGTGATGATTTAATCAGGGTGGTGGTGGGGGAGCCCTGGGGACAGGCGTGGGACAGGGAGGACACACCTGGGTGGAGAGGAGAGATGAGAGTAGCTCGGCCGAGTGCTCATCTGTGCTCCCTGATGAATGCCCATAATGTGGGGGACCTGGGGGCCCTGCTCTCGTGCAGTCGGATTAAAAACCATCCAGAGAGATTTTCTTAGCATTTAGACGGGGAAATATTTTGACCGAGCTGTGGAGGAGTGAGTGCCCTTCGGCCTGAACCCCGGGTTTCCTGCGAGACTGATAAGGTGCTTCTCTCCTCGGGAAAGGTCACGCTGGCCCCAGGCCCCGCGGGCTGCAAGCTCAGCGCTGTATTAAGTTTCCAATTCGAAGGAAACAAGATTCAATTTCATCTTGGGAATCATCTCTTGTTAAAATACTTTTGGAATATAAACTAAAAGTCATCCTTTTAAAGCCGTAAATTTAGTCTTCGTTACTGGACAAAAAATTGACACCTGGTAAATCTAGGCTGGGTCTAATTCTCCTGCGATCAAATAGAAATTGTCCTTCAAATGACCTGATAGGCTTTTAGAAGCCTTTGCTCATCAAGACTCTTTTTTTTTTAAGGGAAGAAGCTGCCTTGTGTAGCCTGTGTCAGAGCAGCCCTTAGAAACGCCCATTAGAACCCAGAATAAGAGTGCACATTAAGTCAGAGGTGAAAGGCTGGGGGGCACAGGATGGGGTGGCCCTGGGTCTGAGGGCTCTCACTTGGTGCTGTCCCTGTGGCCGTGCTTCAGGGCCCCACCTGGACCCAGGACATCACCAAACCCTCCAACTAACTGTTCAGCTGCAGATAGCCTCTCTCAGATGGACACTGACCCTCCTTTCCGAGCAGATGATCCATTTGGGAATGTCCTGGAGTCTGTGGGGAGGGTGGGCTTGCAGGGTAGGGGTCCCTGGGTGAAACAGGCACCGGGAGAGTACAGGGCAGGAATCAGTGGATGCAGCTGAGGAGCTCACTCAGTAAAGATGATGGGGAAGCACTAAAGGTGCCCGTCTTCATGTGGACACGGGCTGCTGCTTCCCACTGGCCCTCTCTGGGGCAGCTCTGGCTGGCAGGGCAGAGAGACTCAGGTGGCCGGACCCCAGAGTCCTGGCTGGGCTAAGCTGGGCCTCCCTTCTTACGAGCATGTGGCCTGTAGAGCTGAGACTGCTCCCCCATGAGTGGCATGGGCTTTAGGCTCAAGCTGACCAAGACTGTGCCAGGCTCAGGTGGCTTAACTCTGTGGCCTCCCTCGTGGGTGACCTCAACTTGAAAATCAGACTAACCATGCAAAGGAGCACCATGGGCCCAGAGCTGCGGGAGCCTGGCAAGAGGAGTGGACACCTCTCTGTGAGCCCTTACGTGGGATGTTTGTGAGTCCAGGGTCCATACACGGGGACCTTGAAGGACCTTTTAAAAAGCATCTTTGGGAAGCGACAGAGCCCCTTTCGGTTCTCGGCAGGTTGTGAAAACCCCAAATTCAACTGCAGTTTCTCAGTAATCAGGAGGCAGATTCTGCTGTGGTCTCAGCTGCCACTTCTGACATGGGGCCGGGTGGGGCTGTGCCACGGGGTTCTGCAGAGGCCCAGTTGTTGGGAATAGGGCTGGGCTCCTCTTCCAGGATGAGTCCATTTGGCATCTTTCCCACCAAGAGGGCAAAGGAAGCCAAGAGCGAGTGGGCAGCTTCTTTGAACCAGGGACGGCACCTGGGGGGTGAGCACGAAGGGTTGGGGAAGGTCCTCGGGGGGGACGAGTGACAGTAGAGTGTGGAGGTGCTGGCCTCGCATGTGGCCAACCCAGGGTCAGTCCCCGGCACCACCTAGGGGACCCTGAGGTCCCTCCCGGGATTATCCCTAACCACAGAGCCAGGTGAGGCCCCCAGACAAAGCTATAAATAGAAATAAATACGAGGTTTCAGCTCTTCAGGAAGCATCACAGGCCCAGTGGCGGGCACTAAGGCCGCTGATACCTGCCGGCCACATGTTCTGCTTGCTGTGGCCACCATGGGGAAGTCACAGCACTGAGAGAACTTTGCAGAGTGGGTGGCACTCACTGAAGAGGGGAGTGGCCAGCAGCGTTTTCACCAGCTTGCCCAGAGACTTGCCATTTGCCCAGAGAGGGCCTGGGCATCTGTAGCACTGTCTGATCTGTATGTGGCCAGGCGTGGAAGCAACTGCAGGAGACCACAGGCTCCTCTCGTGGCTCATCTTCAATGCCTGCACCTCACAGTTGCTGGGAAGAATCTGCCAAGCCTCTATGACACCCAGTCCACAGCTGTGAGCTATGGACAGAGCGGCAGAGACATAAGCAAATGCATGGCTGGTCACAGAAGTGCTGGCCCTCGGCTGGAGAGAGGCAGCGAGTGGCACAGCCCCAAGAGGAGACTTCAGGGTAGGTTTAGAGGAGTGGCAACTGGCAATACTGAAGCAGACAAACATAGGGGATGATAACTGATCATCCAAAAAACTTGTCTGGTCCCTCGGGGTCCAGGTACATCCGGTGAGGTTGTGTACCTGGGGGATGAGTTGTTTTCATTGTTTTTTTTTTTTTTGCGTTCTCTAGAGCACTTTAGAATTAAGTTATTTTCAGACTGAAGTTATCCTTAAACATCATTGATGTGCTTTTTTATTCACAATTCTTAGCTTTGTTTTAAGAAAAATGACATATTGTTTCCATTTTATTGCAAAACAAAAACAAGGCATCCTCCACAACCAGCTCATCCTTCCTGCCACTTTGAGAAGGGCTCAAACCAGACTGCTGCAGGCCCAGCCCCCCCCTCC
>JAOXYA010000021.1:33420470-33431349 GCA_028565675.1 Sorex palustris | reverse complement strand
TTTCATCTTTTCTAACAGCTGCATAGTATTCCATTGTGTAGATATACCAAAGTTTCTTTAACCAGTCATCTGTTCTCAGGCATTCGGCTTTTTTCCCCAGATTCTGGCTATTGTAAATAGTGCTGCAATAAACATACAAGTGTAGATTCGACACTCTTAAACTCATTTTCTTCGAAGCCAGGATAAGGCCCTTCCCTGCTGGTTACTCTGGGTGCAAAATGAAAAGCCGGAGGCTGCGCTCAGCACTGGGTCCAGCAGAGAGTTTGCACGACTTTCAAGGAACTTTCAGTTCTTGTCACTGTTGTGTTCCTCCGGGTATTTGTAAATACACAGACACACAGTTGATTCCTCCGGATGGCGCCTGAAAATGTACATTTCCATACAAAATACATTCCCGAGGGTGGGTGTCTGGGGACCCGAGGGCGTTCCCTCTGTATTTGACTGAGGGAACACAGTACTGCAGGGAGATTTCTTGGGAAGACGCTCTTTGGACTCACTTGCCTTTTGAACTGGCTCCAGGACACAGGTCACCTGGGCTGTTTGCAGAGGACTTGGCAACGTCCATCACCACTGGCCAGGAGGCTGGTCCAAGGTGTGGGTGAAGTCACAGGACGAGGATGTTCCCAGAGCGTGCTTGGTGCCGTAAAACTCCACCAGTGCCTTCCGCTTTTCTGCCAGGGAACAGCACTGGCCGTTAGGTATTTCAGGCCTCGTGGCCGATTATGCCAGGGTCCTGTGAGAGATAAACCTCCGATTTCATCTCATGGGCGTGTGTGTGTGTTTCTCCTGGTCTGTTTGCTCACTTGGCAGATTGCAGCGTTTCAGAGGAAATCAGTCACTCTAGCAGAGAAGGTAGAAGCAGGAAGGGCTTCTTGGGGCTGTATTCGTTCGTCTAGTCCGCAGAATCCACGCCTTTTGCCGTCTTTCAGAGTTGGGCTGTGGATGCAGCTTCCACCATAGCAGGTCCTTCTGTCTGCCTTCGTATTTGCTGAAAGATTTAAAAAGTCATAATAGACATGTCTACTAGGTCATGCCCCCCCCCCCCCAAAAAAAAAGGAATCACTGCATTTTACCTACTGGAGGGGGTGACTTTGAGGGGGGTTAGACATTTCCCATCATAGTCGACAGAGCTTCATTTTGGGGGGGGGGGATCAGAGAGTCACACTTGGCAGTACTCAAGGGATACTCCCAGATCAGTGCTCGGGGGTCACTCTTGGCTGGGGATCGAATCCTGGGGCCCCCGCAGGCACTCCTACCCACTGACTAATCTCCCTGGCCCCAGAATAACTTTTTTTTACACACTCAAATCTGTGTGGTAGGACCCTGGAATTGTTCAGGCTTAGGGGATTTTTAGAAAGTTCTTCCAGATTCTATCCTTCTTGGTCTCTACCATCACTGCTGGCTCTCTTCTGTCCTCATCAACCAGACCATCTAGGTCTGTTTTCACTCTGAGATCTAGTAATTTAGTAATTCAAAACAAACTGTCCTCCTGGTGTTCATTGATTTTGCTCGAGCGGGCCCAGTAATGTCTCCATTGTGAGACTTGTTGTTACTGTGTTTGGCATATTGAATACGTCACGGGTAGCTGCCAGGCTTTGTTGTGCGGACGAGATACTTTCAATAGCTTGCCAGACTCGGCCGGGCTGGCCATGTGCAAGTTAAATGCACTACCACTATGCTATGGCTCCAGCCCATGTATTATTTTACATATACAATATTATATGTAATTTTATAGTAAGGGAATCTGCATATAATATAAATTGTAATCTGAAACTCTTGCCTTAATTTTTTTAGATTAAAAAAGAGCTATAAAGTAAGAACATTTATCAAAAAAAAACTTTCTTATGAACTTAATATGAAAAGCTCTTTTAGTGGAATATGTACCAAATCCAAGAAATTCAACGCCATCGAGTGCAACATCGAGTTTTCTCAGATTCAGTTCCCTGTTGAACATTTAGCCTTGTAACTTTGTCCCTGCGAATCTTGGCCATTTCTTTGTATTTCCCTTTACACAAAACCAGTAAGCACCCAAATCTGAACAAAGAAATCGAGGCACATGGATGGCAGCTTGGTCTCCATTTCAGCAAACAAGACTCACCTTCCCACACCAGAGAACCAACCCCCCCATCACCTGACTGAGAGCCTTTCGCCCTCCCAGTCCCAGCCTCCCCAGTGGAAACTCAGAAAGGTCCCCACTGGGTGAGACCCTCTCCCCCTCCCCTGCTATTCTTCACTCTGTCCCACCCTCTACTCAGCAGATGCAGCTACATTTGCATTTTTCAGGTCAACAGAGATTGGCCAGGACCCGACCTGCATGTTGTCGCTTACTTCAAAATTAATTATTTGACAATAAAACATATGGGTAGAGTGCTTATTTAATTTGATACTTAACTTTCAGAATAAAACTTTGCAGCAGTTATTATAATGGCCTTATTAGAGATAAGGCAGATGATTGCCTTATCTGTACAGAAAGATCCAGAGAAGATACAAAGGCACGCAGGACTTCTCTGGCGTGGAATGTAGGCATCTCTTTCCCCAATTATCCCTAACTGGCAATCAATGGGATGGTGCAATTTCCTGACTTGGAAGGAATGAAGAAACTCAGTGTCCACATGCATATCTGTATTTGAGCCTCGCCCGTGGACGGCTCCCTGGCATTTTTGCCGCGTGTCCTCTTCTCTGAAAGACAGACGGTCATTATGCTTTCAGGTCCACATCCTTCCGACAAAGTGCGGCCCAAATCTCTCCGGAAGAGATAAAGGCGAGAGAAAATGGCTATTGTTTCTGTCACTGTGCTCTCTTTGTTTCTATCTCTTATACCTCTGCTCACAAAATGAAGCGGTGGCCATCATGTGACTGTCCTTTCCCTTGAATGATGGGTCACGTTTGCACCCGGGCACATTAGACTTCAGCCGTTTCTGCCTCTCTAAGGGAAAATGCCACAGCGTACTGACTCCATTTCTAAGTAAAGAGTTTGCTTTTGTTTTGACCTCTGAAAAGATGACAGAAACCGGGAGAGAGACTCTGTGTGTGTGTATGTGTGTGTGTGTGTGTGTGTGTGTGTGTGTGTGTGTCTGTTTGTCTGTCTCTGTGTGGGTTGGGGCGGAGGTGGGGGAGATGCTGTATCTTGTTTGTGAGATGAATTCCTCATTGGGGCAGGGCTGCTCATCCACCCTGAGTCTCCCTCATGCTGTCCACTGGGCATGTTGCCTGAGCTGTGAATGAAGCTCTACTCCCCCCAAACCCCAACTCGGTGAATTGCATTTGAATCTACAGTGTTTGGGAAGTGCCAGAGTGTACATTTTCTGGTGGAATTTAGCCCTCTGGATCACCCTGCCATGGGCCCCTGTGCTATCAGGGCTAACCCAGCGGGAAAATTTGGAAGGAAAGATTCACAGCTTTTCTGGTTTCTACACAAGAGCGACCCTCACCCTCCCCCACTCCACCTGGGTCTATGCCGAGGGCCTGTTTGCTTCTCCCTGAGCAGGGAAAGCACCATCCCCGGGTGGTGGGCCCCGACTCTGAGTGCCTGGGCAGTGCCCAGGGTTACGTGGCATCTGGCAGGGTCCTGTGGACAGACAGTAAGCCTTTTGCTGGCCCCAAGCAGGTCTGGCTGGGAGAGTCCTGGGCCACGATGATTCTCTCCATGGTAGACACCGAGTTGCTTGGTTAGACATCGAGTTGCTTGTGTTTATGATCAGATGGATTCTGAGTCTAGCTAAGATGCTGAAAACTCAGGGCTGAGCACAGTGTTCAGAGCATACTGGCATCTACAGCCTTCTGAGCTCAGCTGCCGGGGCATGCTCTGGAGTGCCCAGCACACAGGGAGGCCCAGGGTCTGAGCAGCTGCACGTGCTCAGGTCAAAGGCCTGGTTGCTTGGGAATCACCTGTGGGGCCCCCAGACCTCCAGAGCATCTCCAGGGAGGCTAAAAGTAGAAAAAGTCACTCACCCTTACTCTGTTGACTTCTCAGAAATGGAACGAATCAGTCATTTTCTTGGGTTGCCATTTGAGTCTCTCCTGTCCACTACCCCTGCGGTATAAACACATTCCAAGCAGACAGTGCTTCGGTGGGGATGTGGCCAGGAGCCCTGCCCTGTGCAGCACAGTCTGGAAGTGACAGGAACATTCCCCGAGCATGTGGGGTCTGGCGTCACCTGCCGTCTTGCCCTTGCTTCTGTGCTTACTGGTCTCACGGGCCCAGGTGCTCCTTGAGCTGGCGACGTCACGAAAGCAGCGGCCCAACAGGCCAGCCTCACCTTTCCCCTGTCCTCCCTCTCGCCTGTTTCTGCCTCCACCTCCAAACCATACACACACCTCTCACTTTTCAACATTGGCACCCACCAGGGAATCTTCCCATCGTGTGGAAACGGCATCAGTCTTGTCACGATGGACAGCGCTTGCTCAGTTGGGGCTGGGGGGCTCCTTGGCCCAACACCCCATAAGGAACGTAAGTGTTGAGCCCCTGAACCCCCAGGGGCCCACCAGGGGCCATACAGGACTGCAGGGGCTGAGGAATCCTTCTGCCTCCCTGCAGGTGACCAGAGCCTGAGCCAGAACATTCTAGGCCCACGCCTCCTGGTCTCTCTGTTCTGCTACCGGCCTTATCTCGGGAGACTGAGGAGAGACGAAAGAGTCAAACACATCTTCGGGTTTGGGGTTTTGACTCCTCAGGGTACCATGTGATAGGGAGCTGGGTCTGGGCTGGTGCTTCCTGTGCTGGCAGAAAGGAGCCTGCGAGTCTGCCGGAGGCTGGGGCAGGAGGGGTCGGCCGGCCTGTGAGGGACAGTGGTGGCAGAGAAGGACCCTACAGATGGGACACCCAATAGCAGGAGGATGTTCTGGAAGTTTCCATCAGGCTTCCCACAGCTGCTGGCAGGAGAGCAGGACCAGCTGACAAGGGCGCTGGGAGGCATGGCTTCGAGGTGGCTCACCTAGAGAAAGAACGCTCTGTGTGGATGTGTTACGCAGACACTCGCTTTTAGTAAAGAACCAGAGAGGGTTGCCGGGTGCTCTTGGGGACCCCCTGGGAAACGGGAGCACCGAGAGGTACAGGACCCCTCCGTCTGTGGGTGCTGGTCTCCTGCGCCCTGCCATGCAGCCGACCCTTCCTCTCACAGATTGAGTTTCATATGGATTGTGGGGTGGTTCCATGTGGCAGGTGCCTCAGCCCTCCTGGTCACTGGCCGTGTTCTGCTCCCTCGACCATTCACCCTCATCTCCCTCATCTCGGTCCTCACCCTACAACCCCCACCAGCCCCCATGCACTCCCTCTGCTGAACGCATGCACACACACACACACACACACACACACACTCACACATTTGCGCACGTGCGCGCGCGCACACACACACACGCATCATATATTTTCCCAGATTGCTCCCTTGTTCTAGTTTGCTGGGACCACCCTCCAACCCACCCTGATGTAGCAGCAGTCTGTGGTCCGGATGCCAGGAAGGACGGAATGATGTTGACAAATTCCGTGGGGGAGGCTGGAGTGAGAGTATTTGCCATTCTCAATCCCTTTTTTCATCCCTGTGGTTTGGATCCCGTAAGCTTTTGTGAAGATGAACTGTAGAGTTGTCCTTGGAACAGAAATGGAGGGTCCCAACATCTTCTTGGTGGATAAATTCGATTCAAGGGAAGTGCTTGGAAAATCTGTGGGTTTTGAATGAGGTCGTCTGCCCTGAGACATGAGGAAACATTAGGAAGGCACATGTGTACTAATGCATGGCCGGGGAGGTGGTGCCCAGCCTCAAGTGAAAGGTACTCGGCACGAACTGCAGAACAAGCGCTCCAGCTTCCATATTCTGAGGGCTTTTTCTTAGAAATAGATAAAAACACACTTCCTGTATTCAGAGGGTCAAAGATAAGTGAAGAGTGAATGCGTTCTAATAAAAAATACATTATTAAACTTGAGAGATCAAACCTGCAATCATGATCAAAAGCAACATTGCTGAAGAACTGAACTCAGAAAAATTGAATTCAGAGTGCTATTTGTGTGAAGAGGGTGTGTGGAGAAAGCGAGCCTCAGCATATATTTTGAAATCATGAAATACATTAAGGTAGATGGTTATTTCATATTTTGAATAAATGAATAAAATGAGGAACTAATTCTTATTCTCCAAACATCAAGAATCTTGCTAAAAATAAGATGCATCTTAAATTAGCATTCTATATGGAAAGAGATTTGTTTCATGCAACCCCAACATATTGGAATTATTGTGAGGTTATTATCAACCAATTAGCCATCTCTTTCTAAGTAAATGCTACATAATTTGCAGACGCTGCTTTTTGGCATTGGAATTGAGTCAAGTGTGTGGATTTCGTTGTGTATTAGTATTCATATGTGTGCATTGCTTTTGTTTGTTTTTTCATTCATTTTTTTAAAAAAAGATTTTTATGGTCTTGTGTGGGAACACCTAGTTACTCTTCTAAAATAGTCTCTTCTGTTGTTGCCGTTTGGGGCACATACTTGGAGGTGCTCAGGGTTTATTCCTGGCTCTGTGCTCAGGGATCACTTCCTGCAGAGCTCTGGGGACCATACCAGGTGCCCAGGGGTCAAATCCAGGTCAGCTGCATATAAGGCAAGCCCTTGCCCACTTTCCTATCACACTGGCCCCCAAATAGTCTTTTGAAACAAGGATGATTGTCTTTGGTCTTTTAAGCAATTGGAAAACGATTTTAACATGACTCTGCATGTTTGTAAGCATCAGAAGCATAAACAACAGTACCACCTTGTAGCAGAGGGCGTGCACTGCAGGGCCTGAGTCCTCACTAGTCAGCGCTCACATAATTACTCTGGAGAGAATTAGCAATGTGTATTGACCCAAGAGGAAAACATTAGCCAAGGGGAATGTAATTAATATTTACTCCGGGTCATAATTGTTTTACACATAGCTGTAGTCATTAATTTGTTCAAATATAGAAACTCAATTAGAATGTCTGTGCCGTACCCACCAGCTTCCGGGATTCCCTTGGATTCTTTACAATCCCTTTGAGATGGAATCAGGCAAAGTAGCCAGATTGGTCCATTGTAGCCACAGTGATGCCTATTAATGTGGGAGGGTCACCCGTCCTGGAATTAGATATCATTTAAAACAGCGTTTCTCTGGTTGGACTGTTCAGATTCTGAGATTGTTCAAGGATGATCTGGTTTCTCTCTTTCTCCTCTGCTCTCCTCTCTTATTTCAATTCTGTGCCTAATCTAGCAAATACAATAAAATGATCTTTTGATTATATATTAGGCATGAATGGGTAAATCCTTTTTAATCTCAGGCATTAATAACTTAAATATATTCTTACATTTTAATATGCAGCTTGGGAGAATATAAAAACCATAAGTAGCATTTTCTGTTTGTAAAAATAAAGGCAAGCACAAAATCTGCTTTTGTGATGAAAATGGAAGCTGATGGCGCACGCACGGCATTTAAGATCTACACAGCGCGCAGCCAGCTGTAGGCCACTTCCAGATTAAAATTCTGCATTCTGCATGGGGTGAGTCTGAATGGTGTAAAGCCGCTTTTTTTTTCAGAATTCAGAATCATGGCATTGAGAACTTGTCATGCGACTGAAGCCTCTATACTAACCATGCAGAGACATATATTTAATTTTTGCTATTTAATAAAAGAAAACACGTCTGCCTTAATAGTGGCCTGGCTGATGGCAGAGATGGCTATTTCTATCACTGTTTCCAAGGGCCCGGTGGCAAGGATCCATATTTTTAGTATTTAAGATGTGTAAGACTTAAGTATTAATTCTAATGCCAGTAATATATGTATCTCACTTATTAAAACCTCTGATACTCAGTAGAGACTCATCATATATTCCCACGTAGGGTTTTTACAGTTCTTGAATTTATGCTTCAGATTATGTCTTAAATCCTATTGCTAGTTCTTAATCCTCATTGTTATTGCATGAGATTTTTTCACCATTATATTTTCTAAATGGTTGTGGCTAATATATGTTAAAATGCATTTTTTCTGCTTGCAGTTTTATTGAGCTCATTCCTTATTAGTAGTTATTGTTAATTGATTCTTTTGTCTTGTGAAATTAGTAATACTTTTGTTTCAAATGTTATCCCAATTTATTCTTTTCATCTAATTGCATTAGAAAGCACTTTTAGAAAGCAAAGTAGTACAACTGAAAGGATAACATTTCTCCACAAATATGAATCATTTTTAATTTTTTTTTCTTTTTGGGTCACACCTGGCGATGCACGGGGGTTACTCCTGGCTCTGCACTCAGGAATTACTCCTGGCGGTGCTCAGGGGACCATATAGGATACTGGGAATCGTACTCCAGGTTGGCCACATGCATTTTTAATTTTTTTACTTTTTCTTCTCTTGAAAATATTCTTTCCACCCCCCCCCCTTCATTTTATTTTGTAAAAAACCTTGACTTACAAAGTTATTTCTAGTTGGGTTTTGACATACAATGTTCCATCACTGATCCCACCACTGTGTCAACTTCCCTCCACCAGTGCTCCCTGGTTCCCTCCCCCTGTCACCCCCTCCCCAGCCTGCATCTCCACAGACCCCCTTTGAAGTTTGTTTATTTAAGTTCTGGTCTCATTCTTTCAGTTGCTAACTGTGTGGTTTGGATCTATTAGCCCTCTCATCCCTTCACACCACTGATGTACAAGGTTCCTTTCCCCAGTGTACAATGACCATGGCCGCCCGTTGCTTCTCATCTGTCTCTACTCCCCTCACCCACCTCTACTCATTGTCTTTCCTTCTCCCTACACTCCAGGCCAAGGGTGATCTAGGCATCTTCCCTTTAAAGCATTTCCTCGCTCAGTTACTCTAAAGGCCACGCATCAATGAGATCATCCTGTGTTTATCCTTGTTCCGGCTTACTTCATTTAGCATGATATCTACCAGTTCCATCCATGTTGCAGCAAATTGCATGATTTTATCATTTCTTACTGCTGCATTGTATCCTGTTGCATACCACATCTTCATGACCCTCTGTGGAATTTCAGGGTACTGTGGCAGCTCACTTTTAAGTTTTCTGAGAACCTTCCATACTGTTTTCCACAACATTCCCACCAGTAGTGTATGAGAGTTCCTGTTTTACCACATACCTGACAACACACATTATCCCATCCACCCATATGTGTCATTCTCCCTGGTGTGAGATGATATCTCATTGTTGTCTTGACTTGGATTTCCCTGATAATAGTTGAGGATGGACATGTCTTCATGTAAGGATGGGCTTTTACCATGCATTGGTCTTCCTTGGAGAAGTCCCTTTCCTTCCTCTCCCTGTTTTTGATGGGGTTTCTGGATTTATCTGTGGTTGATCATTTGAATAAGCTGTAATTGTTTGGTTTTGACTGGGGGATTGTCGCACATCACAGTGCTCAGGAACTCTTCCCTGTGGTGCTCAGCGGACCACGCGGTGCTGGAGATCAAACCCCACATGCCACATGCAAATTTAGTGTTCAGCCTCTCGACTTATCTCTCAGGCCTCTGGCCGTGTGTTTTTTACTGGTGATAATGTTGACTAAATTAAGTTAGAGATCGGTTTTCTACTTGGCCTTGAGAGCTTGTGAATCCTATGATCCTAGATAAGAAGCACATCTTGCTTCAAGGCGTGTCTGAAAGAGCTCATGCTTGAGGGAGGGTGCACTAAAGTGAATGGCCAGACACCAGGTCCTTGGTTTACTCTTCAGGCTGTCTTTGACACCAGTAAGTGTGAATGATAATCAGCCATTGCTCTTACACTTGGAAGCGTGAAAGTACAATTGCATGATATGGTGCAAATGTGAGGTATTAGTATTGCTTTTGCTTGCATTTTACCAAGTCTTCAAGTTTTGACCCAATGGGTCTGTTGGGAATTGAAACAAGTCAGTTCTTGTACACATTTTCCTCACCTTCACGTGCAGGCCACTTTTTTCTGGTGCTCTTGATGTTGCTTTCAGTTGATAAGTAAGGTAACGAATCAATAAGGATCTCACATACGTTCATGAAGTAAACTTGACCAAAGAAAATTCTAGATATTTCTGAGTAAGTCTACTCCTGTGACTGTAATTATTCAGTTTTAATTCCAGGTCAACTGTTTTGAGAAATGTTCAGTCTCGGCAAAAATGCACACTACATGCAAATGTAAGCAAGCAAAGTTTATGAAATATTTACTTCCATCTAGCCAGGTTTTTATTATAACCAGGTATTTAAAGAAATTAGTCATCCACCAAAATTTTGGTGATCTTTAAAATCACAGAGTTTTGAAAATAGAGCTGCTTAGACCTAGGCAAGTCATGTTATCTAATGAACAGATTTATGAGTGGGATTTAACATCTACAGATTCTTGAGCCAATGATCATTTTTTGTCCAAACTGGGTCCTTAGAGAGATGTACAGTATTCAAATGTATCTTAAATCATCTTTTAAGATGTGATAATATAGAGTTATCTCACCACCCCAGAGTATTGCTAATAAGCAAATGAGTATCGTGTCTTTTGAAAGTGCTATAATCACTTTGAAAGTGCAATGTAGTGTTACCATAAAAATATCTGAGATGATCCTAACCAATTACTCCTAGGCAAGATGGAGTTCTAATAGTAATAATCATTACTAAAAGGCTCTCACTTGTTGACTGAGATCAGAGACTCCGCCATGGGTTCTTGACTCTGAGATGCTTCTGTTGACTAATATCCCCATGGTTTCTCTCATGAAGCCAGAAAACATTGAGCAGTCATTGCAGTCCCTGTAGCTTGTCATGCTAAGTGATCCACTTGAACTTGATCCACTTAGATCAGAGTTCCTGATCTAAACAGCTTTATTTTCAAAACTCTGTGCTTTTAGGGGCTGGAGCGATAGCACAGCGGGTAGGGCGTTTGCCTTGCACGCAGCCAACATGACCGACACAGGTTCGAT
>JAOXYA010000021.1:33408986-33420370 GCA_028565675.1 Sorex palustris | reverse complement strand
CCTCCTCCTTCTTCTTCTTCTTCTTCTTCTTCTTCTTCTTCTTCTTCTTCTTCTTCCTCTTCTTCTCTTCTTTTGCTTCTCTTCTTCTTCTTCTTCTTCTTCTTCTTCTTCTTCTTCTTCTTCTTCTTCTGCCTCTGCTTCTGCTCTGCTTCTCCTCCTCCTCCTCCTCTTCTTCTTCTTCTTCTCTTCTTCTTCTGCTTCTCCTCTTCTTCTGCTTCTCCTCCTCCTCCTCCTCTCTCTCTCTATCCCTCCCTCCCTCTCTTCCTCTCTCTCTCCCTCCCCCTCTTCCTTTCTTTCCCTCTCTCTCCCTCTCTCTCGCTCTCTCTTTTATTGTACAGTTGGTGACATCTATACATATAGGCAAACAGAGCTAATCTGGAACCCGCCAAAATTATAAATTAGAGATAAATTGATCATGTAAAAGAATCCAAAAACTATCCTTTTGACATGTATACATTTAAAAAAATAATATTATGAATAATTCTGTGCTAATACAGTTTATTATTTACATGAACCTTAAATCCTACAATTGTAAAATTTGGTAAGAGTGAAGAGAGTTAAGGAAAATATGAGGGGGGAATCTGAATGGGCCTGTAGAAGTAAAAACGTATGTTTCATGCTAAGAAAGGGAATGTTAGCTTTCTGTAAGAAATATTCTATTCTATCATAAATACTGCTTAAGCGTCTCATAGAAAGAATCCCTAAGTGCCAGGAGTGAATGCCATACTAAATACTAGTGCTGAGGTATTTGCTTTGCTGTTTTCAAGAAGCATCTTTCATGCAAATCTGGTCTCAAGGCTTTATCACCCCTAACCCGAGTGATTGGGTAGAGTGTTCCCAGCAAGGTGCTCATTTCACTGAGTTTTTGTGCTACACCCTCCACTCTCTTGGAGCTTGTGAGTCTCTCTCAGTAGATCTGCTGCAATTCTTATAGGCTTTCTCTTGCATTTGAGCTGTGCTTTGTATGTGAGCTATGTTTTGCTTCTGAACTGTGCTTTTTATGTGAGCTGTGTTTTGCATGTGAACTGTATTTTGCATGTGAACTGTGTTTTGCATGTGAACTGTGTTTTGTATGTGAGCTGTGTTTTGTACGTGAGCTGTGCTTAGTGTGAGCTGTGCTTAATGTGAGCTGTTTTCGGATCTCGCTGCTTTCAGTATTCTGTCTTTATTTTTGGACTGTGCATCTCTGAGCACTGTAGGTATTGGAGTTTCCTATTTGAGTGTTCTTGCTGGCACCCTTGGGCCCTTTGAATCCCCATGCCTGCGCTCCTCAGCTCTGGGAAATCCTTATCGGCGGTTTCTGTGCCTATTGTTTCTTCATCACTGTTGCTTCCTGGAACATCTTCAGGGATTCAGGGTCTCTAGAGCTCAGATATTGCTCCTCCGGAACTTATACCCTAGCCCTCCCAGATGTTCTTCCTTGCTTTACAGACTATTTTCTAGTGGTTTTCTCCATCTCCCCTCGAAGTGCCTAGATCTTTTCCTCATTCTGCTGCCCACAGCATCTCTTGAGCGTTTCCTTCCTGTCTGCTACCATCGTCTCCACTTGTGCGTGCAGTTCATCATTGTCACTCTCATACTTTCTTGTGCTTTGCTGACTACCTGTGCTGCCATTCTTTGGAGCTAATTAAACATCCTCACGTAGCGTCACTCAGGTCACTGTCTGAGGATCCACTGGGCGGGTTGGTGCTCTTGTCACTGCTTTTGCTCCATGAATTTCTTGGGCTTCTCCATCAGGCTGTGGCACTCCTGCCCTCTGAGAGTGAAGCTTTGTATTTGCCCCCCACCTCCTACCCCCCACCCCCCGGGACTCTGCGAGGAATTAGGCTGTGGGAATTGCTCTTTTTATTCCCTGCCTGTCTTCACCCAGTGATGGGACATTAACTGTGAGCAGTGTGACCTTTGATAAGGAGTTTCGTGTAGCCCAGGAGAGCATTGCTGGGTCCCTTGAAATGGCAGAGGTGAGCAGAGGAGGCGGGAGGCTAATCTCCCCTGGCAGGGGGTGCCATCACGCAGAGGTCCCAGAGCTGGGGATGTGAGCTTGTTGAAACTGTTTATTTCTCTCAACCACAGTCTTTCAAAGGAAGTTGGATTGATTAAAAAAAAATTCAAACAACCAAACAAAACGGTGAGAACTCCCTCTGTTCCATGCATGGTGTTGAGGGGATGCTTCTGTGCTGAGGTCTTTGTTAGCAAAGTGATTGGGGGCTTTGTATCCCCAAAGGGGCCCGCTGGGGACAGAGACTATGAGGGAGGGCTGTTCGAGAGGTTCCGGTCCGATCTCCTCATGCAGAGTCCCTCTGCTTGCTGATGAGTTGGTCATTAAGATCCCCGTCCCCTCTGGCAGACGGAGGAATGTGTCACATCCATCCAGAGAATTTAATGTAACAAATGGATGCTGCTTTTGTGAGGTAATTGTTTTTTGCCAATTTTACAAAACATCTTTCTACCCAATTTGACCAAACATATTTTTTGGTTGTTCAAGATGGTGCAAAAAACACTTGCATCACTCCTGGCCTGCCCAAGCTCGGCCCCTGGCATCCCCTGTGTTCTCTGGCCCCAACCAAGGAGTGGCCCCTGAGGCCAGAGGCAGAAGCAAGCCCTAAGCACCTCTGGGTGTGGACCCCCACCTCCACCCATGTGAAAAAAAATAGAAAAAACAACACATTCGTGGAAACACCAAGCAGCATACCTGGAGGCTTCTTTGCCTGCCGCAGGAAACTATCTGCAGGTTGGCTCAGGGTCACACTGGAGCACTAGGATGGGAGAACTGGTCCAGATGTGCCACGTTACTTCAGGGTAAAACAAGGAATTAAAAAGGTCCAATGAATTTGAACTTGGATGGAATGAAGAAGAATTTTAAAATGGAGCAAAGCACAGGGGCAAGCCATATTTGGATTTCCTTCAACTTTTTTTTTTCTTTTTGGGTCACCCCCAGCGATGCTCAGAGGTTACTCCTGGCTCTGCACTCAGAAATTACCCCTGGCAGTGCTTGAGGGACCATATGGGACTCCGGGGATCCAACCCAGATCAGCTTCGTGCAAAGCAAACGCCCTACCCACTGTACTATGGCTCCAGCCCTCTCCTTCTACTTTAAAAATCTGGTATGTTTAGTGTCTACTAAGAAATATGAAATTTTTCTGTGACTTTGTCAGTGCTGAAACCATCCGACTAATGGGTCTTCAGGAAATAATTATCAATTGCACGTGGCTGTGGATTTCTTTCTCAGGGGATCGGTCCACCCCCAGCAGTGCTCAGGGTCAGGGGTCATGCCATGCTAGAGGCTGAATGAGGTTCCGGGGATCAAAGCTGGGCCTTCCGTGTGTACAACGAGCACTGTCTCTCTGGCTCCAACGTGGCTTTCTTACAAAAAGAAATTTACTAATATTCATTTCTTTTTTTTTTCTTTGCTTTTTTGGGTCACAGCCAGCAATGCTCAGGGGTTCCTCCTGGTTCTGCATTCAGGAATCACTCCTGGTGGTGCTTGGGGGACCCTATGGGATGCCAGGGACAGAACCCAGGTCAGCCATGTACAAGGAAAATGTCCCACCTCCCACCCCCACTCTGTACTATCGCTCTGGCCCCGTTACTGATATTTTTAACATTTTATTTCAGCGTGACCCTCCAGGCAGGCCGTACTCTCTGCTCTCTGTAGATTCTCTTTGCTGAGGGGCGTCCAGATCAGGTCTTGAGCATCCAGTTTGCACTTACGTCACCAACCCCGTAAAGAAAATATTGACCAAGAGATACAGACATTAGCCCTTGGCGCTGTGGGGCTGTTTCTCCTGTCGGATGCCTGTGGCTCTGGAGACGATGCTGGTTATAGTCCTGAGTTTTCATAGTTATGTTCCTGGCTGTTCACAAATTGAATTTGAAAGATCTTTAGTAATTCAATATGTTAAGGATTAACTGATTTTTGCTGCCTTAAATTATTCAAATAGATTTAAGGTTATAATCAAACAAACAGAATGAAGTAGAAAATTTGCTCTCTGCAAGAAAATATTGTGTGTGTGTGTGTGTTTGTGTGTGTGTGTTCGAGGGGAAGTGGGAACTAATCAAAAATCAATAGGGTCTTATCTAATTAGATATTGATTCATTTGACTCTACATCTTTTTTAGGAGACTGATCAGATGTATATTTCCCTATCTGTAGGTTTGTTCATCTTGAAAAATTCCAAGATGAGCCAGTATTTGTACAAGGACAATAACACAAATCTTGCCAATAGTTCCCTATTTACCGTAGAACAGGAGAAAGCTTCTGAGACTTCAGAGTATAACCAGAACCATGTAAGGACACACAAGGTCCCTGTCCGCACGGCCTTCCTGCTGGCAACTGACCGTGACTTGGGTGCGGGATCTCACTTGCACATTGTTACTAGCCGAGGAGTCCTTCGTGCTGGGGGGAGAGGGCTGAGGGGGGCTTGTCTGTACATCTGGGCCTGCAGAGAGGAGGGCTAAGGGCGGGTTGGGGGGTCCTCAGGATAGGGCTGCAACAATGTGGGCACCTGAGGCTGGGCAGGGAGTGAGTCCATCTCAGCAGGGCACCCGGGATTAGATTGCTGAGCATTTGCTCTTTGCCTTGGAACAGCAGAAGTGTCTTCAGGAGGCCTCACATTCCAGGGGGGTCTGAAAGCCTCTGCTATTGCTTTAAGAATAGGGACCCTTCTTTGGGCAGGGGAGGATGGGGAAGGGGCAGAAGGAGGGAGAAAGGAGAGAGGGCAGGGTAGGGGAGAGTAGGGTAAGGGAGGAAGAAGTGGGAAAGAAGAGGAAAGGGGAAAGGAGAGGAGAAGAGAGAAGAGTGAGGCAGAGGAGGAGAAGTGTGCTGAAGAAGGGGTGGGGGGAGGGGCAGGGTGAGAGAAGGGAGGGGAGGGGAGGAGAGGAGACAGGAAGGGAGGAGAAGAGAAGAGAGGGGAGGGGAGGAGAGGGGATAGCCCTTGGCTATCTGTGGCTCCTCTGGGCAGTTGACTGGCCACATCCCTGGGGTGTTTCTCAGAGGGGCTCCCCGCAGTGCTCAGCCTCTGTGCTCAGGAATCACTCCTGAATTGCTCGGTGATCACACAAGGTACAGGGAACACAGATCTGATGGGTCATGTGCCAGCACATGCCAGCCCCGTCTCCCCTGGGCCCCCACACTCCCACAAGGGTGTATGCCAGCATGTGGCGCTCTCTCTCTCTCTCTCTCTCTCTCTCTCTCTCTCTCTCTCTCCCCCCCTCTCCCCCCCCCTCTCTCCACTCTCCCTCCCTCCCTCTGTCCAGTAGCAAGCCCCTGTATGCTTGTCTCTGTGAGGACTCGGGCACTTCTGGGCTCCTGTCATCCTTTAGGAAACTGACTTCATGTCATTTTCCTGCACTTTTTTGGTCTCGGTTCTGTGAGTCTTCATTCTCTTACATTTGTTTTCTATAAAAAAAAAAGTAGAAAATTGAATGAGTCAAGTCAATCTGACTCTGCAGATGAGAATGTAATCTGCTCCGATAGTTCATCTTAGATTAATAAACTGCAGAAGGCAAATGAATAGAAACATTAATTATCAGCTTTCTAAAGCCACAGAAAATTCTAAAAACAAGGATAATAGGGTTTTAATAACAAGGGGCTCATAACAAGCAGCGACTCGGGGACTGAGGAAACCGCCCCTCTCTCCCAGCCCTGGGCTCGCTCGGACCTTCACCTTCCCTCCCCCTCGCCCCTTGCCTCCTCTGGGTCTAAGTGCAAACACAATTAAAACAAGAGCATTTACCTTGCAGGGAAGGAAAGTCCCCGTAACTAATGTTCCTTCCCTTCTGTCTCACTTACTGCAAATTAAATGCCCACCTAATCCCTGGATATTTCGTATTGAGGAAATGAGAAAGTATGTCACTCCTATTTTTGACTTGATGCCAAATACATCATAAATACATCTGACCAAAACTTAATTGCGCTCATCTTCTCTCTGCTGTATTTCCCTATTATTGGGATCTTAGGCTGGGCTTTTCTTCGCTGGAATAGCTCTGTCATAGTAAATATCATATAGAAATAAATTTTGAGAAATAGATTAATTAATAGGAATGTAATTAATATGATTCTTGCTTTCGGCTGACCTATCGGTCCCCAAATATGCACCAATTATAACTAAAATGATACGATATTGCATTTGCCTCTACATAATTATTTTGACATTTCACATCATCAATTTTAATGATTTGTTATTTAAATAGATTATAAAAACGTTATGTTGTCTATATTGAATTTTGATGTAGTCCATTCATTGAAGTTTCAAATGCAGCAACTATAGAAATATGGACATAGTCCCCCTTTAAAATTTAAATGGTTTTCACTTTTTTTTCTTTTTGGGTCACACCCAGTGATACTCAGGGCTCTGCACTCAGGAATTACTCCTGGCGGTGCCTGGGAAACCATATGGGATGTCGGGGATTGAACCCGGATCAGCCACGTGCAAGGCAACGTCCTACCTGATGTGCTCTCACTCCAGCCCCTGTTTTTTAATTTTTAATGTGAGAAAGAGCAATAGTCACTAACAGTTTTAGCAAACAAACAAGATAAAACAACTGTAGATTAGACTGTAGATAGTGTTCTTTGTCCAAGAAAACATTTTTAAAAGAGATGATCAGAGAGGAAATATTATTGACTTTTAAATATCTCCCTTGAATGTGAGAGAAAGATCTAGAATGCTGGTCTCCTGCTGTCCTGCTGGGCTGACCCCTCCCGACTCCGAAATTAATGCCTGGAGTTCGGGCCCGTCATTCGAAATGTTAGCTATATTAGTTCCATCTGTAATGCCCTGATTCACATTCTTCTCTTCATTTTAAGTTTATTTATCACTTGGTATATAAACCTTATTTTTGTCAATTGTCACATTCATAAGCTCATTAAGAAAATTTTGCAAAACTGCAGTGACCCCTGGTTAATATTGATATGCCCCTTCCAAGTATAAAAGTAGAGAGATGTTTATTTGTGAAAGGAAATTTTCCAGTAGAGTACTTGTGAATGTGTTATCTTAAATAAGTGTATGATCTTGAAAATATTTATATATATATTTTTAGGTAGAAACTAAATTATGAAATCGTTGTTTAATTAGGTAAATGACAGTTTGACAAAAATATCTTCCTAGAATCATATGAGGAATTACTCACAACTTCAGAAGGAGGAATGCCACCTGCCGCCTGGGCAGTGATGAGCTTCCTTGGGAAAGACTGAAGCCCTAGTTTGTCCGCGCAGGTTCATGGCCCACAAACGGGAGGGATATTGGCTATTCCCCTTCTTGGGGTGCATTTGTTTTGTGACCTGAGCTTGAAGTGCCCTGAGCCTAGTTTGGAGAGTGAAGTTTCCCTTTCAGTTCCGGGGTCCTTGGTGATGCCAGGGTGACCAGTGTGAGTCCAAGGGTGATGGGTGCCCAGGCTCAGACTGGTCCTTCACACTGCCCCATTTCCACACGTGCTTCTCACTCGGGCTGTGTGGAGGAACTTATGATTCCAGGGTGGGCTCTGCCACAGCAGGAGCCCAGGGGATGGGGTGGGGGTAGGGGGACCTTATCTGATGTCACAGAGGGTGGCCCCATGAAGCATATTTTTAGAAAAATTCCCTGATTTTGATTGATCCCTGATTTTGATTGAAAGAGGATTCTTTCCTCATTCTAGAATATGTGAGGAAAGAATACCCAGAAAGCCCCTCTATGAAGGGCTATTTTATCAAGCCAAGATCAACTCTGAAAATCAATATTTTCATGTTTTAGAAAGGGTTTCACCCAACAGAAATGGAAAAACAAAAATGAGGGGATTGACATCAGGCACTTGCTCCTTAAGTATTCGAGGTCAGAGTTCACTCATCAGAGTGGAGGTGGAATTATGTATGTCAAATCCTGTATTTTTCAACACATACTCTCAGGATATTTGCTAATAGACTATACAGTATTGTATAAAAAGTGGAGATGAATCCCTCTTATTAGAACAAACCGATGGGCTAAGTTTTCTCCTGTTGCCTGAGCTTCCCAAGGCTTCACTCTGTTTATTGGCCGTTCCAGCCGCTTGGCCTTCCTGGCTTGGCCTTCCTGTCGACAGGGAGCAGGGAAGGCGATAGCATCCCCCAACTCTGGACAACGCGAGGGTCTAGGTGTTGAAAATGGGAACCTAATGAATATTGCAGCTTAAAATCTGTTGGCGTGCTGTATCTCGTAGGAGGAACAGTGGTCTTTGTGCTGTACTGGGGAGAAAGCGGCTGGAGCAACACTCGGCTCTGTGCTCAGGGCTACTCCTGGCTCTGCACTCAGGGCTGACTCCTGGTTCTGTGCTCAGGGATGACTCCTGGTTCTGTGCTCAGGGTGATTCCTGACTCAGTACTCAAGGCTCATTCCTGCCTTTGTGCTCAGGGCTCACTCCTGGACTTGTTCCTGGCTCTGTGCTCCGGGGACCATCTGTGGTTCTGGGAATTGAATCTGGGCCAGCCCAGGAGCAGCGGCTGCAGAATTTCTCTCTTCCCTGGCTCTTAGGACGAATGAGATGAATGAAATGATCTATTCTTGCACTCCCAGGGTGCTCACTGAGAACTGAAAGAAGAAGTCCTAGCCTGACCCCTGCATGCTCCTCTCCCTGTCCTCACCTGCCCTGGGGTGTGGCTTTTTCCAGGCTGCTGTGAGGTGGAGGTCCTGAGGCTGAGCACGGAGCTACCTGCTCCAGGGGTCCTGCTGGGACTGAGGGCGGGGCAAGCCTTCACTCTCCAGCCTCAGCTCCACTCTCGAGGGCTCATCCCAGGGCCTGTGTCCATGGGGTGTGTCTGCCACAGCCCACAGCACCTGACTGGTGAGAGGGTACTGCCCGCTCCCCAGACATCAGCTCCTGCCTCGGCAGATGGCCCACACCGCCTCCATGCCCATGGAATGGCTACACTGGGATTCTCTCTGCTCATACCACAGGGGAGTCACTCTGGTCAGGAGCTCGGAACACACGCTCACACTCACAGAGACACAGACAGCCACGCTCACACACACACACACATTCACAGAGACGCACACAGCCACACTCACACACAGGCACACATACTAACACACTCAGCTCACATGCAAACACACACATTCACATGGACACACACAGCCACACTCATACACACTCTCACACGGGAACACACACTGACTCTCATACTCACACTCACATAGATAGACACACACTCACACACACACTCACACATAGACACACAGAGGCACACATATTCATACGCTTTCACACAAGAACCTCGCACACTCTCACAAGGTGCAATCACACTCTCACACAGACACATTCATACACACATATACACACAGGCACACATAGGTGAACTCACATACACACTCTCACATTCACACAAACTCACGCACACTCACGCACTCTCTCTCACACACATGCACGCACATGCGGTGGGAGTCAGAGCCACAGCTCCAGGCGAGCGGGAAGCCCACTCTGTAAAATGTGTGTGAACCTAGTAAACGAGGAGAAAGTACAGGACCCATTGGCTATTCTCATCCTGTCCTGTGTGTCACTCGAGGGGCAGTACAGGGTGCAGCCAGGGAGTCTGGTCACCCCTAGTCAGGGCTGTGTCACCCTCAGGGCGATGCCACTCCCAGCTGTCTTGCTGTGAAGACTTTCCTGGAGCCGGGTCGGGGTGACTAAAACGCTGCTGGGAGAGAACAGGCCAGACCAGTTGCCCTTGGGCCTGCATGTGCCATGGCCACCTGGGATCTTTCCACAGGCAACACCAGGAACTGGAGAGCAGCCCCAGCGGAGCCATCGTCAGGCCATGCATCACCCCAGCGAACTTTGAAACTGTGCATTATTTCCTCAAAATCCTTTTCCTTACTCTTCTTCGTTCCCAAGGGCCTTTGTGGTGCCAGTCGAGAAGCTTGGAAAGGCCTTGGGATTCCTGACCCCGGGACCCCTGGTGCCCACTTCCTGAGCTGAGTCTCTCACGGGCCGGAAGTGGGCACACTTGCTCCCCGGGGATCTCTGTTGTGCCTGCTGTAGGGTCACACACTCTGCACTTGTGACTGACTTTCCTGTCTGTGGAGCAGTCGCTTGGATCCTGAGAGGTTCAAATGTAGGAGAAAGTTGCTCCAGCTCCAAAGGCAGGGCCAGGCCAGGGCTACTTGGAGGTGGAGGGAGTCGGACCCGCCCTTTTCTGATTACAGTCTCTCAAGCTGAGATTCTGAGTTTCTCCCTGCCATAAACACCAGGGAAAAGAAGTCAATTAGTAAAATAACTTCCGAAAGTGTAATTACGGTGATTAGAAAAGACAGGAGCACAAATACCTTTAACCTAGATCAGCTGGCTCAGATTTGGGGCCCTCTACTGCCAGAATATCAGCTGTTCGCATCAGTGTGAGCCTCGGAGAGATACAGAAAGTTTCCCGAAGTCATTCCTTCCCTCAGATTCAATGTCCTCCTTTGAAAACCAAGGGGATTGGGGATAGAATAGGGGGTTTCATTTGGACTCTTGTTTGCTCTTATGTTTTCCCTGTACTTTTTTTCCTACTGTGGATTTTTGAGATCAGTATTTTCTTCGTGACTGAACCCACTGCAGGTCTAGCTAATGTTTCTCTTGCTGTGGCCAGCAGCAGAGGGAACTGGCTGGATCCTGGTTCTTTCACAGTCCCTTGTCCCTGATGGTCTTGGGAATGACCTTCCTCTCTCCACCCGCCCACCCCCTCCCCACCCCCCCACACACAAGCTGGCCACCTCAGGTCTTCGTTTCCTTTAACAAATTTGGGTGTTGGGGTTCGGAGTCTACTGTGGGGGCTTCAGAAGCAGGCAGAGCCTGTGCCTGCCCTGTTTAGGGTGGGGTCCTCCTTGTGCGGGCCCCTCCCCGTCCCGTCCCCTTATGGATAGAAGGGCTTCTCCTCAGCCGCGCCCCCTGCCTGTGCATGGCAGTACTGCATCTCCTCTCTGCGTCTGTCCACAGACGCACACATAGTGGATGCTGTTGATAGAATCATAATAAACACGGGGTGCAGCTAGCTTCCGCAGTCTCTGTTTAGTTTCCTCTGGAAATATTCCCAGAATTTACATCACTGGACTACATGATTTTTTTTATTTTGTAGGGGAGGAACCTCCAAAATGGGCTCAGGGATCCCAAGGTCCTCCCAGGTGGTTCTTCTCAACCACCAGACTAGCAGTTTCAATGCCAGGATTCAGTGTGGCTCAGACTGGCCAGGGCATCTGCAGGGCTACTTCTGGTCCCAGCCCACAGCTGGGTGCAGGGGTTGAACTGGAAGCTGGTGCACTAATCCCTGTACTATCTCCAAACTGAGGAATTTCTGCTGTGGCTTTTTTTTAATTAATTATTTTTTACTTTTTTTTTATTTATTGAATCACTGTGGGAAAAGTTACAAAGCTTTCAGGTTTAGGTCTCAGTCATGCAAATATCAAA
>JAOXYA010000021.1:33394294-33405360 GCA_028565675.1 Sorex palustris | reverse complement strand
CTCTCTCTCTCTCTCTCTCTCTCTCTCTCTCTCTCTCTCTCTCTCTCTCTCTCTCTCTCTCTCTCTCTCGCAGACCTTGCAGACCCTCCTGGGCCCATCTCTCTTGGCTCTTGGTTTCCAGGATGTGTATGTGTCCTGAGAGGTTCTTCATCACACATGGGCCTCTGCTTCTTTCTCAGCTTTGCTCAGTGGAGTCCAGGTGGATTCGCACCTGACCACTGTGTCTCATGGGCTGGGGTCACTGGGCTGTGCGTCCCCCTCTGCACTGGCGTTTCTGTGTCCTTCTATACACAGAGCAAGTGGGGCTGCCAGGTACCAGGAGTCTCCACCTACAAGGGACCCACAGGCAGGAACAGCCAGTGTCCAGCCCACAGACAGCGAGTCCCGTCTGCGTCTCCCAGAGCTCACTCCACCCTGTCCTCTCTGGCTGTCTAATCCCAAAGTGTCTGTTTCCCCTGTTACTTTCTTTAATTCTTGTGTCTGATCTCAGCTATATCCTACATGTAGGATTCCTTGTAATTTAGGTTTGGAAGATCATAAGGAGTCCTTTGAATAGCCCCTTCCAGGATACTTTCTTCTCTGTGGACATCTGAAATGTGTTCTATGGGAATTCGTTTTTAGATAAAACAAGTCATCCGATTCTGCAAAATTAACTTCCAGAGGAGTGATGTATTTTCACTTATGTTTTTTTTTTCATCTGATGGAATAGAAGTATGTGGGGACAACTGTTCTTTCAACATGCCTGTTATTATTATTCACTTATTTATTTAAGGCCACACCCAGCAGTGTCCAGGAATCTTGGGGGGGCTTGGAGGACCATGCCGGCTGCATCCTACACAGGCCCATGACCCACTGTGCTCTCTCTGGCCCCTCAGCTGCTTATAAATCACTAAACCTGTTTGAAAGGCTTGGAGCCAGACTCTGCACCTCTGATGGCCCACACCAACCTCCCACCAGCCCTGCCCACTCTGACCTGGTGGTCCAGAATATGCCTCAGCATCTTCCTGCTCTGCATTGGGGTCTCAGAACAGAACTTGTGCCATCATCCAAAAATAATCTTAGAAAATCCACAAATGGCCTCAAACATCAAAGACAGACTTTAAAAGGTGCCAAGTTTGTGACCCAAAGTAAAGGAAAAGGGATTTTTGAGAATGGGTCTTACCTTGGCTTCCCAGGGAATCTAGAAAATACAACATTTATGTTTAAAATGAAGCGAGTAGGGCGGTATCCACAGGATCAGCCACCTTACTGATTCCATAGATGAATTTCATCATCAAGACGGACTTCAACTGAAGCAATATCCAAAAACAGTATTTCTTCATATTCATTTCATTTCTTGCAGTCTAACAGGTTCCACGTGATCCTGTATATGCATCAAAGAGAGCACGTACAAAGGAAGCACTGGCCGAAACATTTAAAGGGAAATATTTCCTGATTTCCTGGTAATTTCGTTTTTATTGGCCCTATATCCACAACGCATCCTACTTTGCTCTGAACCATAATAGATAGCTTTGATCTCTTTTCTTTCCCTCCTGGACTCTCTTAGCATTGGATTCCTGTCGTCCTTGGTGGCCCTGTCCAGGGAAGCCCTGACCTGTTGCCCAGTGCAGGAGCCTGGACGTGTGGAGCCAGACCCTGTCACCCTTGAAGTTGCAGGGAAGGAAGCATGGCCGAGGCCAGCACGGGGCGGCAGATGGGACAGTGCAGGGCTGGGGGTGGGCTTTTTCCTGCTCTACGATTTCAAACGTGTCCCATTGAGAAGGTAATGGCAGGGCACGACCAGCCACTGCAGGCAGCTGACTGTGCCTTCAGGACACTGTGGAAGCCATGCTGTCGTGGTCTTGGCTGCCCCTCCCGTGTCCACACTTCTCAGCATGTCCGTGGTGACATTCCACACTCCCATCCTTCGGAGCAGAGCTGATGACTGTTTTTTTGTCTGTGACACCACTAGAATCTCCACAGACACTGTGCCTAGGTTCCTGCTCAAACCCTTGGAACTACTGAGAATTGCAACAGAGCTGCAGCTCGGAGTCTGCCCAGACACAGGCTTGGAGCCAGGAGCAGTGGCCAGCTGAGTGGAGCCCGGGTCACCAGGAGCAACAGAGGAGGTCATGAGGTCATGTGTGTCCACAGGAACGTGTTGGACTGTGTCCTCCCCTGCTGACATCTCCTGCAACACTAATGAAAAGGCCTTTGAAGTAGCTTTGCTGAGTCCTCACAGAGGCAGTTTCCTCCTGTTTGGGCAGGCATTGTTAGAAGAGCATCTTGTATTTGGGTTTCTAATCTCCGTGTTGTTTCAGGGAGGGGGCTCGACTCAGGGGATTTCTGCCCAGCCACCACGTCTGCACACATAAACCTGTCTCCCTTCTTACAGCAGATCCAGGGACTGCTCAGACCTGGGGACTCTCATCCCATCCTTCCCTGTCCCTGGACTTTTGCCACTTGCCAGGTCTCTAGTACATTTAGTAACTTGTCTCCCAAGGTTGGTACCACCGGCGGACACAGGGCCACAGCCTCAGCTGACTCTCCGGGAAAGTCTCAACTGTTGTATTGACAGGCGATGTGATGCTTCCACAGAAGACAGAAAAAACTCTGGCTAGGGTCATGACCAAGAATCTAAACGACAGGCATTGAGTATTAACTACCACTTACTATACTTCCAAAGACACTTAGAACTAGTAGTTTTTTAAATCATCATCTACTTTTATTTTTTGAAATGAAATTATTTACAATAGTATGTTTTAATCATGCATGTCAATGCACACCTACCATCAGAGTTACAATATTCTTTTACCACTGTTCTATCCTCTCTCTTTTTTAATTTTTAATTTTTTATTTTATAAGGTGGTTCACAATATTTGATTGCAGTTAATATTCAAACACCAATCCCATCACCATTACACCTTCCCATCACCAAATTTGGGATGTTTCCATCCCAAGACCCAATACGTGTCCCAAAGCACAACCGAAATAATATATTTTGTATTGTTTGTTATAGAAAACCGTCTTATGATGTATTGCACCCTGCGCGGTCCAGGAATATGTTTTCTCGTACGTGAGGCTTGGCCCGAGTGTGTGGGAAATGGCCTTGAGTGTGGCTGTGGTTACGTTCTGAAGGTTTTCAGCTGCTGGGACTGGGTCCCTTGGGGCAGGGAGGGCTCTCACACACCCACGAGTGAAACAGCCTGGTGAGAGTCCAGTGGCATGGCTATAGCAGGCGTCATGTTGCTCCCTTCTGGGAGAAAAAGCCATGTGATCTGGATGATGGCAGATGAGGAGATTATCTTGTACCGGCAGGAGGTGGTTTATGGGCATGAGTCCTGGGTCACTGGAGACTAGGGGGAAATGGGCAGAGGATCTCTGCTAGAACTAGCACTTTTAACGGGCTAATGCAGTTGACACAAATATGTGTCAAGGTCCATGCCCCAAACCTCTCAACGTCATCTTAGCTTGCTTGAATGATTTCCTTATCAGAGAAGGTAACACACTGGTCTCTGGCTATGGTAACGTTGAACACCTTTGCTCAGATCAATTTGACCATTTCCAAGTTCTTTTTTTTTTAGTGTAACCAGCTTCTGTTTACCGCATGACTCTCTGAGTAAAGGATGAGAATAATCTGTCTAATTAACAAAATACCTTCAAGCATCTTTACATATCAGCAAAGTCTTCAAAACATGGCCAATACAGAGTGAGTTTCTCAAATAGTCAAACTCCTTAGTTTGACCTGTATTTATGACCTGTCTTTGTTAATGTACAATAGCATACAAATGTCTGGCGTGCTCTAATGCATATCAATATACAAATATAATTTGTCTGTTTTGCTATGCCATTTAAACCTGTAGAAAATAGTTCCCATTTTAGATTATATCTGTAGAGAGCCAGTTTCTGCACCATCAGAGGCTGGTTTTGTCTTTTTCTGGACTTCAGTTTCGTCACTTGTGTGTTTTGTGTTGAAGGCATATTTCCTCTCTCCCAGAGAGCCTTCCCCTCCCTCTCTGCCTTGTCACACCTTCAGGCTCACGGAAGCACTAACATTGTCAGTCCAACCTGAAATAAGAAGCAGAGGCTGCTTGTGGCTCACCAGTGTCCCAGCAGTATTGGGTCTGAAGCACCGGATAGGCAATCTGCTATGTCCTGGGTGGGTTTCCAGGTACTGCAGCTGGGTTTTCTCTGGACTTGAGGTGGCAGCTCTCACATGTGGATTAAGAGGTCCGACGCTACAGCCCAGGTCAGCCAGAGCCCTCCGGGATGGACTCCCTGAATCTCAGGGACTTCAGAAGCTGCCAAGTTCTATTCAGCTGTGCAGACAGGGGTGGGATTGGCTGGGGTTCATCCCACTGAGCCCATGTTAGTTATCTCCTGGAGACTTGCGGGTCAGTCGGGACATCTTTGGCTCAGTGGAGGGGAGAGATGAAGGTTTCATTCTGACAGACAGAATTGTGCACAGACATGAGTGTACTTCAATGAGCAGATCAGAGAACTGGGCGGAGTGTAGGCGATTGTTGGAAAGTGGCCTTGGTGCTGGGCCGCCGTGTAAACATCCCCTGACGGAGAGGCTTGACAGCAGGAATGCACTCCTTCTCATTTCTGGAGTCTGTCCTGGAGTTCTCTCCATAGCCTGTCCGGGGCTGTCTTCTCCTCTGTCCTCTCCCAGCCCACCCTTTGTGTGCATGTGTCCATGCTTTTGGCCTTGGGGAGCTGCCTCCATAGTCACGCTCTGCACCCTGTACCTTAAAACAGTGTCATTCCAGCTGTCCTGTTCCTGACTGCTGGCTTCAGGACCTCAGGATTTGTGGATTTTAGGGCTGGGGGTTTAGTTCATCACAGAAGGGCACTCCCTTCAACCACAAAGAACAGAGGTTACACACCAAATTTTAGTTCACTGATTCTTTGGTGCAAGCTTTCTGTTCTTCACTCCACAGAAACAAGAAGGTGGAGGAGAAGGTGAGGGTGGGGAGGGAGGGAGAGGGAGGAGGAGGGAGATAGGTGGGCAGGAGGGAGGGCAGGAAGAACAGGAGGGAGGACAGAGGAAAGGGAGCAGGAGGAAGAGGCAAGGAGGATGAGAGGGATGAGGAGGTCGGGGGAGAAAGAGGGACAGTAAACATATTATCTTAAGGGCAGCACCTGTCCTTTGCTAGGATAGATGCGCTCTCTGCAATCATAAAGAAAACTTAGTGCAGGCACTATTTCCTTGTTGGATGGTGAGAGACTAAAGCTGAAGTGTCCTGGGTCTCTCTGTCCTGGACCGAAGATGAAAGGTTACCGTTCTGGCCCATTTCCCTGGAGATCCCTCTTAATCACATGGCTTTAAATCCTAGCTCTCCTGGGTGTACATGGGGTGGTTATTTATTTCAATTGTATGATAAAAGAAACATTCTCAAGTTCTAAAAAAGAAGTCTACTTTTTTAACTTCTTAAAAATGGATTTATTCGTGTACTTTCATGGAGACTTGAGACTTTTCTTGTCTGAATTCCTAAGGTTTGGCACGGGGAATGCATCTGTTCCCCAGTTTGTTCTGATCTCTGGCATCCTTTCAATCATCATGAGGAGAAAGAGGGAGAGACAGGGTAGAATCACCCACTGCAGTGAGGCTGGGGCAATTCCCACGGGGACTCTGGGTGTGGTCAGTGGTGCTCAGGCTCAGGGGGCCTCTCGGGGCTCCACCTTCCACCACTGACATCCATTCCAGTCATTTGCTTCACTTTGGGAAGAAGGTCATTTCTGCACAGGCCTTTCCTTAATAACATCATCTGGCATTCACCATGTTCTCTAGCTTCTGGAACGAGATGCAGTTTGAATAGGAAGAAAAGCTGAGCGTATTCTCCACTATCCTCCTGTGTCTGTCCAGATCTGAACCTGAGCCTTATGCATCTGTCACTCTAGAAATTGCTTTTTTATTGTCACACACTATTTATCGCCATGCCTCTCTGAGCAAATAGAGCAGAGCATCAGCCCTGACCTCGGTTAGCGATTTTACAAATTACAGCAGGTGCATAGGGACGGTGATCGTGTGGGAATCCCATCAGGGTCTCATGAGTTCTGAAGACATTATTTAGCTTAAAGGCAAATGCCTTGTGTTGCTGTTGCCCACTTCTGTCTGGGTTTGATCTCAGAGCCCCAACAGGAGGGGTCCCTGAGTGCAGAACCAGGAGTAAATAAGCCCTGAGCATAGCCAGTGTGTACTTGCTCCCCCATGACCCCCCGATAAAAGGCAAATGCCAAGTACTATTCTAGAATTGCAAGTCAATGACAATCTATGGCATGGTACAGGGCATTTGTTCATTTCCACCTTAGCTTTTCTAAGATGTTTCCATAGATGGAGGAATGCATAATAAAGCAGATGACCCATTCCTTTTAAAACAGAAATGGATGCGGCTGCATTGCTTTTTAGAATAATAGTTTCTAGGCATCGCCATCATTTTCATACTCCATACTGGAGAGTAAGCATGGAGGCTAGATTTATGCTATAAGAACTATAAGAAGGTAATTTATATTCTCCTTGGTGTCTTGTCCAATCTGATTTTACTCTCAGGGAATAAACACTGCCTTGGATGACATTTTCATAATCTAGTAGTTCTGGAAGTCAGAAAAGTGCATTTCTGCCCCTGTAAAGAAGCTTGTGACAAATTTTAGCTAACGCATCAAACACGCAGTGTGTGATTTGTAGGAACACAGAGTGTCAAATCAGACTTGGGGGTTCCATAGGTCATTTTTCAAAACCTGATTCTAGTACATCTGTGATGTGTTGTTCTCCCCTTGTTGGATCATCAAGAGGGTGTTCTGGATGAGATGATGTGATTGGGTAATAATTTACAGGTTTGGGACCAGCATTGTTTGTTTGGACTCTATTCTTTTTTTTTCTTGCAGGGAATATAGCAAATGCAAATCAAGGAATCTTCCACCAATCATCTGTAGTTTCATTTCTCCAGAGAACTAGTTGTTGAGTCGTCCTCACAGGCAGGGCAGCTCATTAGGGAAGATGCACAATCCTGTCAGCCTAGGAGGAAAGCCACTTCCTGTGTTCAAACCCAGAGGGAGTGGGCAGTGGTGAAGCCATGTGCAGTGTGGAGCTGGAGCTGGCTGCCAGCATGTCCAGGACATTCTCTGGCTCAGGGTCCAGCGAGGGTAGACGAGGCAGGGACTGCTAATGTGGTTAGCAACACTCAGGAGAGCGGGCACCATTAGGTGGGAACCTAGGCAAGAGCAGACCTGCTATGTGGAGCCCACCATGCCTCCCCACTGACAGTCCTGAGTCCATCAGTGCTCATGCATGCCCAACTACTCTTCATGCCCCACGCTTCCACACGCTTCCCCTCCCCTACTTCCTCTATCCTTTTTAGCACTTTCAGTGAACTAGCAGGGTCCTCCCTAGACCCACCTGACACCCTCTGCTCCTGCTCTCTGGGGAGTGTTTTAAATGTCTTTTCTTTTGTTTTTTAAATAATGTTGGAGTACTGCTATTTATTCAGCCATTGATTAAGATGATTGAATTGGGCATGAACTCCACATTACTTTTTTTTATTATTCAGAATGCTAATTTTATTTTATTATTGTTATTTTTCCCCCTTTTTATTGATTCACTGTGAGATACAGTTACAAAGTTTTCATGTTTGAACTTTGGTCATACAATCATCAAACACCCTTCCCTTCATCAGTGCACATTCTCCACCATGAAAATCCCCAGTATCCCCCCTCCCACACACACCTCCTTCCAACCCTTCTCCTGCCTGTTTGGCAGACAATTTCCCCCATACTCTCTCTACTTTAGTTATAGTCAATATTTTGACACCAGTCCCACCACCACTCAAACCTGCCAAAAAGACAATGCTAGACAATTTGTTTTGTACTGCTTGTTATGAATAGAGTATAATGTCCAGGAAATTCTATGTTGTTCTCTTCTGGGAGCTTTAGTTTATTGTTTCTGGGTCTTGGCTGTTGATGAGATTACATGGCGGTGGGGGCAATTTGTGGGTGTGACTGCCAAGCTACTGGAAAACTGGGGACCTGTGGGGAGGAGGCCCAGTCCTGATCCAAGTGGGCTTGGAGATCTCAGTCACAGGTTCCTATATTCCTGGGTTTTCCCTCCGGTCACTCTTGGATGAGGTTCATCACATCTTGGGTGAGGCTCATCCCTTCTTAGGTGAGGCTAGTCTGAGCGTGTGGAGAGTGGCTTTGATCATGGCAGAGTTTGGGTTCTGGAGGTTTTAGACTACTGGAGTTCTGCTTGGGGCGAGGAGGGAAACTCAACCCGCAGCCCTCTGAGGTGCCCCGGTGAAGACAGCCTGGCATGGGGGGAGGAGGCCCAGTCCCGATCTAAGCAGGCTTGGAGATCTCAGTCACGGGTTCCTGCTTATGTCCATGCTACTGGCCCTAACTGCGTCTTTTGCTTGCTTTCGAGATTTATGGGTCTTTTCTGAAACAAGGAAATGAGCTTATATAGCTGAACCAGAGGTGGTTTGTAGGTATGGCTCCCACATACCTAACTCTTGGCTGTTAGCTTTCATGGTAACTTGGCCCCAAGTTGTTGGGGTCTGGCCAAAGGCACAGCAGCAATTTGGGGGTATCTGGAAGTCTGACGGCACCATCAGGCTGCTGATGCCCTCGCCCCGCAGGTACAGGTTGACCTGCTGGTGGCACTATACCCCCTCTGGGGAGTATTTTAAAGACTCACTCACTGGCAAATCCATAGTTCTGCGTGATTAGACGCAGTGAGAGGAGGCTCCAGGTGGTCACTCTGTATCCACGCACAGAGCTGCCTCCAGCTCCAGAAGGCACCAGTGCAGAGCGGCTGCTGGGGAGACGCCCCTATTCTTGACCTACCACCAAACAGGGAAGTTTATGCCCATCATCTAGAATGTTCTCCAGATGCCTGTTCTGCCTAGGCATGACTCATACTGTGCGTGCTTGAATTAGCAGATAAAGGCTGGCATAGATCTCTCCCGGTGTGCTCTCTCCCCAAAATCCCACTAAAGTACTATGATAATGATAAAATTGATGACTTTAGAGCCACAGGAACACAAAGACAAACTAAGGGTGAGATCAAGTAGTACCCTGGAGCCTCTGAGGACTGAGAGGACCAGACAGGGTGATGGCATAACTCACGGGGTCCTTTTCCTGATGGACCCCAGGAAATTGCTGGCAGTTCTCCTGAGTGATTGGACCCTTCTTTTTCTCTCACAGAGAAGAATGTAAGTTGATACCAATTAATTTATGGACAAGTGGTTCTGAGAGGGCCTGGCACTCTGAACTTTGGGGATTTTCAGCCTAGAAGCTAAGAGAGCATCAATGGATGACTGAGCACCAAGGGCCACTGGGATTCCTCTCAGATGTACCTGGGAAATTACCCCCAAGCCTCAGGGGTGCCAATGGCACAGTGGGGAAACAGACACAGAGCCCCAAACCAACAGCCAGCTTTCACATACTGCCCCTACCCTGTCTAGCATTCAGGGATGGTTCCCAGGTTGGGGCTCCCCACAGTCCCTGTGGTCTGAGCTCAGGAGGGCAGAAGATTGTAAGAGGCACCATGACACCTCATGCACAGGATTCTTGCACCTGGCACCTGCATGGCTGAGGTGGAGGTCTGGAGCTGTCCAAGGTTCTCGGAGCAGAGAGAGATAGAAACCAGAGCTCCACCAAGGCATGGCAGAATAGATCAGCTAATGTGAGAGGCCACATCAGCCAGAGACAGCCTTGTTCCTATCAGCTGTTAAAGTCTTCAATGCGTCAGCAGTGATAGAGTGATGGAAAGTAGAAAAATGACCGGGTGGTACACACAAGAAAAATGTAATCAAATAACACAAATACAGTATTTTCACAAAATTTTCTTTTAACAGGGATATTAAGAATCATAATACGGTAGAAAGTAAAAAACATTAGAATATTCTAAGTGAGAGAAGAATTAATTGTATTATTTGTTTGGGAGGTCGGCAATTGTGCTATGGGACTTTGCAGCCAAGAAGTCAATTTATTTGCAGCCATATGAGATGGTTCTAGCTCTGCTTGGGGCGGGGGGTGGGGGACCATATGGCATGAAACCAGGGTCCTCCAGTGCTCAGCAGGTGCCCTCACCCCTGTACTATCTCCCCAGCCTCCTACCAACAATTTGATTTATAGTAGATTGCTGCAGAGCATCATTTAAAGTCATCATCCTTTCCTGTACATTGCATGGTGGGAGTCATGATTTTAGCAACTTAAATTCCCTGATCAGGAGTATCTTAGAGAAATCGATGTGGCTGCTTTCTCAGCTAAAGTTAACTTTAATCATTAAATGATGACCAGAAGATGCATTGCCCTATGCTTTGATGAAAGCGTTTTGACTCCAGCTGTGTACCTTGGTCCCGATGGTGCCCCGTTCTGGGCTGATGCTTCTCAGAGCCATGGAATCCTCCGCATTTAGGGCATTTCAGAGCCAGTGATCTCTGCATTGTAAGTAGGACATCTTGGCCTCGATCTTTCTCGGTCCCCTCCAACTTATTTCTGTATTTGCACCAGATACTCACGCACATAATTTGCTGCTGTTTTTTTTTAAGGAATACAAGATTGATTACATTTTTGGGTGATTGCTTCATTTCTATTAACAAATCTGTCAAGGTTATAATTACCTGCTCTTTACTGCAAACCAGGACAGTAGCTAAGCTAAATATAGCCAGGGAGCCTTGACCAGCGGGAGAGTGTGAATTTTGTAATTAAAAATACACTGACCCCCAGACCCCAGCCAGGCATGGAGCACCGTTGCCTTGCTTACTCAGGGACCAGGCTGTGCAGTAAATAAACAAGCAAGAAATGTGGTACTCCCTGTGTGGCCTTGCACATGGGCCCCAGGGTCGGTGGGAGAGACTCTTTGAGGTTCTACCTCTCCAGGTTCATGCAGGGGACAATAGCCAGGACTTGGCTGAGGGTTGGGGAGGGAAGAGCCCCCGAATTCTGTGGGCTGAGCCAGAGCTTGGTGAGGGCAGCAAGTGAGAAGCAGAAGCAAAAAATGAGCTGGTGACTCTTTACAATAGCCAGAAACTGGAAGAAACCTGAGTGCCCAAGAACAGATGACTGGTTAAAGAAACTTTGGTACA